>SMOB01000039.1:0-17623 GCA_007388105.1 Coniochaeta prunicola
ACCATCTCTGTAGTCGTGCACAGGCGTTACAAGGGGCCCCCAGATAGGGGTCAGTTTTGTGACCCATGAAAGAAATTGAAGTCTACAAATGAAGTCTACCCCTGAATTGAAGGCTGCCAGGGGGTGCCAGGGGGTAGTAATTGAACTCTTGCAGGGGCTGAAAATGAAGGCTTCTTACAAATGAGGATGTGGGTCCCGAGAGGCCGAAAATGAAGGGTTCATAGAACGAAATCCGAGAATGGGTAGGGTTCAATTCTCCTCTACTTAGTAAGTAAGTAGGCCGCGTGGTATTACGGATAAATAACCGCTGAATAGAGCTGCGCCATGCTAAGTGGGAAGAATTCCTCCGTACCCAATCTAATACTGAGCTAGGCACTTCACCACCAATGGAAGACCGAGCTGGCGATGTAACGGTGCCAGCAGCCGGCTTGAAAGAGCGACCTGCCTCACCACCATCGCCGGAACTACCACACAGGACACCAAAGTTGAGCATAGACACTTTTCGTCTCGGACCACTGAAACCAGACCGGGACCGCAACCCACAAGATGTGATAGATCACCCAGAAGCCTCGACGACGGAAGCTTCGCATGCCGACCGAATTGAGTCCGACTAGTGATGAGCTCAGAGCACGCTCCATGTTGAGCGTGGGGATTTGTCTAAGGCGGTTGTTAGCTTAACTACACTGCTTTGGCCCTCAAGTATCAATGTGCTTGTACCGGTAGGCGGTCCCAGAGATCAATAGTTTTGTCATCGTCATCGGAAGCCAATGGTATGAGTCTCCTATCGGTTGACGACATCAAAAAGTTGATCATACTGGGTACTATAATATACCGCCGGGCGCCTATATATTTTGGGTCTTTCATGCGACACCGTAGTGTGTATGAGACATCCTGTGGCGGCATCTACCAAGCTGTCGAAGACAAAGACATCCGCGAGGCACAAGCACCCGAAAGTTTCGACGCGATAGACTTGGTCAAATCGTTCATTCAGTAGGAATGGACTCTGAGACACATGATACCTCTCGGCGAACCTAGCATAAACCAAGATCAAACTTCTGCATATACGTATCTGATCGAGGCACCTAGAACCACCAAGAGCAGCAGCAAAAAAAGAATGAGGTGCCTCCCCCGGGTCTGGACTTGAACGTGTGCGTTTGAGACATGGTTGACAGGCAGTAGTTGTGCGGCTAACTTCTTTCAGACTGGGGCCATACTGGCCATCTGGAACTGTTACACCACCTGCCACCCACCGGGCTCCTCGGCGTTGGGAGTTCGAGACGCTAGACTACTTCTTCTATTGCTCCAAAAAAAGTAAACTATATCGTTTCTTTTTCTAACTCACTGTAGGTACTGTTATAACTTGCTACATATGATAATTACAGAGATTATATCTCAGTAGTACTTCGAAGCAGTTAGAACCATATTAAACAGCCCCAAAGACAGAGACCAGAGGATCGACACCGTACTGTCCTCCGCAGTAATAAGTCGTCTCTGCAGTCGTGGTGAAGTTGCAGGGGGTGTCGCAGTGGAAGTCCATCCCCACTTCGAGGTAGTCAAATGCGTTAAGCGCGTTGCCACAGGTGCAGACGGATTCTCCGGCTGAGTTGGTCGCGAGCGTGAAGTAGATAGTGCTGCCGGTGGCCTGGCTCGCGCATAAGGTCGCACAGTCGTCAACGGACGTCGTCAAAATCTCCTGGGCCACGGCCGGCGCGGTTCCAAAGTTGCCATCAGGGTTCGCCACGTAGCAACCCAGGTAACCGTAGTTGGCTGTGTAGCCTGACGCAGACGTCCCGTTGATGTAGTAGTTGGTGGTTCCGTTGCCTGGCTCGCCCTGGATACCCTGGGGTCCCTGGGATCCTTGAGGGCCGGCCGGCCCAGTTGCACCTGTGGCTCCAGTAGCTCCGGTAGTGCCATTGGCGCCGGTCGGTCCGGCCGGACCAGCAGGGCCCCTTTCTCCTGTGGCCCCGGGAGCTCCAGCGGTACCATTCCAGCCATTGAGCCCGTTAACGCCATTGGTCCCGTTGGCACCATTGGCACCGTTGAATCCGTTGGTTCCGTCAGACCCATTGGTGCCGTCAGTTCCATCGGTGCCGTCGGTTCCATCGGTGCCGTCAGTTCCATCCACACCGGGCGGACCGGCAGGGCCTTCAACCGGGATGAATTGGACGATGACCGAGCCGCCCTGGCCCCCGGTACCGCCCGTACCGCCCGTACCACCCGTACCGCCCGTACCGCCCGTACCGCCCGTACCGCCCGTACCGCCCGTACCACCCGTACCGCCCGTACCGCCTGTGCCTCCGGGTCCTCCGGTAACTCTTGTACCCCAGTCACCCGCGTCAGCACCATTCCCACCGCTTCCTTCAGAGCCGCCATTCCCTCCGTAACCACCATGTCCTCCACCATGTCCTCCACCATGTCCTCCACCTTGTCCTCCACCCTGTCCTGTCACTTGCGGATGAGCGGACCCTGAATACCCTCCGCCGGATTTGTGCGAACCTCCTGAACTAGACGTCGCTCCCGCGCCGGCTTCCTCACTAGGCAGCCATTGTGGATGCGGGGGTTGAGCGAGTTCTATGTACACCGAAATAGTGGGAAAGCATTGTGTATCTAGGTACCGGTTTAGCAGAGCTTCTCAACGATATGACTCTTTAGCTTACATGATTCAGGAACTAGATCAACCGGGATGCATCTAGCAGGTACATTCGTCGAGTCGAAGACGGCGACTACTGTATTAGAAGTCGACAAGCAGAAACCAGCGGCGCCGCCAGAGAAGATGGAATTGTGCCATTCTAGTCTGCCGTTTGCGAGGTAGAACCCGTCGGTAATGTTCCCTGTGCAGGAACTCCCAACAAGGGTCTGATACGGCACCCCATTGCTGGTCGTGACGAGCTGTCCGTCCGCATACAGCTGATTGTCGACCAGTGTGAAGACCGTGGCCCAATGGCACATTGTGCCCGTTCCCTTAGGGTAGACATATGACGTGGAGAACCTCTTCCTTAGGGCTCGCCGCGTCGATTCTGGATTGTCGAGCTGGAGGAGGAACTGCTGATCATGGCTTGTGGCTGCACCGGGAGGCGACCTAGACATGTGATGAGCACGATGGGATCATATCGAACAGGGCCGACGATGCTCACTGTGGCGGGGCCCCTTCGGATATTGTGATGGATATGCCTGTTGTTCTGCTTGAAGGATCGGACGACGGGCTGCCCCAGTCAAGGCCTGGGAAGCTGAGAAGCGGGAGGAGTGACGCCAACTCAGAGAGGAGCCGCATGATGGCGAGCAAAAGGCGGTATGGTCAAAGACCCTCAAAGACGGAGGAAGCCTTATGGAGTGGAACACACCATCACTTATCACAGAGATGCAAGATCATAGGTGACTTGAATTAGTCAATGTCGATCTGGGTGAAATTGCAAGTTTAAGTTCGATGGCCACAATATTCGGGGCCCGAAGCGAACATTCTGAGACCTGAGGATTCGAAATGAGTCGTAGGCCTTCCCCAAGATGTCCCAAATGGCAGCCCAGCTTTGTTAGCATGGGCTACCTTAGAGTGCATTCCCAGCTATCAACGACTGGGAATGAGCGGCTCCTAGCCAATATGTCGGACCGACGTGCATTCTTCAATGAAGCTGTCAAAATGCTTCTCCCTGAGTTCCCACCATCCTTGTCTCGGACCAAGTGGGCTTAGTATATTCCTGCGGCTAAACTTCCTGATTTCCCACTGACAACGGCCGAGACATGCTGCAGATCTGCGCCTTATCCGTTCGACGGTGTTCCAGAGACTAGGTCGCGGAACCCTCCCGAGTCAGGTCCTCCACACGCGACCTGCAGCGATCAGGTGACGTAAAAAATGTGGTGTGCGAGAGACTTACAAAAAATACTGCACTATTTACTTAAATGCCTATCCCTTTCTTCACCCCACGTGGGCAATTTCCTCCTACTCTCGCGACGACCTCAACGCCGGTCCTTCAAACTGGAATGCCTCTATGCAAATATGGCTTGACAATACGATAAGCGAGATGGGGACATTGCAATGAAGAAGGTTTGGGGGGCTAGGGACGCAGGCGATCGATAATTGGCACTCCGCGCCGACTGTTGTTTTTATCATAGCTGGCTAGCATCATGCTTCCAGGCCAGGGTTAAAGCAACTGTCCTGGTCTCATGGGGGACTAGCTTGTCTTAAAGTCACGCAATTTGAGAAAAGACGCTTGAAGTCCTTTCCCTTAAATATCTCACGTCGCAGTTAGAAGTAATGCGCCACAACGATAACCGGAGACCCTTACCGTTCACAAGCCGGCAAGCAAAGTCTACAAGTTCCAGTGCCACAGGACGCACTTACGAGTGAAGAACGTAATACACTTCAGCTATTCTCTACTGTTTTCTGTCGTTCCAGATCCAAGGGTTGTTTATAGTCTCAGGCTCATATGCTGAGGTTGGTCTCGGGTAGGTCTGGAGCCATCGACCTGATTGACACCAGTTTTCTCACTGAATAGCCCAATAAATATGACGATCTCTATACTTCCGGGCACCTTTTAACGTAGGATAAGAGGACAAGTCCTTATGGTCATATCAAGTCTGGAAATGAGGGATTTCTCTTTCTTGCCAATTGTTCCGCAAGCCTGTCTACGTGCCCGTGCCGTGAACGCCTTGCTATCACTCAGAACAGGTCAGCCTATACTTCCCCTCCCGGACGACACATTTAAGGGGAGGCGCATGCGAGATATCATATCAGAATGGCTCAAGGAACGTTTTGAACCATTTCTGTAAGACACTCCGAGTAAACCACCGAGCCCCTTGTGTCACGTAGGGAACAGTTGGCATCCGGCTGAGCAGAAAGCCTTCCATCCATACGATGCAATGATACAAGCCTATAGATATCAGATGTTGGTATCATGAGTTTGCAGCGAATGACAGCAGCTAAAGAGTATTTGGGAGAAGATCGACAGCATCCCCGAATTGGTGCATTCCATCATACCTTCCTTCATGGCAGAAGACGGTCTGGCCAAGGAGCAGCTCGTCCATAGACTGAACTATCTGCTGTGTTATGAGAAAGCTTTAATGGCGTATCATAAGAGACGGGTGAGGTACAAAAGCTCTGGTTTGTCCCCAGCTCAAGGGCCTCCATCTCGGATATCAAGCCAACAACTCAGCCTATCTTGCCATTCTCTACGCACACTCGCTACTTCTGCCCTGCTATTAATCAACTACCTTACAAATCAGTCAAGATGATGTTCACTCAGGCTCTTGCCAGTCTCGCCGCTGCGGCCATGCTCGCTTTCGCCCCCACGGCGAGCGCCTTCGACGTTTCCTGCACATACTTGGAATACAGGTGTGGTTACAGTCTGGTCTCTCAAAACGGCAAGTCAACGTCTCTTATATGGCTGACATCTCGTGGCATCTATGAATGCTTGTACTAATCCTACCACACACAGGCTATAACATCACCGAACTGACTACCGGGACCAACCATACCAACATCATCCCTCCTCTGACCGATATCCAGCTCTTGCAGGTCCTGTACCGCTGCGAGGACGTTTACGGTACCGTTGTCGGCAACTCGTTCTGCATTGCAGGCTGCATCTCCATGGGTGACAACACTGAGAACGACCAGTGCGCCCTCTGAGGTTAGCATGTGCGGGATCCCCACCTCCTTTTGGGTCCTTCGGGGTCCAGACTGGTTGCCGTCTTTCACCGAACTTGTCTCGCAAATGGCTTGAGTGGGAGCAGTATATTGTTGGAAGGATGTAGAGCCTCTAAGCCTGAGTTTTGCTTTACTGGTGATAAGTCATGGGCTAAATACAACGGGTCTTATTTCCGTTGCCGTTCTGTTTTCGACACGTCGGTGTTTACAAAACAATCATACCGTGATCTCCCATGATGCAGAGAGCAATGACTCAGTGATTATTATACCTGACTCCCGTCTTTATTTAATCGGTAGTTTAGCGGATTACATTGGCGTCCGCGTATTGCGCACGGCTCATCCTGACTATCTACACACAGTCAATCTCCTGGGTACTCGGAGCATCATTCTTGACCCTCTTCTCACATATGCCGTGGTCCTGGATGTTGTCCTGCTGACCAAACGCAGTGGCCATGTGCTCGAGCGCAATCCCTCGGGTCTCAGGAACAAAAAACCACACATAAAACGCTCCAAGCAACACCCAGCCAGCGAAGAAAAAGAAAGTGCCAAATCCGATACTGGAGATGAGATACGGCGTCGCCTTCGTGATGACGAGGTTGAACAGCCACTGCGTAGCACCGCCTAGACACGTGCTGATGGCGCGTACGTTTATCGGCACCGCTTCGGCAGAGAGGATCCAGGGGACTCCGGCAAAAGAGGAGCCGAAGCCGATCGCGTAGAGATATACGAAGGCGCAGGCCGCGATGCCGCCGCCCGTGATCTGGTGGCTGGAATTCTCCAAGGCCGGGCCGGCGACCTTGATATACGAACCGACGAAGACGAGTGACACGAGCATGATGACGCAGCCGCTGAGGAGGAGGGTTCTCCGACCGATACGGTCGACCAAGAAGAAATAGGCGACGAAGGCGGTCGTGGTCTTGACCACACCGTAGATGCCCGTGGCAAAAAGTCCGGTGCTGGTGCCGACTACGCCCAGTGACTTGAAGATGCTGGGGGAGTAGTAGTTTATGCCGTTGATACCAGAGACTTGGCCGATAAACTGCGTCACCACGCCGACCGAGATGCGGTACGCGATATTCGGGCGGAGACAATCCTGGATAGTCTTCCTGGCTACCTCCATGCGAGGGGTGTCGGCTGTGACGCCCATCAGGTCGCGCTCCATCTGCACTTCGTCATGGATGTTGGCTAGCTCGCGCTCGAGGTAGGGGTGACTGGCGTGGAGGTTGCGCAGGCGGGCGAGGACGGCCGAGGCCTGCTCGAAGCGGCTCTGTTTGACGAGGAAGCGGGGAGTCTCCGGCAGGAAGAGGCAGCCGAGGAAGAAAATACCGATCAGGGGCAGTTGGATTGCTACTGGGATGCGCCACTGTGTCGGATTTGTAGCGGGGATGTTGAGGTTCACGCCGTAGCTAATCCAGAAGCCTAGGAGACCGCCCACCTGATACGAGATCTCGAAGAGGCCGATGCACCGGCCGCGGAATGCAGGTACCGAAATCTCAGATATGTATAGAGGCACCACGACAGTCAGTGGCCCGACGCCCAGGCCTGTGAAGAAGCGACCGGCGTAGAAGGCGTCGACATGGCCGATCAGCTGGATAGAGGCCCCGACGATAAACACAGCAGAGGCTATGATGAGTGTAGGGCGACGTCCCAAGGTCTCTGCCAGGGGCAGGGCGAGGAAACAGGCCAGGAGGCAGCCAGCTTGGAAGGTGATGATGATGTTGCTGCTGAGGTTGTTGACTGCGTTGGTGGACAGGCCGTCGAGGCCGAACTGCGTACGGAATGACGGGAGTGCAAGCGTTCCGCCGAGAAAGGCATTGTCATAGCTGGCTATCATCAGTATGGTGTCCGAAGATTTTACGGATAAAGGCTGGGACTGAAGTCGTACCCGAACAATGCTCCACCGATGCCGGCGAAGACGGAGGCCAGGTACATCTTCCAGTTGTACACTTCTCGCGGCGTCTCCCCGTCATCCTTAATTTTCCAAGTCATTTTATCAATCTCTCGAACAGGTGTTGACTAAACGAAAAAAGGGGGCAATAGAATGTCTGGTATCCAGTTGCGAGAGACGACTGTAAGTCTTTCAGAGTCTAGCAAATGGGAAGTCTCATGATATAAGCCTCCATCTTCACCGTGGCTTGCGGCTCAGGGGTACGGAGGGTGCATCCAGACCGGATATAGGATGTTGCGACCAGGATTTCAACATCAATAGACAAGTTCACATGTCGGGGCGCATTGCATGGAGGTCAAGTGCACCTTGGGTGCGGGGTAATGGGGCTCCGGGGTAATGTGGAGGGGAGGTGAGAAACTAGGAGTCTTAGACGTCGTAGTCTCCGGACGCTAGGGTAAGACGTGAGCCGTGGAATTGGATCCGCGGCTGTTGCCATTCCCAGTGCCAAGTTCTTGGGAAATTACAGCGAGCATGCGTCTTCTTGGTCTCGCAAACTGGGAACTCAAATCAATTGCTGGCATAGGAAGTCTCGGCAAATGAGTGCCCGGGTAGCTGTAACGCGCCCCTTGATCCTAAGTCTACCGATCTAGAAATCACAACATCCTTTTTACAGCAGGAACGCATATTCGAAAACATATGATAAATATGATGCTATTTGTGAACTGTGATTCTACCGTAAGGGCCTAACGATAGCTAGTACGGCACACACCCTCATCCATAGACCTTCGCTAAGACATCCCACGAACGCTTGGCCCTCTGTGCCCACTGCACAGGCACAGATGCCTCTCTCGCAAATAATTCCGAGCTAAAAGCCTCTAAACTTACCCATCCCCGATACCTCTTCGTATTGATAAGTACATCCAGCACCTTTGTGACCGGCAAGTAAGCGCCCTTGTCCGTCTCGAAAGGGAAGAGCCGCGCATTTCTCGACCACGTCATCCGCTCTGACTGGTCGGCGACGTACATGTCGTTCCCCGGCTGCAACGGAGATGCGAGTCTCTGCGCATCGCCCGCTTGAACGTAGAATACCTTCTCGATGTCCAGCTCCTCGATCATCCTTTGGAGGGAAGCTGCCAGATCCCGGTCACCGTCTGTCCTTCTTCCTGTCGGCGAGGTTGGATCCGCCCAGACGCGGCCGGCGATGTGGAAAGTATCGAGACATGTGCCGAAGTTGGGAAGGTTGACACGCTTTACTATTTCGTACGCCCCTTCCCAGGTGTCGATGTGCGTACCCCACGAGACGCCTTCATATGCGAATCGTACAACCGGGCTTTCCGCTAGGCCGAGCCGCGCAAACTCAGAAAGGTCCGCGGCGATTCTCCCAGGATCACCCGTCGTGCCGTTTTGTAGGAAGTTTGTTGGAATTTGAATGAGATCGGTGCCGAGCACCTTGGCGAGCTTGAGCCAGAATCGGAGCTTATTGAGGGTTTTCTGGCGTGCCTCCGGGTAGACGAGCCCTTCAGAGAACGTAAACGGCTGGAGACAGACTATCTCCAGGTGGAGCCTGTCGCATTCCTGTCGTGTCTGACTGGCGGCTAGCAGGAGGTTCTCCTCGTTCACGCCGCCAGGGAGGCTCTGGGCGTGGTATTCAAGACACTCGTAAAAGAGCTCAACGCCTTCGAATGATTGCTTTGCGGCCAATTCGAGTTTCCGGAACAGCGTGTGGCCTGCAGCCGAGCGGCCGAGAGACACCGTCGCGATGGCGGGACGGAGGCTCATGGTTTAGTCTCGGGGTAAGAGACCGAGATTGGGGGGAAGGTGGGCAAGGAAGCCCGACTTTGGGTGGTCGGCCAACATAAAGTATCAAAGACAAGATCGTTAATTGTCCACTTGTTGTAGTTGCAGGGCGCATGTGTGTCCACATAGACTTACATAGTACATATCCACATTTGGTCGGCATAGCGTAACCCCGCGGCTTTGCATTTATGCGTTCCTTGCCATCAATCCAAGTCTATTCCGCGCTAGGCGGGCGATCATTTGCGGCTTCACGCCATAGGGTGCATTGTGCAAACCCCAACTTTGGAGGTTCCATGGCGCGAGCAGCGGAGATTGTTAGTGGTTGCGGACGAGCACGATCTCGCAAATGCTTGCGTTTCTGCATCGTGTGGACTTGATCGGTGCGAGGCAATTAAGGAGATCGATCGGCAAAGGCACTATCCTAGAGGTTATGTCTATACTTCTTCATTGACTCGGCTAGCTTTAAGTCGGTACTTCGAGACTCCGAGATCGTCTACCACCGTGGTCTATGCTCCGGAAAGTTGCAGTGCAGCACCGCCCTAAGGCGGGTTCATAAGGGCTTCCGACTCGGATATCGCGGCGGTGAATCCGAGATTTTGCAGGAATTCCGACGACTGGGTAGCCCTTGACGAGACATCAGCATATATCAAGGAAAGTAGACGAGGAAGGCTTACCACTCAATACCTTCCAGAGACTCGAGGTCACCGAGCACGCTGTAATCGGCAAGAGGAAACTCACTGCCGCCTATCGCATCGCGGCTTTCTTCGAGGGGCCGACCTGCAGGTCCGAGAGTGCCGGGTTCCCATGAAAATCGAGTCTGAGAGCCCATTAGAGTTGATGGAGCACCTTCGAGGAAACTCGGCACAGACGGCTGCCCAGTGTACGAGTCAGCGTAACTGTCTGCTGGTGTTAAGGACATGGCATCTTCTGTTGTGCTCGTCAGGAAATCCGCCGCAGAATTCGACGTTCGGGCGAGGAAGTCGGGTGTTCCAGACAGGATCGAAGTTGGCTGCCCCAGACCAATGCTGGGGCCGCGAATGCCTGATTCCATTGCACCAAAGAACCTGTAGCTGGCAAATATCGCGGGAACGAGAAGGCTCCCGGCAGACTCGGTGGAGTGTGACAGGAGACGTAGAATAGTAGGGTTCATTGGTCCGTCAAACGGGGGGTATTGTGGTGCTCGAGGTTCTGGAGCGGAGCTGTTTCTTTTCCTCAATATTATGACGGTGCTCCTGAAGGCGAGGTGTAGATTTATAACTTGAGGCGATAGCTGTTCCTCATCTAATGACGATGGAAGGCTGCAGTGCCGAGGTAGGCCGTCGTACCACCGACGCAACTGTGAGAGGTGGCCTGCATATGACTCATCCTCGGATCTCGTCGCGGGCTCCCACATGACGTCGTTCATGATTTTCACGACATTAACGTAGCTGTTGAACGTGCTGATTGCTCGCATCGGCTCGGGAAGAGAAGGTTTCGTGAGATTCAGCAGGTGGGAATTCGGCGCCGTCCAAGGCTGCCACTCATCCAGACCCGTCTCCTCGGGCATGGGCAGCCGCCGGATGTCCGCTGTCCTCAGATGCGGAGGCCTGCCCAGATGGCATGATACGACGGTGTCGAGCACAAAGCATCCCAGTAGTGTACGAACTTGGTTTTCAACGACGGGTGTTGCTGGCCTCTGGCCTAGATCGTGACTTTGAAGGCTGAGACACATTCTGATAGCCCGCCCGATGAGTCGCCAAGAGGAAGCCACAGAACCCTGATACAGGTTGCATATGCTAAGTATAAGCAGAGCTTTGACGTGCCCAGAGTCTGCCGCTCCTTCTTCGTCCGGTATCAATTTCTTTGCTTGATTGTATAGCTGAGTCGGTGTGTGTTGACTCTCCGGCTCGATGGAGTGGCCGTAGCTCCGAGCACGAGCCTCTTGGATAGATGAGTGTGCGAGGATGGCCCAGAGGGTGGGAAGATCTCCGGACTGGGCAACATCAGATGGTGAATGCGAATACAGCACCTTGAACATCCTGTGTTTCTCCACGATGGGCAACCAGCAGTGGGTATAGGAGAAGTACATATCAACAAGTCGCTGAGCATTTGATGGAAATGACTGCTGTTGAAGAGCAGAGGAAGAGATTTCTTCGTGGTTTCGTCCTGCAGCTGAAGGAACTTGGTCCGCTGAGCTAGTTTGCGCGGCGTCGAATGGCGCGAGAGCAATCCCAGAGACACTGGCTGCGGAATGTGGTATCACAGCTGGGTTTGTTGAGCTTGCGTTGACATTGACATTTGCCTCTAGGTTGGATAGACGACGCTCTAGCTCCGCTTGCACGGTACTGTTCACCCACGCCTGCCTCAGAGTTTCCGGCGCTCCGACGAGCTTGCCGGCGATCATGAGTTTGCCGCCGTCATCGAGGACGAATTCGATCTGGCTGATCAGGTCGGCCACTGTTTTCTCGCCGTTGGGTATGACCGAGAATACAAGTGCCCACAGCAGCTCCAGAGACCGCACATATCCTGTAGCCAGTCCCCGCTTTCTGAGGCCAGAGCCGTAACCGCAAGGCAGCCCTGCGATCGAGCAGGACGAACATACCGGCTGTCGCCCGTCGCACTTGTGCTTCCGACTACGACAGTGATCGCAGGCGCGCGTCGTTCGTTTTCTTTTCGGTGATGAGCCGCCTTGCGATGGGGATGGAGTGTCATGGGCTCCTCTCGAGGTATCAGGCCCGTCGCTCATGGCGTATAGTCCAGATTTCACGGTTTGAGAGGCGACATGTCCTGCAGCATTGATGTTCCTCGAGTCCAAGAGATTTGTTAAGACAAATGAGGATGACTTAGCTCGTCCATTTGCGGAGTTTGCGGGGAAGATCCCATTGACCGCTAGCGAGAAGGTAATACCAATGCATGTACATGTACTGTACATACATACGTATGCAGCTTTGTTGTCCCCACACCCCCGGTGTGCAAGCGGGCCCAATTGGCCGTTAGCTGAGGTGGGCATGTGTTTCCCCAACTTTCATCTTAACCTACCCCGAGCCAACAGAGCATCCGAGTTTAAACACTAACGTCTCCACGCCCATGGAGCAGCTTTGCGCAGTCTTGCTTGACCCAGACTGCTACCCGCATTTCAGATCGCCGCATCTACACGTACAATGACCATGGTCGAAGTCCTCGTCTCATCGAGTGCGTGGGACGCGAGAGCTTCGATCGTCCTTATTGGCAACCGGGGCACTGGTAAATCGACTCTGGCCGTGATTGCCTCTGCTGCCTTCGGGCGACGTCTCGTCGACTTCGACGCCTTCTTCTATCAGCAGACTGGTCTGCGAAGACAAGATTACAGGCAGCAACACGGGTCGACCGAATTTAGCTCCCGCCAAGCCGGTCTCCTTCAGGAACTGCTCCTATCAAACGACAGAGGCAGCGTCATCGTTTGTCCAACCGACAACATCACACCTGGCGAGCAGCGACTACTCAGTAGTTTTGCACAAACGCACCCGGTCATACACATTGTCAGTGATCTCGAGCAACCTGGAAGCCTGGGCTCGGAGAATGCGGAGTTCGGCTACCGCGAAGTCCAGACGTGTTCAATATATGAGTACTACAATCTCTCGGAGGGACATATCAGAGCTGGACGCAGCTCGCCTCCCAATGGAACACAGTCGCCTCCAGCTGCCGGGCGTTTTGGGTCTTCGTTTTTGAAACTAAAACGAGTCGAGCAAGACTTCTTGCGCTTCCTGGGCTCCGTCCAAAACCGGCACCAAAGCTTAGCCGGTGCGACCGAGCAGACCCAAAAGTCGCCCTTTACCTATGCCCTATGCCTCAGCCTTTCCGAGCTGCTCAACATCAGCAATCTCGAGGGGTTACTGGGTGATGGCGCAGACTCCGTGGAGATTAGGATCGATCCTACCGACCCTGACTGGTGCCGTTCCCCTGTCGCCGGCATCCTCGAGTCTATAAGCCGAGGTGTGACTCTGGTGCGTCGTGCCTTCCGAGGGCCCGTACTGTACCACGTCCAGAAGCCACACGCCATGCGAGATCTTGCACGGACGCAGGCCGATAAAGAGCGCGCAAGGATTTATCTCGATCTTCTATGCCATGGTCTGCGCCTTTGCCCGGACTACATGACTGTTGACCTGTCATTCGATGACAGCGTCATTAGAAAGATTGTGGCTGCCAGAGGTGCCACAAGTATTATAGGACATTACCATGATGCATCGCCTGGTCTTGACGGATGGAGTGCCTCGGATCGAATGGGACAGTTCACCCGCGCTAGGTCACTAGGTTGCCAGGTCGTCCGACTCACACAGGCGGCCGAGTCAATGGCAGACAACTTTGGTCTCCAGCAATTCATTCATCTAGTCGGGAAGGCTCGACCCGTTCAACCCAGACTGATAGCATACAACACCGGTCTGCTTGGCCGTCTATCGTGCTGTCTCAACCAACTCTATACCCCAGTCCGCCCTCAGCCATCCCTTGTCCCAGATGGGAAGCTGGTTGGGGCATCGTTACCAGAGGCCCCTCGCTTGACTCTTAGGGAGGCGCAGACGGCGCTTTATGCTGCATTCGTACTGGACAAAATGCGACTATATATCATCGGGACGGACGTCTCCTCAAGTCTTTCGCCACCCATGTATCGGGCCGCATTTGGACATCTGGGCATGCCGCATACCTTCATACCGAGGAACATGGCTTCTATCCACGAGTTGGAGGAGCTCATCAAAGATGATAACTTCGGCGGCGCCTCCATCGCTCAGGGGCATAAAATAACCGTACTGCCTTACACTCCGTTAATGTCTCGGCACGCCAAGATTATCGGTGCTGTCAACACTCTGATTCCGATCCGCTGTGCATGGGAAGGGGCCAATCCCCCGCCACTCCAATTCTGGCGTGACAGGAACCGTGCAGGCCCGATCAAGGGACTCTATGGAGACAATACAGACTGGATAGGGGTGTACAGGTCCATCGCAAAGCGGCTGTCGCCCGTCAACGCTGTCAACTCCAGGACCACCGGCCTCATCATGGGAGCCGGCGGCATGGCGAGGGCGGCGATATACGCTATGATACAACTCGGAGTGCGGCACATCTTCCTCTGCAATCGGACGGGGGCCAACGCTCATCTCTTGGCGGCTCATTACAATAAGCTGACTGTCGACCACGACGGCCTGCTGGATGACGCGGGAAACAGAGCTCCGCTCTCTTCAGGCAAAGGATGGCTAGGTTCCGCAAAGGTGCAGGTCATCGAGTCCCTGGATGAACCCTGGCCGCAGGGCTTTGCTCATCCGACCATGATCGTCTGCTGCGTGCGTGCACCTGTCGAGATGGGTAAACCGCAACCCGTTGTCACCATACCGTCGCAATGGCTGAAGAGCCCTAATGGCGGCGTGGTCATCGATGTGAGTTGGCATCTTCTCCCTCACGGCCGTTTCCTATTAACCTGGACTTTCGCAGACCTGCTATGACACCTTGCTCAGTCCTCTCATCCGCCAGATGCGTAGTATGACGCACAAGGGCTGGGTGGTTGTCGACGGACTTCATCTGTTGCCCGAGCAAGCTGCAGCGCAGTTTGAACTGTTCACTGGTCGGAAGAGCCCACACACCCGGATGTGCATTGAAGTATTACGACACTACAAGTCCGAGCTCGATATTGAAACTCGAGAGGAGATAGATCTCCGACTAACTGAATTATATGATAGGCTTGGTGACAAGTCTAGTCCGACAAAGATAGGGGAAGCGTGATGTAGGCATGATAAACCTCATCATTTGCTCTGCAGCTGGCATATTATAAATCATGCATAGAATCACGGTATAAGTTGCAGCATTGCACGTTGCGCATAGGAACAGGGATATTGTTTCAATGTCAACCCGCTACAGCGACGTCACAGTGCCGTTTCCGGTAGGATTTTGCTTCATACTGACTTAAGAAGGCTCGTTTCGCTCAAGCCAACTCATAGGGCTCAATATCTACAGCCACCCCAGTCTCCAGCGACAACTTGATCGCCTCACACACGATCAGAGCCGCCAGCCCAGACTCGGGCATAGACCTTGGCTCCTCCTCACCCCTGATTACCTTGACAAAGTGTGCTAGCTGAAGTTCAAACGGCACCCCTTCTCCAATCTCCAACTTCCGCCCTTGAATCTTTCCGTGCCAGTTCTGCTGCTCTACACCATCATACGACCATCTGGTCATATCCGGCACGCTTAGCGTAGCGTCCGTCCCGAAAATCCGATAAAAGTCCTGTGCAGTTTTGGGGAAGACGGGGTTGTCGCCCGTGCCAGACTCCCAGCCGTACGGAGAGGGAGCGTTGTCGCAGAACAAGAACGTGCCGATCGCACCGGACCGGAACTTGAAGATGATCGCTCCGCCCTCTTCGGCGTCGAACCCGCGGCGGGATTTGGTCTTCTCAGTCTGGACTCGGACGATGGGACCGAGGAAGAGATGCAGCAGGTCCACGTCATGGACAACATTGATCATGACCGGCCCAGCAGCCTTGTCGCGACGCCAGAGGGCGTCGAAGTAGCCCCTGTGTTTCCGTACCATCCACAGGCCGTTTACGGCGATAACCTGCCCCAGAGCGCCGGAGGCAATAGCCTCGGCGGTGGATACTGCGTACGGGTTGAACCTCCTGTGATGGCCGACCAGCGTCCTGACGCCGGTCTTCGTACGGGCTTCCTTCAAGTGCCGGACGAGGTCATGTCCGGTGTCGACATTGTCGCAAAAGGGCTTTTCGATGAGGATGTGCACGCCCGCGTCCGCGAGCTGGCTGGCGATGGCGGCGTGTGTCTGGTTCGGGGTGCAAATTATGGCTGCGTCAGGTTTTTCTGCGGAGGACAAGAGTTGAC
Source organism: Coniochaeta prunicola (assembly GCA_007388105.1). Lineage (NCBI taxonomy): Eukaryota > Fungi > Ascomycota > Sordariomycetes > Coniochaetales > Coniochaetaceae > Coniochaeta > Coniochaeta prunicola. Next base: position 16,152 of record SMOB01000039.1, read on the forward strand.
TGACTGACGGGTAGTACTTGACGCCTAGTTCAGCTGCCACTGTTTCTGTTTGGCGCTGTGGCTCGACAATGGCGACGAGGTCGATGTCGGTGTTCTTCTGAATGGCGGCCACGTGCATAGGGCCTATTACACCATAGCCGATCACGGCTATGGTGAGCTTGGTGTTGTTTAGGGAGCCCATATCGCTGTGAAACTACTAGTGTTGATTGCAATATGCTCTTGGGCCCAATTCGGGCATAGCCCACAATTCTCACTCAGCAGAAAGCCAACTCTTATACCCACCACCTGACTGGATCCCATTGGCGCGACAGTGCACTCCGGGGCATTTTCCTGGTCTACGCCGGCAACGTCTTAGCCGTGAAGCAGTCATCGCGCATCGGTTCAGTGCTTAGCCGCACATTGTGCACTCCACATTCTGGTAAATCTCGGCTTGGGGTTCCTTAGGGGTAGAACGAGGTAGCGTTCTCATTGGGTCGACGTCTTTGTACCGGAACGGGCTAGACGTAGACCTCCTTTTTCGTGATCACCTTAAGCAAACCCGTAAAAAACGGGTCCGAGACTGCAGCTCGGATTTCTCAATGACTTTACCCCACGTTTAGCCAGTTGCGGGTATTCCAGGTTGCTAATCTGAAAACTTTGTCATTTGTGAATAATTACTCTCCGTTGAAATCTAAAACAGGTTGAGTTGGATTCAAATCTAGCATAGAGCAGTCAGACTGTAAGGCATATAGCAGGCCCGTAGCGCAGTACGGTACAACTACCGCAAGTAGTCTAAGCTTCTGAGACTAGGTTCATCAACAGTTACTTGCAACTCCTCATGTAAGTGTTATTCCCAAGTCAATACCAAGTCCACACATGCTTTGATAATTCCAATCTAAGATCATTAGGTGCTTAAGTCTCTACTTCTAGTCAAGGCTAAAGTTTAGTTCTTGCTTATCGGAGCTAACTTGCCAGGTTATAAAATGTAGAGGCTCACCGTCAAGCACCGTACCACCAAGATCAAGCTCATCCTGCTCGGTGTTTTTCACAAACTTGTCAATGAGGTAGGCTCCGGCCGCGAGACCGATTCCAATACCAACACCGACGCCAACTCCGGCAGCGACGTTTTGTAGTAAACCTGAGTTTGTCTTCTGTCCGCCGACGTTGACATTCTTGTTATAGTTTACCAGGCCGACTGGGTTGAATGATGGGCTGTCGTGCTTGCCCGACAGATCTGGGTTCTCCCGACGATGCTTTATGACATCGCCGACTGTCGACAGAGCATTGGAGCCCAGTTGGGCAAGCGCCATTGTGGAAGGAGAAGCACTCATTCTATGAGAGGTTAAGTTGGATAATAATAATAATAATAATAATTCTTATACGCCGGTGTGCCCGGAGGGCATTCGGTACCCCTGCCTGATCTGTCTATACACATAGGAAACCGTGCGTGAGCTGGACTAAAACCTATGCGCTGCGGGTGTGCTGCAACTTGC
>SMOB01000040.1:0-74190 GCA_007388105.1 Coniochaeta prunicola
GCTAATTGGACCCTCTCTTCAGTGGGTAGCGGTATTGTTGCCATTGTTAGTGGAGGGTCGCGTACATAGGAGACGCGTTTAGTGGAGAAGGAATTCTGGTCCACTTGGTGATTTGGTCCACTAGGTGATCGATTACGTTAGGTGATCGATTACGTTATGTAACCAGAAGCTCCTTATGTAAGCGATCGCCGTCCCTCATTAACTACCGGTACCTGATTATCTGTGGTTCTCCCAGCGTCGTCATGATGTCCTCATCACAGTGAAGGAGGAGCTTGGCTTCCCATTCCGCCACCGTCCTCTATATCATACCGGACAGCAGGAAGAAGCAGAAAGATTCGATCTTAAACTTTACACAGAAGGCCGTCCACAACTTCCCGCCACGGCGGCCTCCAGCTGGAATTGGACATTTGGTTTACTCGCCCGTTACCATGGACTGCGCTTCCAGTCATGACATAACGTTTGGCTGCGCTTCCAGTCGTGACGTCGGACTGCACTTCCAGTCACGACCATGGACTGCGCTTTGAGAGTGTGTTACGCAAACGTTTACCATACATTTCCCTTCGATGTAGATAGCCTACAGTTATCTTGAAGTATATACGTCACTTCTACGGACACAATACGTACCAGTCCATGTACTGTACAAAACACTGCATAAACGTGTCTACCAATCAGGATACAAGCAGCTCTCTCCGGGTGTCAAAGCACCGTCATCTCACAAATGACAAGCAAATACTACAGTATGCCATTTGTGAATCGCATCCCCAGTTAATGCGGATCTTAGACAGCGGTCACATCACTGGGGAGGCGGATACTGGAGCCCCGCCCTGGAATGGTGTTGAGGAACGTTGCATGCACAGCGCCACAGCACAAAGCCCCCGAGTTTCGAGGGTTCTTCTTGTACCTTACTGTGGTAAGTGTGCTTGTAGCAAGGGACAAGAGCCGAGAAAATTGGGACGCCACTGGACGAACACTGGATGATGAGCGGTGCAAAACTGGGTGCAGAACCTGATTTCTCCCACAAGTTCTCGATACTTGTGCAGTACTGCGCTTTGCCTTTTCGCCTGGTTACAACAGGCTTCAGAATGTTCAGTTGAGCTTCTAGCCGGCCGTCCATGAGATGGCGAGATAGCAATTTGGAATGCCATGGTCCCAGCAGAGCGGCTCGGAGTGTCAGGGTGGGGAAAGAAATGGGATGTGCAGAGGCTCTCCCATATGCTGTATTTTTGCACACCCCATTTCTTTCACCACCCTGAGCGTCTACTGAGGAGAAGGACCCTGGCCCCCTGACTGGCCAAGTGCTCGGTGAACCAGCATGCGCGTGCCCCGATTGCCACGATAGCCAGATGGGGTCGTCAGGATCTTCGGTAGACAAGAGCCAATCTGTGCTTGATGGATTTGTACATGTTCCTCTATCCTTTTGCGGTGCTTTGACTATCGGAAAGCTTCTGAGCCTTAGTCAATTCGGAGGTGCAGTCAGACCAGTGGTCAATCGAACGGTTGCAGACCTCACCGCCGCTAGGGATCTCTTACGAGCGTGCTCCAGTACAGCAACGCAGAACAGCAATCATCTCATCACCTTCATCACCTTCAAGCCCGTTGTCAAGCGAATATATCCATTGCTATTGTTTACCCCTGGATGCTTCCTAGTGGGAAGGGGGAGCTAGCGATGGCTACCTCGTGCCTGTGGGTAGACTTACGCTGACGAATACAGCCGGCGTCTAGCCTCCTCGTCCGCGGTGCCGAGTTGTCGACACTTCCCTCGTCGACGTCTCCGGGTCCAAAATCTTCCTATGCCAGACGAACTGTGTCCTGTGCTGTGGTTGTACTGTGTATGTAGACTTTTTGCGGCTTTGCCACCACGAGAGCACCCGCAAGGGTGGGAAGCCGGGAGAGGGGCTAGGATTGGTATGTACGTACCCTCGATCAACACCTATCAGGCGCCCTTTAGGTTCTTACTTCTACGCATAACCACCCCACGGCTTGTGCATATAGGAGACACGTCCGCCTCCGCGGCGCATTCACAATAGATTCGGGGGCTTAACGGTCCAGATTCGGACGCTAAACCATCTCTGGTGCAGCTTGTACTGATACTCGGCGGACCTTGCCCTGCTGTGCTACATCGCAGCTGCCGTCCGGGTTTGCCATCGCACTGAGCATGTAACATCCAGGGCGGGCTGCTTAGAGGCGCTCCCGGATTTTCTTCCAGTGCGGCTCATTGGCCACAGTTCTGTCACTTCATCGTCATCAATTCCAACAGGAGCTCAGCGTTTCCAAGAAAGCCTGCAGCTGTTATTGACCAGACGAGTGGTCTCGTTGACGCAGTCTTACGACAATGGAAGCCAGTGGGGTGGTTGCCAATGTGGCTAAACGTTAACGTGCTAGCAAAATGCATGTCCTTTCTCGACATGCAGATCTATTTGTCTGCCTATCAGATCAAAGTCTAGACTCCCAGTTGCCCTCGACACTCGCCTAGCCATCACCACCGGAGCCAACTCGACTTCCCCGTCACATGTGTAGCCTCGACCCAGCAACTACCTGCCGATAGTGCCGTCCCCTTGAAAGACCCTTGCATTCCACTTTATACACCCGGCAAGGTACCCTGAGAAGGCGTGGCCGTGCCATTGAATTTGTCACCGTTCGGATCTGAACCCGTGGAACATAAGAGGTTGCCGACAGACTTTTCCATCTTGCGTGTTGCGCGGAATGGATCCTACGTGCTCGTCCTGCAATAACTGTAGACGTCGCTATCGCTATCGTCTACCGAAGCCTCGATTCCCGACAGTCACGACCTAATCGAAGGTATGAGCGATCAGTCGTCGCCCACACAACCTGCTCTACGACCTCTCCTTCCGGCCGTCCAGCGCCCGCGTGGTCCCGAGCAGCCGCAGCGGCAATTCGAGTTCAAAAGGAAAAGACAAGCAGCAGCCTGCGAACCATGTCGCGACCACAAGACAAAGGTCATTCCCTGAGATCCCTTTCTTCTTTGTCTCCCGTCTTCTGTTGTCATCCTTCGCCTCGACCCCGACATTGGTGGCTGACATCATCCAGTGCGATGGTAACAGGCCGTTTTGCAATACCTGCCTCCGCCGAGGATCCGAGTGCCGATTCCAGGCCGAGCCGAAGGAGACGCACGTCCAGGCCCTAAGGAGGAAGTTCGACTCGCTACAGGATGAGGCCTCATCACTACAACAAGTCTACGATTACCTTCGAACCCGTCCCGAGGCCGAAGCTCTATCGATCTTCCAGCGGATACGCGCAGGTGAAAGCCACGAGTCGATACTGCAATTCGTCAACCACGGCGACCTCCTATTGCAATTGTCGTTGACCTCAGACTCGAGCTCTAGCGGCCCTAGCAGGGCGGAGCCGAGTGAATCGAGCGAGCCCCAGATGTCACTACTGGAGAGGTCCAGTCAGAGAGGCGCGTTCAGCGCCGGTTACTCCTCGGGCCAAAGACGCTATTCGTCCCAGGACCAGTTGGGGCCTACGAGTCGGACACCTAGCCCGTCAACACAGCTTGAGCAAGACGTACGAGGTGCACTCGACTCAGCGCACGACCGTGATGGACAATGACAAGGATATGAGGGGTCTACTAGCCCAGCTCTTCCGGGTAGAGTACTGCTGGGGCTCGATCTTCATCAAGGACTTATTTCTCCAGAACATGGCGAGCGGACAAGAGCTCCCTCGGTCCTCGCTGCTGGTCAACTCTAACTTTGCTTGTGCTGTCGTGAGCTGCACGCGTGTCTTTCATACCCTTATATTGGCCGAGCGCCACTGACCATTGACTCCCGAACTAGCATACGTCATACGATGCGAAGAACCGACACCGATGCTACGAGCCGGAAGGAAACCCACCATATGAGTTCTTCAACGAAACCACAAAAATATGGGACTTGGCGCTGAGCAGCGGAGACGAGCGTCCAACTACCGTCCAAGCCGGGTTTCTCCTCAGCGTCAACCAGGGGCTCGACGGCCTCGACACAACGGGCTGGAAGTATGCGGGTCGATCACTGGACATGGCCAACTCCCTCGGACTCTTCGGACCGGACATAGAGATGGCAGAAGATCCTGGAGTCGAACACCCGGGGACATATACGGCGTGGTCGGTCTATTGCTGGCAGAGGTCTGGATTACAGACTACGCCATCTGCGTCATAGTCCGTCTGCTATATCGATCGTTCCAGCTTATAGTACCACCACTTCTTCATCCTGCTGTTACTCAGGCACCCACCACCATCGCATCTCTCCCGGATCCTCACTGAGACCTGGACAGGTACGGCGAGATACGCGTGAGGTATCTCAGCAGCGAGCACATCTTCTCCACCCGCCACGCCAAGCGCCTAGAGGCATCGAAGCTCAACGATACCTCCGCCAGATCTTTTCGCCCAGGCCGATATCCCTCGACTGGTCTTGCTTCGAGACGACAGTCATATCCCCTTTTGTTTGTTTATCACTCAAGGTTCTTTGCGCTTGTCACTTTGAGAATTTGGATGTTTTGTCATGACAGAAGTCTGTCTAACCGGCCGTCAAATTGTGCTCACGCGAAAGGTCATCTTGACGAACGATACGTCAGAAATATCATATGCGTCTCCTGGTACGTACCTCCCGAAGCATAGGCCGAGAAAAGGTTTCAGAGCAGAACTGCCCAGAAAGAAACAGTGTGCCTGGGCTAGATACACATTCCCGCTTTTAGACCAGTGCCGGAGACAGAGGTACAGGGAAATCTGTCCGGACCTCAATGTCGATTTTCAAGGCTCCGTCTAGCACACGTGTCGCGGAGGTCTGTTAGCAACTACTTAGTTGTATGTTCCTGGAATACTTCCCAGAGGAGCTTCTGTTGAGGAGGATCAATAGGAGACAACACATGGTCAAAGATTCATGGGTACAGTTACACAGTCAGGGGAGTTCGGTTACAACCCCGAACAGCCTTGATACGGTGATAGCGGTGAGTTGCCTTATTTGATCACTCTCTGTATAGGTAAGGTACCGTCAAGAACGGAGACTGGTGCGATAAGGCATAAAGTTCACTGAGAGGGTTGACTTGATTGCGACAGCCCAGTGATACCAGCAATCATCTATTTTAAATAGTCCTCCAGCTTGAAGGCGTACAGGCGGTTTCCTCGCCTTACATCTTCTACAATAAAATAGACCATCATCGCCCACTATTTGCCCCGGCGCCTCCACACAGGAAAGGTATGAAGAATGCTTGGCAGTCAATTCTAGAGCCGCAACCCATCCCATGCTTATCCCCAGTAGCGAGTTGTAGCAGGTCCAGACGTCACGGTGGGCACGAAACGTCGGAGCATCATGGTCCCCATAACTGTATCGTACTGCTGGAATGCCGCAGCTGGATAGATCCAGTGAGGGCGGCAAAATCCGTTACATTCGTGCTGGCTGAAGAAGGTGCTGATACCGTTGTGGCCAAGGTCCGTCGCACCGTATTCGCCTTGGTACTGGGAAAGGATGACTGGGTCGGACAGGATGATTTCTCGCTGGTAGACACCTCCCTGCAAGTCACAGAGCACAGTGGCTCCGCCGGTAATGTGGTAGCTGAAGTGGCTCAAAGCTTGCATAACCTCCCCCCAGACTGTGCCGTCGTCAAACCACCCCGAGTTGCTGTTCCATTTCTGGTAATTCTGGGTGAAAGGCTCGACTAGAATGGGCTGCACGTAGTCGTCTGGATCGTCAACTTTGTAGGCGTTTCCCTCGCACAAGTCCCAGACGTCCGGGATGTTGATCTTGACACGTTTGTCTGCCACGTTCAGCTGGTTGAAGCGGTTGACGATGTCCAAAGCCTTGTCGACAGCCGAGAGATCATCTTCGAAAAGTTCATCGTCGACTTCAATCCCCCACTTGTACCACTTGCCAACGCAGGCTTGGCCCTCGCGTTCACCACGAGTATATCTCCCTTTGGCAACCAGGCGGAAAGTGCCTTCGGCGATAGGGTCGTCGATAGCCCGCTTACCGAAATAGCAGGCCTCAGAATCGTTGTAGCGGCCCATATCATGGAGCTCCGTGGCTGGGGTGTCGGAATAGTGACCATGCACACAGCTAACGCATCGCGACCAGCCGTGTCCTTTGGCAAGCTGCGTAGCCGTGTACGATGAAGAGGGAAGACTGCGGAGACAGTCGGCACACACGCGGAATGCCATAATGCCGGATTGAGGGAACACAGGAGGTTTGACAGAACTATTACATGGAGAGTGAAAGTCCTACAGCCTGTTTCCAGAGGTTGCCTGTGCGCGGGTTCGTGATTTGTTGAGGATGGCTGAAGACACTTGCAATTGCACTTGTCCAAGAGATCTCATGAGCTGAGGGCACCCTTCCACAAGCTCCTCCCATGAGAAAACATCTTGTGCCGCGCACCTTCCCTCTGTCCCAGCTCGAGACCGGTCAAACACCCGTGGACGCATCACTTCGCCAGCGTGTCCTAGGTAGCTGCACATCACTGCCCTCCACTACATGGGTACATGCCCGATCATTATCGTAGGTACACCTAGGTACCTCAGATACCGTTGTATCCGCTGTTGGAACCATAACATTTGCGGAAGGAACTTCAGGTGGAAAGGAAAGCAACATCGTGGAAAGACCAGAAGGAACGATAGGATCGTGAACTCGACAGAGCGAATGCGATTCAAGCTCCCTAGAAGTCTTAGAGGTGTTTTAATTTTGCAGAAAACAGGAAAAAATTGATCAAGTACTCAAGGCAAGGTCCCTAGGTAAAGGTAGATCTTAAATAGGAATATATTCCTCCAGTGACACCTCAGCATCTCAGTTGTTACTCACCTTGACGTACGGTACCCTTCGAGAAATTGTTGGACTTATGTAAGCATGCCAGCTTGAAGCTTTCCCCCGTCAACTTGGGACAGCTGTAGACATAGTGGGGGTCCAGGCCTGATCGGCGGAGGCTGAACGCGGAAGCTACAGGTGGTGGCGTTTGCCCCGCGTCTGCCTTGCCTCAGCCTTCACTGGACTTCAACCACACGGCAGCTTCGATTTCTCTCTCCTGTTTCTTAACTCTACCCTTTCTTTCTTGTCTGAGGGCTTTCTACAGAAATTTTTCGACTGTCCCGTCTCATTCGGCCTGTACCTTTCTTGAACGGCACGTCCTTACCGAGCTGTGCAAACATGGCGTGCCCTCACGTTGAATCACTCTGTAAGTTCAAGCTTCAGGAAGCTCTCCGTCGCCCATGGTTAGAGTCTAATCATGGTTCAGCCCTCCGTCCGCCTCTTCCGAGTCAGTCCGTCTACCGAGAGGACTGTACGCAGTGCTTCGATTCCATCGTCCGTACTAGACTAGTCCCCCGCTTTCCACCTCTTCTGAGCATGTTTCTAACCTGCATCGCTCGTTTGTAGGACGATCCTGCCGGCCTCGACGTATGCCTCCAATGCTTTAACGGCGGCTGCGCCGGTGATCGCCAACATGCGCAGCTCCATAGTGTGTTGTTCAGCCATCCGCTCGCTCTCAACATTCGCCGCACCCGCAAAGTTGTCGTTCGTGATGAGCCTCCTGCCAAGATGTCCAAGCTCGCCATCGCCGCCGAAACCGAAGAAGACCGCTTCGACACTACTCTGAGAGTGAGATGTCTGGAATGCGGGACTGACGATCTTGATAAGACTGCGCCGAAGCTCGCGTCTGTAGTTGATGGCATCATGGCGGCCAATACGTTTTCCCGCAAAGAGGAGGTCAAGGCTTGGGAGCAAGAGCTTACCAGCTGCGAACATATCTTGACCTTACAGCAGCATGAGGCACGTCAGATCGCGTCGCAAGACCTTGGACACTGCTCAAAATGCGATCTGAACGAGAATTTGTGGCTTTGCCTGGAGTGTGGCAACCTCGGCTGTGGACGAGCGCAGTTTGGCGGTGTTGGGGGCAACTCGCACGCCTTGGCACACTCCAAGGAGACTCAACATGGCGTTGCTGTTAAGCTCGGGTCAATTACACCTGAAGGAACGGCGGATGTCTACTGCTACACCTGTGACGAGGAGCGCGTCGATGAGGACCTGGCAGCACACCTTGCACACTGGGGCATAATTCTGTCCGAACGACAGAAGACGGAGAAGAGCCTGACAGAGATGCAGATTGAGCAGAATCTCCGGTGGGAGTTTTCCATGACAACTGAGGATGGAAAGGAGCTGAAGCCATTGTTTGGCCCGGGTCTGACTGGCCTCAAAAACCTCGGCAATAGCTGCTACCTCGCCAGTATCCTGCAGTGTCTTTACGACTTACCGGCTTTCCAGAACCGTTATTTCGAGCCTGGTGATGATCTACCCGTCGTGCGAGAACCAGCCGAGGATCTTGAGACGCAGCTTCGCAAAATGGCCGATGGGCTTCTGTCTGGACGTTATTCCAAGCCAAATACTGAGGTTGTTGCGTCTGAGCACTCTGCTGAGGTACCGCATCAGAAAGGCCTCGCCCCGTCTATGCTCAAGCACCTCATCGGTAGGGGACACCCCGAATTTTGCACCATGCGACAACAAGATGCTTTCGAGCTACTGCAGCATCTGTTCAAGCTCATTACCCGGTCGAAACACCCTTCACCCACTGACGACCCTACTCTTCCCTTCCGTTTCACAATGGAAGACCGCCGCCAATGTCTGAACTGCAAGAAGGTTCGCTACAGTAGCCTCGAACAAGACAATATTTTCATCAGCGTGCCGCTTGATAAGCTACCGGCCGAGGAAGGCGAGGAGCCCAAGTACAAACCGGTCACCCTGAAGACATGCCTGGATAACTTGACGAGCGAAGAGGTTGTAGATCTACAGTGCGAGTCATGCGGATCCAAAGGCTTTACGAAGCGCACACTCTTCAAGACGTTCCCGGAGGTGCTGGTTGTCAATGCTCGCAAGATGGCTATGATCAACTGGGTGCCTGTCAAGGTGGACGTGCCCGTCATAGTCGGAGACGATCCGTTCGACCTGGACGATTACCTATCCAAGGGCAAGCAGCCAGACGAGGAATTACTGCCAGAGGATCAGAGTTCCAGTGCCGGACCAGCCGCGGCAGCGTTCACTCCAGATCCCACCGCCTCTGCGCAGCTCGAGGCCATGGGCTTCCCCGCCGTCCGGTGCGAGAAGGCCCTCCATGCCACCGGTAACAGCGACGCGAACGCGGCCATGGACTGGCTCTTTCAACATATGGATGATCCGGATATCGACGAGCCACTTAACCTTGGTGGTGGTGGTGGTGGTTCAGACACTGCGGGTGCAAATCCGGAGCAGATCGAGTCTTTATCCGCCATGGGGTTTACTGAGCCGCAAGCAAAGAAAGCTCTCCGAGAGACGGGTGGCAATCTGGAGAGGGCGGTTGACTGGCTATTCAATCATCCAGATGACCAGGGAGATTTGGGCGGTGATGAAACGGCTCCGTCAGGTGCAACTGCTGAGACCCAGGGCCCTGTGGGTAGCAGTGAGCTACCAGCACGATTCCAGCTTCGGTCCATAGTGTGCCACAAGGGCACAAGTATCCATGCAGGGTAAGTCCTGTCTCTTCAAAATTGTCCCCGTGACGTCGACTGACTTTGTTACTAGTCATTACGTGGCTTTCATCCGCAAGGTACTGGGTGATGATCCGGAGAAGACATCGTGGGTCCTCTTCAACGACGAGAAAGTTGTGGAGGTTGTAGACGTGGAGGAAATGAAGGAGTTTGCTTATGTATACTTCTTCAAGAGAGTATAGAACGCGGATCACGAACACGGTGCATAGACATGGCGACGGGGCATAAACAGGGTGGCATGACATGATTTCTATGAGCGCAGCGTTCGGGGGATGGAGGTGTTCACACGATGTAGATTAGAAAAAAGCATCAACGAGTGAGATGTACCGAAACGTTCCTTCAAAGTTAGACAATACCACATGCTGCCAAGTCATTCAAGCACTGAGCAGCCGTTAACATGGCCGCGAAGGTGCCTGCGCAGCGGAAAGAGTTCCGCAAGGCGGTGCCTGGAGCTCGTGGCTGGTGCCGAGGGACGATGATTTGCATACGTGCGTAGAAGTGCAGATTTGATGATGGGGACTTCTATTTCTGGCAAATCTCGCAACAAACCATATTAGCTCCGCTTTGGTTGGATGCTCCATCTCCTTCTCTTTTTCAAATTGAGCACACGGGCTGCATCGTCGAAATGACAGATCCTTCTCCCAACCACCCTCCTTGAGAAAAGGCCGCCATATTACTCGCTGAACCACAGGAGCTGATGTGATTCCCCGCCCGCGGTTGCAACGCAGGTTCATTGCCAGCACCACTCGGTCCACCACCTCCATCCCAGTCTCAACCGCACAAGCAAGTCATCGACCAACTCCGGTTGTGCCGCCGCCATGCGTTGACAGAGCGCGCATACGGCACAAAGATTCGATGGGAGTGCCTCGGTTATCTGGGATGATGCTTTGCCTACCCCAAGTCTGGCATGAGAAGAAAAGAAACAAGAGACAAGGTCCGACGATGGTTGCCCACCATCTTGTGTTGTCGCCGTCCTCCGTGTCTCACAAACAGATGGGGGCTTCTAGACGAGGTGATTGCCCTGTCCCGCACAACACATCCAGATGTAGATGTGCGATCCGCGAAGCGAGATAGAATCCAACTGTACAAGTGTACTTTGGTGTCTGGTCTTTAGCCGGAGGACACTCCGGTGTGGCATTCTCATACTGTGGTAGCTACGCGCAGACATCAGCTTTCGTTCTATCCCTTGATAGGCTGTTGGTCGTCCCGTCCCGTCCGGTCCCCAGACCGAGCTGCAGGCCATATCTGGACTCTCTTGTCAGTTCTCTTCTCCTGTCTGGTATGCTGTCTCTTTTGTCTTGCGATTATCCATTTTTACATGCGAATAATCGACTGACATGATTCCCAAGTACCCGGTTGCGACCTGGCATTCCCGTCGAGCATTTGGACATCTGGTTTTGTGTTACCATTCTATTAAAAACCTTGATAAATCTCTGGATACCACGTTTTAAGTCTGTGTCTCGTTGCAGCACAGATCACCTGCTGTGCGAGTCGAACGGCACCTTCACACCGTCACACATTGCTACACGCGCAGCATCATACCGCGGGGTCGAAGAGGCGTTTGTGTTCTCAGCGGAGGAGGGCCGTACTCGAAAGTATCCCGCGCATAAAACGATAACTTGACGTTAAGATCGGCCGGCAAACAAGAAACTCGCACCGGCTGACCACAACCTTTTGAGCTATGCCGGGTTCTCCTGGCAAGGGAGAGCTGACGGAGGGGGGAACGCCCGGGACGGACAACACGCCACGGAGATCCGTCGAACATCTGCCTGTCGAGGAGCAGAGAACTGGCGAGAGTAAGGGTAAGGGGTTTGAACCGGGGCGTGGTGAATACCAGGAAGACTACCAACAGTGGATCGAGTCTCAGCGAGAAGCACACCAACATGCCGAGCAGGGCAGTTCGTCTCCCAGAGGCGGAAGACGCAGCCCCAAAGACAGAGAAGCTGGAGAGGGATCATCCCAGGACGCCGATCTGTCGTCCCTAAGCGCCTTGAGCAACTTTTCGACTGGCTTGAGCGTGAGCTCCGAACCCAATGCTTCCAGGACTTCCTTTGATCAGTCGCTGACTATGTCCAGGTGGATTCTGATGCCGACTCTGCTCTCGGGGATTTTGGCACTCCGTAAGTATTTTAAAGGTCAACATCTCAGTACGTTGGCTGACAACTTACGCAAGTCTATCGACAACATCTGTGCGAACGAGTATATACGAGTTTGTCGAGGAACATGGGCGGACCTTTCACAGATATAAGCAAGGGAGTGCGTGATGCCTTCAATATGTATAATTGTCTCTATTTTTCTCAAAGGTCATGGCTGACAGAACCTGCGCTAAGAGTACTGGATGCCCAATGATATGGTGAGTCGATAGCTATCCATGAGCAGGCGAGAGCTCTCACCATTTGCTGACCTACCATAGAAAGAACAAGAGCGACTCGGTGAGCTATGGCATGGCTATTCCCGGCTGGCTTGGAAGGTTGCTAACATTAGCCCGCGCAAGATCTCCAACACGCCGTCTTCCTGATGCTCCTGAAGGGCAAACTTCACTTAGCTCCCTTAGACAACCCTCAAGAAGTGCTCGACCTGGGAACAGGTACCGGTATCTGGGCCATTGACTTTGGTAAGGCACAGTCCTTCCTCGCCGGACGCTGGGAGACATCTCTGACTTGACCTCCCCGTGCAACTCAGCCCACCAATACCCTTCCGCCCAAGTAAGAGGTACCGATCTGTCCCCAATCCAGCCAGAATTCGTCCCCTCCAACTGCCGCTTCGAAGTCGACGACGCCGAGGACGACTGGGTGTACCCGTCGTACCACCTGTTCGACTACGTGCACCTGCGCCTCATGTTCCACACCTTCAAGTCGCACCGGCGCGTCATCGATTCGGCCCTCGAGCACCTCCGGCCGGGCGGGTGGATGGAGTGGCAGGACTACTACAGCGAGCTGCAGTGCGTGGACGACTCCATGAAGGGGACGGCGCTGGAGCGGTGGGTCAGGCTCTACGCGGAGGGGGGCGCGAAGCTGGGCAGGGACATGCGCGCTCCGCGGAGGTACAAGCGTTGGATGGAGGAGGCCGGGTTCGTCAACGTGGTGGAGGAGAAGCTGGTTATACCTGGGAACGCGTGGCCCAAGGGCCGGGACCAGAAGAGGCTGGGCTTGTGGCAGATGACCAACTTTCTGGACGGGATACATGCGGTTACCATGACGATTTTTACGAAGGGGCTCGGTATGAGCCCTGAAGAGGTGGAGTTGCTGCTGGTAGATGTGAGGAGGGATATCAAGAACCTGGGAGTGCACTTTTACTTTTTGACGTAAGTTCCGGGGGTGTGGCCGTACAGGAGTTTGAGTTCTGAGCTAACGGCCTTGACAGATATTTTGTCTACGGGCAGAAACCTCTAGAGCCGAAGGGTAAGGCCACCGAGACATAACGGCATATTCTACGATTGGAGTACCGGATTGGGAAGGTATCACGAGGTTATGAGATACGGCAAAAGAACTGGGTTTGGACCTTTGCATAACAGAGTCGAGGTGATTCGACGTCATGAATCGTGGGCAAGAAGATAGGTCTTGACGGTGGGACACTGCGTTTCTTGGTGTGCATGAACTAGAACATCACCCCACGGAAATGATATCACGACACTCCGCCTGGAGGCATTGAGTCGGTGAAAGAAAATGGACATGGTGAGAACGTTCATCATGTGCTTACTGGCCTGCTCCCCCAAGTTTCGGCATCCGCCGATCCTAGCGGCGATCTGCCGCGGTCGAGTCTTCACTCGCATGGCGCGATACTACCGAGCGACATCCGCAGCACTCTTTCCCCTCAAGAAACCAAATAGGAACGGTTGGAGTCTTGGAGAAGGTGGCGGTGAGAGGAGGTCAAAGCCCGGGATCACGCGGCAAAGGACAGGCGTGAAACAAACGATAAGAGGATGTCAGCATCTCTATCCCAGCCGACGATGACGGCTGATCCGTTTCCTTACCATGTCGACTTTGGCGAGAAGCATGACAAAGGACGCCATCACAGCCAACTTTGCACTACTTCTGCAACGCTTTTGAACGATTTGGCGCCACTGCAAGCCAAGTAGATACCTTGCCAGGAGTCAAAATGCCATCCCGGACAGAGGACCGGGCGAGACTAGCAAGCCCCAGTGATGTTCCTTGCGTATCCTATGATGGATGCATTGCAGGGCATATGAGCCTCAGACACCAGGTTTGTTACTATAAGTCTAGGAAGCAAGGAGAGGGCGGATATTAAACTCCATAGACACTGATCAAGCATCGTTCGAACCTCCCGTCGGCATAAGAAGTTTCGACAAAATACTGCGGCGCATTCCGCAGCCAGGCCACCTGCCCGTGACGCCATGATCGGTAGTGGTGGGGTGGTTGTAATCGTTTGTCTCATCCCATGATGGGGTGGGAAAGCTCATGAAACAGAATGCGTCTGAAGCGGTCATTTTCGAGTTTGGAGTTTGGGGGCTGCATACTCTAGATAGCCGAAGCACTTAACATATCATCGGCGCAAGGAACGCAGCATGGGGTTCCCTGCACAGCGGTTGGTCCATGAGGTCGGATGCAGAAGCAAAGACTAGTAGTCAAGGTGGTGTTTGGGAGTTGTAATACACAGTACTGCCATTGGTGAGGTCAAGCTAATCTTCAGCCAGGAGGGTACGCAGCAATTAGATGCTGCACTGCCGTGATCCGAGCTCTCACCAGTGACAAACCAAGCTACCCCCTTCAAGTGGACTCCATTATGGCACCTTCCCAAAGATTACTTCGATTTCCGTGCACCTGCATCATGGAAGTAACGCGCAGATGACGTTAAAAGGCTCTTGCACAGGGAAGGATCGATGAAGGGACAAACAGGAAATGCAATTGCGACGCCATGAAAACTCGCCAAGCTTCTCAGTACTGTATTCATTTCGTGCCAAGGTCCCTCGTGCTTTGCGTGGTAAAGGTACCTTACCTTAGGTACCGTGCTGAGCTGTAAGGGAACTAGACTGCTATCTATAACGAACCACTCGCGTTTAAATGCTTCCAGTCGTCAACGAAGATCACCACCAGATGGTCGCACCACTTCTCTGTCTATCGTCTAGAACATGAGCAATCGAGATCGACTTCTAGCAATCAATAACCAGATATCTTCGATGTGACCGCCAACGCGGAGAAGGGAGGTGCCTTCATAAACTCCACTGTCTTTGGGTCTCCAGTCATGAAAAGTTCCAAACTTGTAGCGGTCTAACACAGCAAGTCAATTCACCACCACAAGTGGCCACTGTCTCTAAATTCGGCAATGTTTAAACACGGCTGTCTTTGCTAGCGACGCCTTTCACCAATATATCGCCAAGAAGGCGTACCAGATGAGAGACAAGCCAACACACGGCTTCATGATCGCGGGCTCAAAAGCTGTGACAAGTTACATTGCGGCCGCTGCCGCCGCCAGAAAGTGATAACCAATCCGGGATCGACCCCTCCCCCTTTTTAGGACGAGGTACTGCCCTTTACGACATAGTGTTCTCTGGAAAACGTCGGTCTGCATTATCGTCGCTGGATAAAACCACGACGCGATTTTTCCCACTCTACACGTTGGGCTCTGTTTGTGTCGCTGCAAGGCAGCGTCTGTCCAGGAATCGCCAAATTCCTACGACCTGCGGGAGACTGGTCGCGATAAGGACCAGAGGCGTGGCTCAACGGGAGCGCCAAGCTTCCGGGCACCGGCTGATTTGCGATTTGCGATTCGGCCCAGGTCGTGCTTCGCAACCACAGGTAGCGAGCATCTCCAACCAGATCCGACCATAGGCTGTCGTCAATTTCCCGGCCCGTACCTGCGTCACTCAGGCTGCTTCTGTCTGCCGCCCTGTCCAGTCTGGAGTTTGCCCGTCCCGGCCGGCACAATTGCTGGCGAGGAGATCACAGGACCAAGGCACCGGCGCCAGCGATATGCCCACGCCGCAGACCATAACCTCAGTTTCGAATTCGAGTCCGGTCTCTACCACTTCCGCACTACCGACCACGCCCCCACAATCGTCATTCGCTTTCACAGCGACGTCCCTTACTTCGCCGCCGTCAAAGCGCGTCGTGCCGAAAGCTAGCCCCAACCCTTCGTTCGCCGGCACTAATACCAGACACTATTACAACGGTAGCCCTCCTAATAACAGAGCCGCGCAGGGAACAGCCTATCAGAGGGGGCAACATATAGTGTCTGCCATAGCTGACCCTCGGCTATCGCAATCTGCGACTACCTACCTGCCTCGAACCTCATCGCTTCTCCCACCGTCGAAGGCCGCCCCCGACTCCGGGTTTGGCCCGACTCCACCGATCTTCCAGGACACATTCAATGCGCAACCGATCGATTCGCTAGACGTACTCGAGCCTCCGCCGCACCGGCGCGCCTCGCGGTCCAGCAGTGCCGGCGGGTTGAGCGACAGCTTTCGCAATTTGAATCGCTGGTCCGCCTCGACCGCATCGAGTAGAGCCTCTCCGGTTCTAGGTCATAAAAAGAACACATCAGTCTCCAGCCGCCGTCTGAGCGTTGACGTCGTTGGATCTATATATACATCTCCGAGAAAGTTACAGAAACATCGTCAGCCTTCCCAATCAGACGCTGCCTTACGTTCTCAAAGCGTTACCCGACTGCGACAAGAATCAGTATCTCTCATACCACCACTTCAGAGCCTCCCCCACATCGCCACTCTGCCTTCGCTGGAGCAGGAACTACAGGGGATCTCTCCGGCGCGAGCCATCTCCGTGACTCCGCGACAAGCGTTTACTACCGAGGCCAGCGACGACATCTCGGCCGTTTACTGGGATGGTCCCACAGCAGCCTCTGAAGATACAACGATCTTGTCGGCACATATTGGCGTGACTGAAGGAAATAACCACTTTGGCGGCGCTCTACCGGAAGTGACAATGCCTTACACTCAGAATGGCGAGACCAGAGGTCACTCACGGAGCCGGTCCATGGGCGCAAAGGGCAGCACTGATACTACCTCATCTAGGGGCAAGGAACGTGATCGGCCGAACAAGCCGCCTTCACAGAAGGCTATGTTGTCGAAAGCGCTACAGAAAGCGAATACGGCTGTGCAACTAGACAATGCGCAAAACCCGGAAGGTGCAAGGGAAGCTTACTCGGAAGCATGCGAACTATTACAACAGGTCCTTCAGAGAACTGCGGGTGAAGAGGACAGGAAGAAACTCGAAGCAATCGTAAGTAGCTCTGCGGCTCTCCATGCTGACCTCAGAAACTTACAATTATCCTTACATCAGCGAAAAACCTACACCAGCCGGATAGAAGAGCTTGACGCACTTCTGGTGGATAGCACGCAGGATGAGAAGGCTCTACCCCGGCGACCCAGCGATAGTAGTAGCCTTGACCGGCCTGACTCCATGATTCCCGCGACCAGTGACGATGAGGAGCTCACTGTGGAAACAGCCACAACCGTGAGAAACGCCCGGGAGCAAGGCGATTTCCGGGCATCGCCAGTAATGCCCAGCTATTCTGTCCCAGTATCAGCGACAAGGCGACAATACAACAACAAGACACCACAACTCTCTATCGAGACATCCCGAGACGATGTCTCGTACTACCTGACCGGACAATATCCCTTGCAGTCGTCCTTCTCCAAATCGCCACGCATCATGAACAGCTCGGGGCTACAACCACCGATGGATTCACAATATATGCCTCCACCCTTGTCGCCGCGGAGGCCGCCGTCTCCAGCCAAGGAGTCCGAAAGAGACCTTGATCCTCCCCTACGAACGGAGTTATCGACGTATACAAACCGTTTAGCGCCAGCTGCAGGTATGCGAGGCCATCAACGAGGCAATAGCCATGAATCCGTCTCTTGGCTTGATCCAATCGAGGAATCCGGAGGTTCAGCGGCGTCCTCAGTTCACTCCCGCACCTCTTCGCTGGGTATCAGGCGGAAACACATCCGAGCCCCAAGTGGCGAGACAGAGGCAGAATTCGATGCTGCGTTAGATGATGCAATCGAGGCCGCATACAATGATGGCTACGAGCTTGACGATTCAGTCGACCGAGAAACGGACACGTACGAGGAGAGCACAGAAGACGCCGTAGCCAAGGCTCTAAGACGGGTGGAGATTGCAAGAGAAAGGGTCCGCGAGACGGAAAGAGAAGCTCTGATATTAGCGAACGAGCGTGAAAAGCGCTTGCGGCTTCAGCAACAGGAAGAGGAGGAAGAGATGCTGCGGGAACAGGAAGAACACCAGGCCGGTGACTTGACGACTGAAGACTTTTACGAAGGCAATGACTCAGAAGAAGAGGAAGAGCGCTTACTGGAGGAAATGACAAAGGGTTACGCGATCGAGCAGTTCGCATTTAGTCCGCAGAAGGGACCCTCAGTTCCGAGGCAGTCGGATTCGAGCGGCTTGACAAGCCGTACGTGGCATAGCTCCGTGGGTTCGAACCCTCCTACCGCAACCACGATCCTGACGACAGTGGGCGAGAGCACAGTCACGTCTGTTTACTCGAAGCCGTCAGGTCAATCGGCACCCGCGCCGACCCAGGCGCTGCCACAACTCCCTGCCCAGCCACTCTCTGCAGGATCGCAGAGTTCTGCTAATTCGAACAGTCAGGGAGTCAGGAGTCGCCGTCTTTCCGGTCAGAATGCAAAGCAATTGATGATTGAGACGTCTACGGCGCACCCGGCTGCACCAGCAACCGCTGTGCCGGCTCAGACACAGTCAAAATCAGGAGGCTACATTGTACAGCAACGGCAGGCGCTCTCTGCTGGAGCGACAAAGACGGCCATGCCATTGTCAGCAAGACAGGCACCTTCGCCTTTACCCGGTGTAGGACCTGGGGATATGACAAGCGGATCGGGCACGCCTCCGCTGCCGAGCGCGCTGTCTCAGGAGGCGGAAGCAAGGGCTGGATCCCCGTCCGTACCTCGCCCAGCGTTGAGAAAGAATTACTCGTCGTCAAGTTTGCGTAGTATGAAGTCACGGAACATATCAGTCTCGAACCTTGACGACGCCTCCGACCTGTCTCCCGGCACTCCTTTGAGCAATCCTTACGGCCTGGGCGGCTCCCATGCCAGGCTTCCTGCCGTGCCTAGCCTTCCAACACCCATTGCCATGGCATTTAAAGATCGGATCAACAACGCGTCTACCGGGGGACTATACCTGTTCGACGTGGATATCCATTCACCTCTTGAGCCCGGCTCGCCCAACCCTCTCGTTAGCGATGCGCCCGTACCGCTTGAGCCATGTCCGTCGGATGTTATGCTCCGACCGTTCTGGCTTATGCGGTGTCTGTATCAGACATTGTGCCATCCTCGTGGGGGATATCTAAGCAATAAGCTATTTGTGCCACGGGACGTGTGGCGAGTCAAGGGCGTTAAACTAAAGAACGTGGAAGACAAGATATCGAGCTGTGACTTCCTGACAGCGGCGCTCCAAAAACTGGCCCATGTGGACAGTACCGACGCAGACGCGGTGCTGGAAGAGATGCAGACACTAGAAAGCGTCTTGGAGCAGGTCCAGGCGTCACTGACACGTAAACTCGGCAACGAAGTCGGAGTCGCCGGTGCAAGCAACCTGTTCAAGGAAGCCAGTGCTGCGGAGGGCGATCAAGGCTCAACGGTACCCCGATCGGCGAGCGTCAGTGGGAAGAGCGGCAGTTTCTGGTCGCGACGGTTACGCACCAAGAACAGCTCAGCAGGTCTCGCGAACACGTACTCCGGCAAGACCGGTAGCGGAGGCGGAACGACGCCCACCGAAGCCGCTGCGGCGAAGGACGCTGTCCTGCCCAGCCTGCCCATGACCAGCCATCCCACTAGTCGGCCGGCTAAGAGAGACGTCGCGAGCGTGCAGTTCGGTGGGCCCAATGCAAATTACATGAGCGCACTGGCGAGATTGTTCGACGCTGCACAGACAATCGGTGAGTTTTGCTTATTTCCCTTCAACCTGGCACGGCAGTCTCGTATTTTCTAGGGCTAGATCTAGAAAACGGCAAGCAGCGTGACAATGAAACATGTGTTAACAAATGGACCAGACCAAATAGCTCGTCAGGTGGCCGACCCCGGACTGCGGCACGCGGACAAGACCCAGGTGGGACTCGAGCTTTGCACTAGGCAGGCAGCCGAGTTCTTTGGGTTCTACGTCTGCCGGTTTGTCCTGAATGACCTGACCATGTTGCTGGACAAGTTCATCAAGAGGGGAACCGAGTGGGTGCTCGCTTGAGCTTTCCCATAGACAATGTAGAAGAAAAGATGGCAGGGGGTATTGTATATAGCGCCGTCGAAGAATCTACATATTGAAGAGCAGCGAACCTGCGAGCGCAAACGAGATTGATATTGAGGTCGGCCCACAGAAGCGAGTTGGCTAGCTTTCCGGAGCTCGTCCTACCCCTTGAAAAATCCTTCGCAACCGGACCATGTCTTGTTTGCTTTCTCCTTTTCAGTCCTTCGAGGTGGCTTGCCGGGGGTCCTGGGTCGAGATCCACACAGCCTACCCCGACACTTGAGCTAGCGGTCCGCGGAGTCGGGCCCGGGTCGAGGGCCTGCGGTCAGCTGGGGTCGATAGTCTGGTGTCGGACAGACAACGCGGTGAACTTGCCGGCATGGCGGTCTCGCTGCTCGTTTCTAGCAACTCGACCGTACTCACCCTCTTTCCACGGTGGTTTGAATTCTTCTCTCTACAGCCAAGGCATTCGTGACTGTCCGGATCGTCGTGCATCGAGAACATGGCCTATCCAGGCGAATCAAGCATACAGGGAAGAGAAGAGCAGTGGTCTAGTCGAACAGCGTCTAGGTACCGTACACGATTGGCACACTGAAGGCGTTGAGCCCGGATGTGTTCCGGCTATTCTCACCGTGATACAGCAGTCAATGAATGGTTTGGTGGCGTCGACTTGAGCCCAAGGTAAATTGCTGACCTACCCTATCCCGTTTAGTTTAGGGGGAAGCTTGCAGATCTCCAATGAAACCAATGCTAGCTCCCGCGCGACTCAACAAGACTTCCCCTGTTTGCCATTGTTTTGCACACCTCAGCACTGGGGTATACGCAAGGACATGACGAGAAGTTGTGCATAGTTATACCAGGAGCTATGTGCTGGTACTTCTCATGAATCCTTATAGCCGTGGCAGGCACTGTCGGCGATGATATCGCTGTAGCCGGAAATAGGACCCTTCTGTCACAACCCTTACCCAGGCGGCGCTTTGACCCCTATTGCCCGATAGGCGATAAGAGGGACTGGGAAACATCGCGGGCACTGCTAAAAAAAAGGTAAAAGCCTTATATATCGACAGTGTGATTCCATACAACAGCTGCCCACTGCCACTCACATGCCCTCATACCGCCAATTGGATGCGTGGCGCAAAGAGTCTGGACGGCTTCATGCGACCATGTCTGCATTGGCGGCCTCGACGCCTCTGCACCATCGGTAGCATCCGTGGATTCGCTGCATTACCGTCTGTCTCAAAGTCGAGGTCGGCGACGCCGAGCTCATTGCAATGGTCGACTTGGGCAGACTATCCTGCTCAGCGGCCTCATATACTAGTTTCTAAACATGCGACACGACATGCCTCCCTAAAAGCTCAAACAAAGCTGACGCCCAGCGAGCTTGAGAAGCGCATCGACGCCATCCCAATCGAGCGGTATCGGAACTTCTGCATCGTCGCCCACATCGACCATGGAAAAAGCACGCTGAGCGACAGGTTGCTGGAGTATACCGGGACTATCAATGCCAGTGATGGCAACAAACAGATCCTCGTACGTACCTTGCAAACTCGTCTCCAGGCTACCCCATCGTCCTGCTCTCCCCGAACCTGCAATTTGTAGCCATGCCCATCCTAACCGCGAAATCTCTATGAGCAGGACAAACTCGACGTCGAGCGCGAACGAGGTATAACGGTCAAGGCGCAGACCTGCACCATGCTCTACCGGTACCCGAAAGACGGCAAAGACTACATGTTCCACCTGGTCGACACGCCCGGCCACGTCGACTTCCGCGCCGAGGTCACGAGGTCCTACGCCTCCTGCGAGGGCGCCATCCTGCTAGTCGACGCATCACAGGGCATCCAGGCACAGACCGTCGCGAACTTCTACCTAGCCTTCGCCCAGAACCTCGGCATGGTGCCCGTCGTTAACAAGATAGACCTGCCGTCCGCCGACGTGGAGCGGGTGGTTGACCAGCTAAGGACGGGATTCGAGCTGCCGGTCGGTGAAAATGGGGAAGGGTGCGTGCTGGTCTCGGCTAAGACGGGCAAGGGAATAGGGGAGGTCCTGCCCGCCGTCGTAGAGCGGGTGCCGCCGCCGGTGGGGGACATGAATAAGCCCCTGAAGATGTTGCTAGTGGACAGCTGGTACGACAATTTCCGCGGCGTGGTGCTGCTGGTGCGGGTGTTTGAGGGGACGGTCAAGCCGGGCGACGCGCTGGTCAGCTTCGCCACGGGCAACAAGTACGTCGTCGGCGAGGTGGGCATACAGTATCCCGACCAGAAGCCGCAGACGAAGCTGCGCGCCGGGCAGGTGGGCTACGTCTTCTTCAATCCCGGCATGAAGCGCATCCAGGACGCAAAGATCGGCGATACCTTTACCACGGTCGGGAGCGAGAAAGTTGTGGAGCCATACCCAGGATTCGAGGAGCCCAAGCCGATGGTTTTCGTGGCCGCGTTTCCGACGGACCAGGACCACTACGGCAAGCTTGCCGACAGTATCAGTCAGCTGGTGCTGAATGACCGCAGCGTGACGCTGCAAAAGGACCACAGCGAAGCGCTGGGAGCCGGCTGGAGGCTCGGATTCCTCGGCAGCCTGCACTGCTCCGTGTTCCAGGACCGGCTGCGGCAGGAGCACGGAGAGGAGATCATAATCACCGAGCCGGCGGTGCCGAGCAAGATCGTCTGGAAGGACGGCACCGAGTCCGTCATCACCAACCCGGCCGAGTTTCCGGAACCGGAGGACCACCGGCTCCGGCACGGCGCGACCGTGTACGAGCCGGTCGTCACGGCCACGCTGACGCTGCCGGAGGAGTACCTGGGTCGCGTGATCGAGCTGTGCGAGTCGGTGCGCGGCTCGCAGATCAGCATCGAGTTCTTCCACGGCACGCAGGTCATCCTCAAGTATCTCCTGCCCACGGCCAGCCTGGTGGACGACCTGTTCGGCAAGCTGAAGGGCGCTACGAAGGGGTATGCCACGCTCGACTACGAGGATGCAGGGTGGCGGGAGAGTCAGCTTGTGAAGCTTAACTTGCTGGTTAATAAGGCGCCTGTCGATGCCATTACCCGCGTTGTGCACACGAGCCAGGTTGAGAGGCTGGGACGGGCTTGGGTCACGAAGTTCAAGGAGCACGTGGACCGACAGATGTTTGGTGAGTAGTTTGTATTTCTGGCTTGAACTTCTTGGTACGAAAGAGAACTAACCTGGTGCAGAGGTCGTGATCCAGGCGGCAACGGGCAGGAGAGTGGTTGCTCGCGAGACGCTGAAGCCATTCCGGAAAGATGTCCTCGCCAAGCTGCACGCCAGCGATATCTCGAGGCGAAAGAAGCTCCTTGAGAGACAGAAGGAGGGCCGTAAACGGCTACGCTCGGTTGGCAACGTCGTTATTGACCACTCGTCGTTCCAGAAGTTCCTGGCAAAATAGACTAGGTCGGTGTCCTTAGTCGGCGTACCGTTTGGGTTGCGGATCGCTGACAGATGTACTAGATTTGGTCTGTTGTACTGTACCTGTATAAAGATATGTATGATAGATAAGTATAAATACTACTAATGACCTTGTACAGTACATGTGCATACGCATGTGCATGCGTGCCAGGGCTCGTTGTGCGTTTGATGCCGCTTAATTGCATAAAGTGACATGGGCTGGCACAGGTCTCTGGATCTTAGCAGGAGTTGTGTGAGGCGTGACAACGTCCCTTGGCCCTTCCAAGCAGCTGGAAACAATGGCCGGGATACATCTAATCCTTGTCCGGAGGCGGACGCCACGGACCAGCTACCATGGCGAGCTTCCAGGCTGTGAAGTATTCCAGACTCTTTCCGAACTAAATTTTTCTCTGTCCAGCGAAGTTCTTTCCTCTATCTCGTTCTCTAGTTTCCTACCATTGTTGGCGTCAAGGTTTCCTTAGTCCAACTCTGCTCACACTCGTTTCTCAATGTATCAATCCCTGTTCACCTCCCCTTTGAGGCAGTCATCCGTTTCAATGCCATCGCCGTTCTCTAGGAGGTACTATTCCACTGCGTTTACTTCTCCGCCAACTGGGAGGCAGTCATCTGCCACGTTGCCCACCTCCCCAGGCCCGACGAGAGACTACACCCCTTGCCCACAGAGCTCGCCAGCGCGGCGGTCTTCTATTCGTCTCTCGAGCTCACCAGTTGTTGTATTCGCACAACGGCCCCTCAACCCGGAGAGCTCGTCCGCCGCCCAGTCATTCACCGTGATGGAGGCGCCCAAACGCCCTGATGCTGTAACTAGGGATCCGGACGGCCTATACAGCTTAGTGGACGGCAAGATCAGATACAATGACATCCCCTGGGAGACGGCCGAACGGATATCTGCCATAGTCATGCCCTTTGACAAAGCAACTAGGAAAGAGGCCAGGGAGAAGTGCGATAAAGAGTGGTGCCTGGCGCAGTTATTTCTATATGATTTATTCGAGCGAGTCAAAAATCACGGAGTTACCAAGAACTCAGGGCTAGAGAAGCTCAAAAACTTGCTCAACCGAGCTGTGAGTGCTAAGATGGTCAGTGAGCGCCCTTTTACTTTTTGCCGCTTGGTGACTGTGCAAATTGCTAAATTAGTGCTGCGTTGTAGTGTGACGAGCTTCCGTATAGGGCATTGGGGATGCAAAAGCAGCTGGAAACGAAACGAGCCTGGCAGTGGGCCGACTACAAGAAGCGGCTATCTTCATACGAGGCTGTCCAGAGGAAGATTCAAGTCGAGGAAGAACAAAAGGCACGAGCGGACGCTCAATGGGTTAAGCTTTCCTCAACACCAGGCAAACAAGCCAGCTTCGACCTTGGCCGCTTTATAGATGAGTATTTTGTGACCAACGGCGAGTCTGATCGGTACAAGACGCCATATGCACTCCGGCTCGACGGACTCGGAGATCCGTCCGACCTGCTTCGCCGGGCCAAAGCCGTCGGCTTGTACACGAGAATGACCACCGAGGGCCCCGAGAGACTGGTCTGCATAGGCTGGAACAGGGAGAAGGTGATATCACTGGCGGAATCTACCGACCGCAGTATCAGGCAGAAGGCGGTAGGCAGGCGGCAGGAGAAAGAGGATGAATTGATGGAAAGCCATCACAGATTCGTGGCTGACCGCGAGCGCCGGGCGGAGAGCGGTGAAAAGATATACCCTTGCATTGACGGCGCGTATCTGGTGACGTCGGTCAAGCTAAAGCAGCATTACAAGGGGGGCGAAGTCTTCAGGATAGAGGTCTCTGACGAGAGCAAGTGTTGCGATGCGGGGCAAGGACGGGTGGCTGGCTACAATTTCGGAGTGGTGTCTGGGGCAATGTTAATGGCAACCTCGACAGCCATGGTGGATCGTCTTGTCGAAGATGCCGACCGGAAATGCAAGGTCGAGCCGAGCGGCACCTTGTCGACGACGCCTTCTCGCAAGAGAAAGGATCCTCCCTCGCCGGTACAGCAGGGAAGCCACAAGAAAGGGTCGTACCAACAGAGCAACAGAAACGAGAGGAACAAGCCAGTGATGCTAAACTGGGAAGTGCGGATACGCGGCCGAGAGACTGTTGATGGCAAATCTCGGATCTTTTGTCGACCCAGGGCTGGTCACTTCAGGTTCGTCGACAAGAGTCTTACCGTCTTCAAGGGCGAGATCAACATCGGGGGCGACATCGGCGCAGTGGACGTCAAGGGCTTCAAACTCTCAAGCCACAGTGGCAAGGTGCCACCGGAGTGGAACGATTTCTCTGAGGCGGCATCCAAGGAGGAGGAAGACGCCCGAGACAGGGAAGAGGCCGCTGAGGCAAGGAAGCGCAAGCTAGCGGCGAAGGAATCCAAGAAGGCGAGGAAGATCCGGAAGGGCGAGAGAGTGAGGAATTCCCGGAGAGACACCGCAAAGTGATTCCGACTTTTGTGAGCTCCGTCTTTTTGGCCAAGGTGTTGCATATCCGTCATCAGTCGATCAAGCTCACCAATAACTTCACATGCATATCTGAGGACCACGGTCACAATGTCGAAGAGACTTGCAGGAACAAGCCAGGCGAATTGACACCACTACATGACATCTGCTTGACCCCACGCCTTTCTCTCTCGCCATCTTTCTCCGGCCATCGTCTTGTGGCTACCTGCTGGTCAGTTGTCATAGCTCAGGTCGGCTTGCTGCTTTCCACGGGGCGTACAGCGGCGTCGTTCAGGGTTAAAAACTTGGAAAATAGTTATGTAGGTAGTTACCTGCCAGATATCTTAGTTTGAACATAGTTGTTTTGGGCTTCTAAGGCCTCAGATCTCGTTTCTGGCCTGTACTCGAGATTGCCTACAGTGTCGGGAATGCACCAATGGCTTGCACTTTGGGCTTTCGTGGAGACCACGGCGAAGGTGCATTCCCCTTCATCTGACGGTCAAGGAACTTCATCGCAGTAGTAGCAGTCTCTTGGCGCGGTAATTGGTAATACTTACCTGAATCTCAGGCGTTCGAGCCGACCTTGAAACCGGGTACAAACTTGGCTAAGTCATGGACTGTAAAGAAGAAAGACCCGAAACTGGATTTGTCGAGTAGCCCTCGCTTCATTCTTAAGCACTATATTCCAAGTCATTGCCGAAAACATTATTATGAGCACAACTTCACGGCCTCGTCTATATGCCTGTTATCTCCACCTTGAAACTCCTGTCGTTGGATAGTCCAGCTATAATACTGTACAGGGCGCGGTGTAGAACCTGAACTACCTTACGCCTATGCAACCCTCATGAAAGAAGCGCTCTACCTCAACTGCCCAGCAGCGGTTAAACAGAGCTTCAGGGGATGGCACATGCGCCATCACCCTCAGCAACAAAATTACAAAGCTCATCCAGGGTGAGGCGATGGTCTGGTCGGTAGAAAGAGACTTGAGCGGCAGGCAGACCTACTGCTGGGTGCAGAGGGACTCAGGCCCTGCGCTTTCGATGCGCCTCCTCTTGCTGTTCCTCTGAACAACTGGCTTCGACAGTTGTAAATATCTCGTGAGCCTCATAATCTCCATATTTAAATCGATTCGTCTTCTAACAACAGTATCGGTGGGTTGTTCCAGAAGATAGCAATTTGCCAATAGTTGCTGCATGGCGCCCAAGTGTTGCCGGACCTTTCGTTTTATATCTTCAGTGGTGTCCCCAGGCTCCAGGAGTACGGTCGGTGCACCCTTCTGCCGAGCCTGCGAGGTAAACTTGAGAGGGTATGGCAAAGGCAAAATGGTGGTCGAACCTTTCCTGGTCAAAACAGGCTGTTCCGGATCCCCCCACGGATAGGGTGACGCTTTCCTTTTCAAATTTCCAGCCTGCGTATGAGTCGCCGATGGACAGAGGAAAGACACTCTAGACTCTCCACCGTCTGCCGGGTTAGCAGTGTCTAAGGACAACCGCTCCTTCGGGGTATCTCCAATTCGCGGCATCGCAGTCGCGCACGCCTCTCTCGTCAGGGACTCGGTCCCTGGCTGTGAGGCAATAGGCTGCGAGGGTAGCGGCAGGGAGGTCACTCCGCTATCTGCTACATTGGCAGACCTGGAAGAGGCCCGCCTGCTTCGCTTAAGGTCTCTGGCCAGAACCTGTGCCCACAATTCCTCGCGTCGGGCTTCTTCTTCTATGAAATGGTCAGCATTGGTTCTCCTAATAGTGGCTTGGCCTCCAGCAGTAAGCAGACATACTTAGCTCTTTCCTCTTTTGATCCAGTCTAGCTTTGATCTTTGAATACCAGTCGCAAACATCTGTCGTCGGGTCGCAGCAAAACTTGTAGATACGCTGCGACACCGTACGCTTGACGAACTCTTTCAGATTGGCATGTTCTGATGTCCGTTCGTTGTAGACCGCCTTCTCACGGATGTACTCGTCACGGTCACGGCGCCAACGCTCCATGATGTCCATGGCTAGTAGGTGGTCAAATCTGCCTTCGTTGCTGGTTTGGCCGGAGGGTTGGAGATAATCGTCAGGGTCAGGGCGGACTGGTTTCGTCGGGAAAGACAGCCTCCCTTCGCTCTTGATAACCTTCCATAAACCTCCTGCGCTGGCTCTCACGACAAATCGAGCATACCAGGCATCCCAGCCACGATGGCCCCAGAGCCGGGGCTCCTCGGTGGCCATTATCGCAGCCATCCTGCCTACCTCGTTGCGAGATTGGTTGACCGACGACGCGTCGTCTCATCTCGTCGGCGCTCGGATCAACGCCGCGTGCACGACATCACGTGCGCTTTACGGGAAGCCACCTTTCCCGAAGAGGTCGGAGCGGGTGTTCCATGACTTTCAGCGACTACGGTAAGAAGACTTCTGGTTTTGGTTCGTTTCCAAGTCTGACGTCCTTCGTGTTTGTGTAGTGATTCTATATAGGCTTGGACAAGGCCCGGTTTGCTCAAGTCCACAGTGAGACTCCGGTACGTAGTACGTCTGGTCACGTGATTAGTACATATAAAGTCCGTTACCACTCAACACGCTTGAACAACTATTTCCACTTCCTAACAATGCTCTCCAGCCAGTGAGCCGTCTTATACAAGTGCTTCAGATTAGTAGGTTTAGTGTTTTCTGAAATCTACCGCGGCCGCATTGTTAACTCAAGTAAATAGTATGTCAGAAATTTGAGCTCAGTGAGTGCCCCATTTCAGACGGTCAGTTGTGCCGGGAGGAGCCTCCCTCAAGTCGCAATGCGGGGTCGATGTCGGTCGTGAAACCCACTCTGGTCAACCCTCAAAGACGTCATACGTCTTGATAACAACATCCCGACCAATGAGAGCATTGATAATAAGCAATTAAGACATAGAGGTACGATCTTCTCTCCATTGCGTGCTGCAGCTTAAAACAGTAACCCGTGTTGTCCTACCCGTAAATCTGACCATTGCGTCTACTATGCGGTAAAGAAATAAGGTGATTTCTAATAAAGACACAATCGCTTGACCCCTTCCTATCTGTGGCCCCAATTCCTTCTCCAACCCTCGACCTCAGATCGTCTTCATGACTGCTAGGAGTCGAACTATCAACCTCCGGCCAGCAGCAACACTCCCAACTCATTTCACATTTCGTACATATCGGCAACTGGAACCCCGCATCAAGCCGCAGCTCGCGATTCCGCCCTCCCCTCTACAGCAGAACCAATCAGTTGCACGACGTCTATTGTCCACCAGTCCGCGAGCTATGTCGCAGGAATACAAGATCAAGGACCTCCAGTCCTTGGATCTGAAACCTGGCGAGAAGAAGGAGGTCGAGCTAGAGGGTCTTGATTCAAAAGTGCTTCTGCTCAATGATGGCGGCAAGGTCCAGGCAGTTGGGCCCAAGTGCACACATTACGGTGCTCCTCTCGTCAAGGGAATCCTGTCTACCAACGGGCGTCTAACGTGCCCGTGGCATGGAGGTTAGTTGTTCCCGGCTCGTGGTGGACTCATTTCAGCGACATGCGCACTTAGTTCACCGGATATAAGATGCCGAAGCTGACATCATCCGCAATCAACTTAGCGTGCTTCAATGCCAAAACCGGCGACGTCGAGGACGCACCCGCTCTCGACGCCCTGCCCGTCTTTGCGGTAACGGAGCGTGACGGCTCGTTCTACCTGACCGGCGATGCCGAGACCATTAAGGCTGGCAAGCGGAAGCCGACATTCAAGAACAAGTCCGCCCAGCGCACAGCTTCGAATGACAAGGTCGTGGTCGTCGGAGGCGGCTCTGGAGCATGCGGAGTAGTTGAAGGCCTTCGCGAGAAGGGCTTCGACGGCGCCATCACCATGATCACATCCGAAGGCTACCTCCCGATCGACCGGACGAAGCTGAGCAAAGCATTGCTGACAGATTTGAGCAAGCTACAGTGGCGGAATGACGAATTCTACAAAAGCGCAAGCGTCGACGTCGTGAAAGATGAGGTCACGAACGTTGATTTGCAGAACAAGACTGTAACCACGAAGAAAGGAGAGAAGTACCCCTATACGAAGCTAGTACTTGCAACCGGTGGTACCCCCAAGGTCTTACCTCTGCAGGGATTCAAAGTCTTGGGCAACATCTTCACTCTACGAACAGTAGATGATGCGAAGAAAATTAACGAAGCTATTGGTGAGCAGAAGGGTAAGAAGATTGTCGTCATTGGCTCTTCCTTTATTGGTATTGAGGTCGGTGGAGCAACGGCAAAGGACAACGACGTCAGCATCGTTGGGATGGAAAAGGCTCCGCTTGAGCGTGTTCTCGGCGAGGAAGTCGGCAACATCATCCGTAAGGGTATGGAAAAGAAAGGGCTCAAGTTCTACATGTCCGCTGGCGTGGACAAGGCCGAGCCTTCCACCTCAGACCCAAGCAAGGTCGGCGCTGTTCTCCTGAAGGACGGCACGAGGCTTGAAGCAGACCTCGTCATCCTCGGAGTCGGCGTGTCACCTGCCACGACATATCTGCGCGACAACAGTATCGTTAAGCTCGAGAACGACGGGTCCCTCAAGACTGACGAGGTATTTTCTGTCGTCGGAGTCAAGGACGTCTACGCCATCGGCGATATCGCTACGTACCCATACAACGGCCCCGGCGGCGGCGGCAGGTACACACGCATCGAGCACTGGAACGTGGCGCAGAACGCCGGGCGCACTGTGGCAAGTCACATCGTCAACCCGACAGTGACGCCAGAGTTCTTCACTCCCGTGTTCTGGTCCGCGCTGCACTCGCAGCTCCGATACTGCGGAAACACCACGCACGGCTTCGATGATATCGTAATCCAGGGCACTCCGGCCGAGGACAAGTGGGCGGCTTTCTACTGTCAGGGCGAGACGGTCGTTGCGGTGGCCACCATGGGCATGGATCCTGTCATGTCGCAGGCGGCGCAGCTCATGAGAGTGGGCAAGATGCCGCCGAAGACCGAGTTGAAGCCTGGTGTCGTGTTGCCCGGGCTTGATATACTCAGCTTGGGTCCCCCTGAGTAAGAGCGAGACTTTGCGACCTTTCGCGACCTTTTCCGCACCTTCTTATCGCCATAGCAGCAGCTCTAGCAGGAGAATCTGGATTTGCATGTTTCCATACTGGTGGTGTGACGTCTCTACTGCCTCGTAGCGAAAGGAGTCTCTTAATGACGGTCGGTGTGTCCTTCTGCCTAGGTGGTACTGCAAGTACAGTGACCAGGGAACTGTTTTAATGCGGACCAATCAGACGATGCAATGGTTATTGTGGAAGTGGAGACTCCAGTTCGGACGCCGAGACGGACGAACGATGTTTGCTGACGAAGCAACCTTGGAAGGCCACCTCGGTCAGTGACCTCCTTCCTATCACTCCATCAGTTTAATCATGTAGACCTGTAAAGTTCCCCAAGTCTTCCTGGTTGCTCCTAGAAGACAGGCTCCAGACCAGGCACCAGTGAAATTTGAACGCAGATCGCCTTGAATCCAGTCTATGGTCCTAAATACCAACCGTGAGGATGGCTTCTGCTCAGACATTGAGCTCGGAAGCAGCGATAAGGAGGAGAAAGGTCCGAAAAGGGACACACAGCTGTTGGGAGTGTGCGTCTTTCAAGCCCCTAAGCCTATATCGTGTATCTCGTTCATCCGAGCGGTGACCGTCTCCGTCCCCGACACCCCTCCCTCCAGCCAGCGGTGGTCGTTTGCTTTGCTCTGTAAGTCAGAGTCTTACTAACACATGGCAAAGGCCGACGCCGCAAGATTAAATGCCAATACGATTCTAGCAGTGACACCATCTGCCTTCCGTGCAAGGTTCGTGGCAGCCATTGTCAAAGCCAGGAATATGTGGATGAGTCCAGGACAATCCCCCCTCCCGACCGCCGTCTTGCCCAGCGGTTGGGAAGGTTGGAGGAAATGATGGAGAAGCTTATGGACCACATCAATCCAGAGACCAGCATCGCCGATTCGTCAAGGTCCCGTAGCCTTTCCACTTCGCCATCTCCGCCGGCGCGGGACGGCCATGAACGGACTGTTGATGTCCTTGATAGCTCCGTCAACGAAGACACACCTCTCGGGATCTTGCTCGGCATCCAAAATACCGCTCCAGCAGCGGCGCAGTCATCAAAATCCTTGCCAACGCCGGACTCGGAGACAGCGGCCAACGGCGTCTCAGCCAAGGGACGATTCCAGAGATACGAAAAGATATGCAAGGCTCTGCACGCCTTGTTCCCCGCTCAGAGTGACGTCGACAAGATTGTCGAAGGCACCGGTGGCGCGTTCTTTGTTACAACCTTGTTCCACAATCGTGGAGACTTTTTGGCTGGCAACTGTGAAGCAAAAGCAGATCTGCGAATAATACCCCCAGTTGGCGCACACCCTACCGTCCTAGCAAGACGCCTTCTCCAACTAAGTATTTGCATACAGCAAATGTCGCCTGTTTTCGACAAGGGAGATCTTAGCCTCAAGACAAGCTTGTCAAAGGTAATGGATCGCATCGTCCGTACTGTCGCGGCCGTGGTGACCTCCAACGATGAGCTGATAGGCACCTCTGAGGGACTTCAGTGTCTCGCCCTACAAGGGGTCTGGCATGCCAACGCTGGTAACCTTAGGAAGGCTTGGTTGAGTATCAGGAAGGGCCTGTCCCTCGCCCAGCTTATGGGAATAGACCGAGGAAACACTCGCGTCTTCAAGTCTGTGGATGCGACGTCTAATCCCAAGGAGCATGCTACGGCAGCCGGAGTGTATTATCGGTTAGTATACTGTGATCGATTTATATCGCTTCTGCTAGGACTTCCAATCGGCACATACGATAACAGCTTCGCTACGGAGGAAGCAATGCTACAAGATGACCCTCAGGAAAGATTGAGCAAAACTCATACCGCTATCTCTGGGCGGATTGTTCAAAGGAATTCCAACAAGACAGCGGAAGCTTACACAATCACTCAAGAAATCGATTTCGAACTTCAGACAGCCAGCCATTTAGTATCTCCAGATTGGTGGCAGGAACCCGCCCTCGAGCCTTTCGCCTCTCCAACCAAGACGGCTGAGATGGTGTGTACGTACATACTTCAGATACGCCACTTTGATCTTCTCATTCACCTCCATCTCCCGTACATGCTGCGAGACCCCGCGGAAAGTAAATACGCAAACAGTCGGGTCACCTGCATACGAGCAAGCCGCGAGGTCCTGAAGCGTTTCGTCAGCTTCCGCACAGTAATCAACTCTGCCTTTTCCTGTCGCCACGTCGACTACTCCGCGCTCATCGCCGCAATGACGCTTGTGCTGAGCTACCTCGGCCTGCAAAAGCTGGGCAGCACGGGGAACATTCCGCCTACCAACGTTCCCACCTGGCCACCAAGCAATCTGTCCCCCTGCCTGCTCAACCACGACACCGATCCGGTTTGCAAAGTGCACGAAGACAGGCTCTTGGTCGAGGCCGTGCGTGAGAGGATGAGACACGTCGCCATTATCAACAACGACAAGCTATCCCACGAGTCGGCCGATATCATCAACCAGCTAATGCCGGTCCTCGAGACCCGAGACAAGGGAAATGAGAACGGCGTCCTCGACTGCTTTCACCTGAGCGTCCCATACCTCGGCACAGTCAGCATCCGTCCTAACGACTCGGGCTCCGACGGCATACATGCCGACGGCGCCAGCACCATTGGCCCGTACCAGATTACAATCCCTAATGCTGGCCTAGTCCCAGCACCCATGGTCCCTATGGAGCAGATGGAACTCTCAGACTTGGACCACGTCTTTATGGGAGAGAACAATGGTAGCGGAGATATGTCATTTGCGCAGTTTGACCCGCAGATGCTGCCGGATGCGGAGTTTCCTGCGCTGACGGCCGACGCGGACGATTGGACTCTTCAGGGCGTGGATACGTCGTTCTGGTCGATGCTGAACGGCGGGATGTAATTAGTTTCGTGTAAAGCGTGGTCTATTGGAGTAATATGTTGTGGGTTCTCGGGTGCAGTAAGTCACTGTGTCACTGAAGATACCCTCTTCGAAAAGGAGCGATTCCTAGGGCTATTTCGACAAGGAGGTCTGAAAAGCGGTCGCGCAGCAGCACAGCCCGCAGCCACTAGCACAACGCCACAAAGTTTCTACGGCATCTGAATGGACACATGAGCCTGGCAAAGCGCTATGTCAAACCGTCCAGCCTCACCTTTCTGATCAGGACGGCAGTGCTGAACGGATAAAGCCCCTGCCTCGCCCACGGGGTTCCCGCTCGAACTTTCGTCGCCGTCTCACTCCGTTCAATGTCAGCTATGGACCCTCTAAGCATTGCTAGCTCTGTTGCCGGAATATTAAATGCAGCAGTCAAGGTAGCAAATATTCTCAACCAAGTTCGAGACGCGTCCGAAGACATAAGGGGCATTCTTGTAGAGGTCGACCACATCAAAATTCTGGTCGCCACTCTGCAACGGTTTCTCGATAGATCGTTTCGCCTGCCTCCCAAACGGGCTGCTCTCATCCAAGTCGACGATGTTGTGACCATCCTGACGCAGATCGTCATAGTTTTCAGCAAACTAGAAGCGATCGTCACGTCTGCTTCGTCAGACAATGGTCTCTCACGGTTTGGCCGCAAGGTTGCATGGACGTGGCAACGGACCGAAGCCTTACGTCTTGTCCGCCAGCTACAGCAACACAAGTTATCACTCACTCTCCTGCTTCAAATAATGCGTTGGTAAGTCAAGATCCTATTTGTCTGGGTGATCTGGTTCTAATTTAAATGATATGACAGCGACTCTACCAACAAGGCAGAGCGAAGTGCCTCCTTCCTGCAAAATCACATTAGCCAGCAGCTAGACACCGAGGCTGACCTCGTAACTCGTCTCCAAAGGGTCCAACTGGCCGCAGACAGATCTGTACCCGCTTTGCCAGTGCCGCTCAATTGTCCTCCTAGGGAGGGCGAATCAGATGGCCGGGGATGGGCTTCTGGTTCGTATCTACCACGCCAGTTGCCAGTAATGGATGGCGCTGCGATACAAAAGGATGACGCTGTCGACGAGCCGTTCCACGACGTCCTTAAATCCAGTCGGGTGTACTTACGAGTGCAGCATCGAGATGTCGACAGTAGAAACTCTGTCATGACAACACGGACTCGCGCATGGTCCGTCTTATCGGGACTCAGTCTGGCGGAAATATCCCAAGTGTCGTTAATCAACCTCCCCCTGACTGAGGAGGAGATCAGAAAGTTCAGATCTTTGACGTCAGATATGCCAGTCACTCCAAGTCAATCAACCGCCTCAAATCTGCCGGTAACTCCAGTTCCCGCGGCTACCTCAAACCTGGGTATTGGCCCAGGGCCACAAGTTGATGGGGAGTCTCGTGCAATGCCGGCTAGCTCTTTAGAAAGTCACTCGAAACAGCTTGGCGACGAGATAGTGCGTATCCGCCCTATCTGTCTATTCTACCTTACGTCCAGGCAAACTGACAAGTTTGACAGTCTCGGTCGGAAGGCACCATCATGACCGGTAAGGCTAGCCTGCATCTCCTCGTCTTTTGCCTCTCGCCCCTTGCTAACTCTTGAAAAGGTCAGCAGGCCTTACGCCGTTTACCCTCTCAACACCCGCGTATGCCTCTCTATTCGGGTCTAACACCCAAACAATATGCCTCGATATATTCCGGGGTCGGCGGTCGCCGTCGCTCCCGGTCGTCACATGTACCCAACCCACCGCCCACGCATCAAGGTGATCGATCTTGCTGACGTCTTTCAGAGATAGTACTCCAGTCCATATCATTATGGCTCGACGACCCCGACCTGCACAACCCCTTGAACTTGGCGATCGCGTATGAGTACGAGGTCGATAGAGACCGGTATAACGAGACCACGGGGACATGGACACAAAAAGTGGGACTGACTCGCTGAGCTTGTGAATGTCACCGGCCTTTTCGATGGTTTGGATATGGTGACGCGATGATCTACCTAGTTCTCTCAACGAATGGAGTTCAACTAGGGCGTGATTAGAAAATAACCGACTGACCCTGGTTAGAGGGAGAGCAAAGGAAAGCCCCTCGAGTACCAAGGAGCCATTGGTAGAGATCTTGCGATCATGATTCACGTCTTTGATACATATGTGGCGACGCTTCATTGGGACTTATGGATGTTACTGATTTGCCTAGTCTCCCTGCCTTTGCACCCTAATATACAGGAAAACGTTGACTTATTTGCTCAAAATCAAACGTTCTTTTGGGCTGCTGATTCATCACCCCTTTAAGACAACCCAAGCCACCCTGGTAGTAGAACTCCCCCAACGCTTCACGGCCTGCTATGGGCGCCATGGAACCCTATTCCAATAGCGACGGGAACATCCGCGCGGCCCAACTCCTTCATGGTACGAGCATCCAGGCAGAGAAGATAGCTGCTGCGGGCGTGACCGTCGAGCACGACGACGAGGAGCACGCCGTCGTCCTCGGCCGTCCCGCCGCCCGGGCGCGCCACGAAGACGGCCTCTCCCGGCGTGTGGCCGTGCGGGCCGTTCCAGAAGACGACGGCGCCCGTGTCGACGTCCGTCTTGACGAGGCTGTCGAGCAGGGAGCTGAAGCCGCGCGCGGCGAGGGCGTAGACGTACCGGGTGCGCCTTGTGGCGTAGGCCGGGTTGATGGTCGGCAGCTCGCCCGAGTGCGGGCCGGCGATGGAGACGAGCCGCTCCGGGGTCAGGACGGGGACGTCGCGGCGGTTGACGGTCGGGTGGGCGGCCACGCTCTTGTCTCGGGGCATGGGGACGCGCACCCGGTACCGGTTCAGGTGCGTGTTGGTGGTCGAGACCTTCTCGGGGCCGTCCCAATACCGGGCGTGGCCGCCGTCGCGGTCGAGGAACACGTCGAGGTACAGCCCGTGCAGCACGTCGGTGGTGGCGTACTGCACGACGTCCATGAAGAGGCTGACGGTGCCGGAGGTCTGGTCGTGCGAGTCGCGCTCCTCGAAGGCGTTGACGGTGTGGAAGAAGAAGCCGGCGTCCGTCTGGAACTCGGCCACGACGCCCTTGCCGTGCCGGCGGTCGACGACGAACCACTGCATCTTCTTGTCCGGCGAGAAGGGCGCGAGGCCGTCCATCACGTTGCGGTTCCAGGCGACGCCGAGTCCGTTCCAGCCCAGGTGGCTGCTGGGGATGGAGAGGACGACGAAGTTGGCCGAGAGGAAGAAGCTGTGGATATAGGCTGGTTTGACGCCGGGGCGCCTTATCGTGGCAAGGATCTCCGTCTCTCCAGTGGAGGCGCTTACGCGAAAGATGCGGTAGGTGCTGTCCTTGGCCATCTCCAGGTTGTAGTTGTAGAAATCGCCGTTCTCGGGGTCGCGGTGTGGGTGGGCGCAGGACATCTGGCCTCTGAGGTCCGGATGCAGGGAGTCCTGTCTGACGAAGCCGATGGGCTCAAGGGTGGTAGGGTCAATCTGCTTCATGCCGGCGGTATCGGTAGTGAGCCAGACGTCCCTTGGAATTCCAGAGCGGTGGCCGTCGGTAACTGGCGCCTGGGGAATGCTGCTTTCGCCGGGTGACTGGCCAGGAAGCTTCGTATCGGGCTTGAAAGGCGGGTTGATCTGCACTGCAACTGCGACGTTCTCATGACCACGTTTGCTGATATCCGGAGACATGGCTGACCATGCCGCCATAAATTTCGAGTACAAGCCCAGGCATGGATCAGCCTTTTGGCCAAAGCTGTAGCCGGAGCGGGATCCTTTTCTCCGAATGTCGTCAATAATATGTTGTGACTGGCGTCGAGAAGAGTAGTAGACCTTGATCTTCTCGTCGTTTATCCGGCAGATGTCGAACCGGTGAGTTTGCGCCAGTCCATCAAACCAGTGAGAGGTCCGCCAGGTGCCTCTTGGCGTGTCCTCGACCTCAAAGACGCCGGGGCCGGTGCGAAAGAGGCTGCCTTCAACCCACTCAGGGATATCGCCGTGCACATTGATCTCGACCGGACCTCTCTCTTCTTCCAGACCGACGAATCCTGCTTCGTTGGGCCAGTCAACCCAGGCTCTGCCCACCATATTCTGGACGATTTTCTCGTAATCCTGTGGTTGATCGGCTGCTGTGCGGTGAATAGGCTCGCCGGGGCCGTCAAAGGTCGAGATCGCCATCTTCTGAGAGAGAGCGTGTCGGCTCCTAAGCTGGCTGAAAATTGAGCTTGGCCAGTGAGGAATATGATATCGCGGCCAAGGAAGATTCAGTGGCACTTTAGGTGGGCGGGTTGCAAGATGATGAAAGGCTGAACTGGAACCCGAAACACGGGGGTTAGGTGAATTTACCGACTGATCATCTACTCTGGTGAATGTGTAGTGATCAAGCTGGTTTTTACTATGTTCGTGACGTTGCAAACCCCAACGACATGCACCTGTGAGAAAATTGACGATGAAAGTAGGGTAGAACTCTGTCAAAAGTGAATAGCTGTTTCATGTCACTCCCACAGACGCTCAGCCTTGGTATGCGTGACGCTTGAGTACACCAAATACGAGACCTATTTTTCTGCTGATGAAGAGGGTGGAATCTACAAACGATGACCATTACATCTCGAGGGTCATCTGGGTCTAATAGTGCGGACTAGCGGGGCGCCTGGCAGTTGGACAAGACAGTGAGTCGGACAGTTGTGTTTGCCCGCAAGTCTCGGGGAAGGACTGAAGCAGCCAAGCAGCAGACTTGAAGTCGTTCCTTGTGCATGGCGTCTGCCGCGGCGCGGGTTTTCCTTTGGTCGTTGGTTCTTGCGACAATTCCAAAAAGGTCAAGTTCACTGGGAATAAGAGATGCGAAATGCGAATCCGATCACAGCGTTCGTCTCGCATTCGCTAAAATCGAAGCTAACCGGGTTCAAGGCAGCGGGAAGAAGCGGGTCTGCTGCACTGATAGGTCTTGCCGCTAAAACCTTCTAGAAATGGACTGCTAGGCACTGAGCTGACCTATCAAGCTTCGCCATCCATGACAGGGGTGCATAATCGTGTGAGCCTCATCCTGTGTCCACTGGATGTACGAACTGCTCACTCTCATAGGTAATCAACAGTCCCTATGCTCAGATATATAGGAGATCATTGTCGATCATATCACTTCGAGTCATCTCAGGATCCCGCACGGCATGACGAAGCACAATGCTAAGACACCACATTCCTTCGCTGTCCATAGAGATGTCCATATCGTCAAAACATCATTTAGGATAATGTGCTCGGTCAATCAAGCATAGTATGCCCAATGGAGTTGTGGGAGGCCTTACACCGGTGGTATGATTACGCATATTAGCGCAGTACTGTATCCTGCCTTCGAACGCTGGATTTTGTGCGTAGGTAGCATGTAATAATCTGATCCTCTTTTCTCTTCCAGGTTATCGTGTGATCATCTTCGTGACGTCGTCTTATCGTCTCGTCTCTTCATTTTGACGATCGGCGCATGAGCTCGAAATGGAGATACGTTGTTGGATTTAGAAACTGGCATGGCTTGTTGAAAGTCTCAATAGTCCCATGCTGAGATCCTCTATTGAGAACGTCTTACAAGTTGATCTCATCGTAGGAGCTTCCAGGATGGTTCATGCCGTGATATTCAGAGCTTGGAGACGAACTGAATGGGTATTTCCTCCCAAGTCACCCATCGTCTCGTGCAACGCAGTTTAAATGCAAAGCAGCATGCTGAACTTTTGATCATACTTATCATGAGTCGCGTCGTGGCGAAACATTGACCTCTTTCATCTCGACACTGTTCAAAGCGCATTTTGTTGTACCCTGAGAGCTCTTTCCTGCCGGTCTCATGATCAGCAGTGTTAGATCATCAAAGCCTTCGGGAGCATCGTCAAATATCGTGATCTGCGAACATTATCATCTGAGCATTTGGGTTTTCTATTAAGATAAAACGATGTGATGAACAAGGATGATACATCGTGAGATCCTCACCGTTGTTCTAGCACGAACATGAAGCGAGAGGTGCGAGTCATCGGTTGTGGCTGACCAAATCTTCAACTCCAAGCTTCATCTGCGCTGCCTCCGTCGAGTAAGTGGAAGGCTCAGACTAGTTATTTGGATTTCAAAGTTTTGAGGCTGTGTGGCGTAACGGCCGTCACTTGTAATCGTAGACAAGTATTGAGGTACCATGGGCATCATCATCTGGACCACGTCCTACTGAGTATGAGATGCCGTGTTGGTTGGCATCAACCACTGCATAAGGTACTTGAGATTCCCGTGAAGGGCAGAAGCGTAAAAAAATCCAAAAATATTAACACATCAAGCGTAACTTCAATGAAGTCAAGAGCACTTGAGTTAAGAAAAAAAAAGAATCCGCTTTGAGGGACACACCACCGGTTGGCGGCCGATGGGGTCGAACAGAGGCGGTCCCCAGTTAGTTCCGTTTGCGATATGGGTGCTTGCCAGGCACGCCCGCTCCGGCACCACTTCCACTGTCACCAGGGCAATTAGGAAGACGACTCGATATATGTCTTCTTAGATGGAGGGCCGGGTGTACGATAGTCCAAGCTGGATAGCTCCCATGTGACCAGCAGTGACTGGTGAAGTCATGGTGACCAGTGACCATTTCCAGCACCAGCAATTAGCAGTCCACGAACCTACCTGAATTTTAACGCACCACCACCGTTGCCTCTCAGCGGCCACACCACTGTAATCTCCAGCAACGGCAACAGCAACGGCTTGATCCCGCCCCCCCGTTTGTTATCCTCTCATAGCATCTTTCAAGACGAGAACCCAACCTTCCCACAGTTCGGTACAACGTTCATACAGAGTACGTGCTCTCATTATTCGTTTTTCAAGGTGTGCTGGCTCAGGTTTCGCGTCGAGAACGTCGTAATGGGCTTGGAGAACGCCGGAAGAAGAGACAACTAGATATAAAAGATGTCAGAGAAGGATATGGAAAGCAGAGAGAAGCAAAGTGGCAACAAAGAGGAACAATCATTCAATAAATCAGGATTCAGGCTCAACTGAACTCTCTTTCTATTGTTCAACCTATTTGCCTTGTTGCAAACTCAACAATAGGCTCACCATCACATCATTCCATTCACGCTGTCTCCTCAATCCTTTCCACCTGTGCCTTATCCATATTGCCACCATGCTGGGCGGCCAGGCCCACGTCTTCGAGACCGTGAAAGTCGGCCACGCCAAAGAGCTCGTCCATACGCTCGAGGGAGATCTGCGCATCATGTCAGTTGGAGTCATATCACCGTTCACAAGCAACACATCACTTACGCCCTTGGTCTCCGGAATCCAGAACGCCGCAACACCCATGGCAAAGCAGAAGCTGCCGTAGATGAAGTACGTTCCGTAACCCGTCGGCCCACCTGCATTGACCAGCATCACAGGACTGACACGCGCAACGACCAGGTTGAACAGCCACTGGGTGGCGGCAGCGAGGGAGACATTGTACCCTCTCAGCCGGTTGGTCGGGATCTCCGACACGTAGATCCAGCACACGGGACCCCAGCCGAACTGGAAGGCGGCGGCGAAGAGATACACCATGACCAGAGCGACGTAGCCGGCGGGGGGGATGATGGCCCCCTTGACGGGCGGGTCGAAGCGCACGTAGAAGCCGAGGTAGAACATGCAGAACCACATGGCGAAGGCGGTCCACACGAAGGACCACCGGCGGCCCAGCGTGTCGGCCAGGAAAGCGATGAAGATGGCGCACGAGCACATCTTGACGATACCGTATACGCCGGTGGCGAGAAGCGAGGCGGCGTTTCCGGTGACTCCGAGGGCGTTGAAGATGGTCGGAGCGTAGTAATTGATGGCATTTGTCCCTGTCCACTGCTGGCAGCTGCGTTTCGACGGAGTTAGCGTCTTCTGGGAGTGTTACAGATTGTTCCAGGACTTACACCATGAGGCCGATGGAGAGCAGCGTCCGCTTGCGGTTGCCGGGGATGAGCCAGGCCTCCTTCTGCGTGGCCCAGAAGCCAGTCCCGTGCACAGACCGCTGCTCCTCCTCGAGCGCCGTCCGGAGCTCCAGAAGTTCCTGTTGTACGTAGGGGTGGTCGACGGGCAGGTGCCGCACATCAGCGAGGACCTTGGAGGCGGAGTCGAAGTTGTCCTTGCCGGCGAGCCAGCGGGGGGACTCGGGACAGAAGAGGATGCTGACGAAGATGAGGACCGGGGGGAGAGACTGCATCGCGAGGGGGACCATCCAGGAGCCGTGGCCTTTGATGTGCAGGAGGGAGCCGTAGTCAATGAAGAAGGCGACCATGGCGCCCATGGTCTCAAAGAGCTGATAGAAGCCGAGGAGTAAGCCCCTTATGGCTCGCGGCGAGTTCTCCGAGACGTAGGTAGGTGCTACCATGGTGGCGCCGCCGAGACCGAGACCTTCGACGAATCTGTTGGGTGGCATGCATGTGTTAGTCGGAGCCAGGGTTAGGGTTAACAGTTGTCATTCACCGTCCGATATAGAAGCACGAGAGATGTCCGTAAGAAAATGCCTGAAGAAGACCACCGATGAACGCGAAAATAGACACGACGAAGAGACATGGCTTTCGTCCCCATTTGTCAGCGATGGGGTTGGCGAGAAGAGCACCTGCAAATGCTCCGGCTTGCATGGTTGTGACCAGATTGGCCGAGAGGTTCGCCTTGTCCGTCGGACTCTTATGAGTGAGCCCGAATTGGCTGTCAAGAGCTTGTTAGACCATCGATACTTGGCTTGATAGGATTGTATAGTGGGCGCGACTGTACTCTTGAAAGTCGGGCAGAGTCAATACACCGCCTATGATTCCGGTGTCCATGCCGAACAGCGTGCCTCCGAAGCAGGCCTGGATGATGAGCTCTGGTCAGTTACTGGGTTCCTTTCTTCAAGTTTCGAGTAAGTCATCACATACAGCCGCCGCGAGAGCAAACACCCTTCCATTGTAGATCTCCGGGGGATCAAGAGCGAACTTGTCGTTCCTGATGATGCGCTTCAGGACGCGGTAGAGGAGTGTCATTCTGAAAGACGCGAGCTATGCTATGCGTACACTATCTCGAGCACGCGAACCACGGAGCTGGGACGGGTGTGAAATGATCTGCCCAGAGCTATATAAAGCTGCAAAGCTCTTCTGTGGTACTGTGTCCCCCCCTGCCTCTGTCAAAGGCCGTCAAAGGCCGACAATACTACTGTACTATCGTATATTACCCCATGACCCTGCTCGTAGCAGTAGCCGGCCGTGCGGGACTGGCGGGTAACCGGCAATGGTTGCGTCTCCTCCGTCTCTAATTTTCCACCGATGGTGTTCGACCGCTGACCATCCAGCTTGCCATCGCCAGGACCACGAGCGGACAAAGGTGGGATGAGTGTTGGTACCGGGGAGCCACATTTAGAGGTGTGGTTGTCCAATGATGCAGTCCGGCACCTCATTCAGCCTGAAGGCCTTGGCTACCCTTGGCTCTGCAAACTGGGATCGGCATGCGGGCCAAGCCTTAGCCGGTTAGCCTCATGTCTTGGTCCGCGGCGTGGAAAACAACGACGTTCCCTTCTGGACAATCCGGGAGGGTCGATATTGACGTCAAATCAAGCAGTGTTTTAGCTCCTCCACCATCCAACGGTCCGGGCGTTTGCTCGGCGAGATTACTCCCCCCAGCTACTCCACCAGATCTGTCCTCCTCTCATATGCGGGGTGAGACTCCGTCGCCATGCGGGGAAATGCCGGGGAGGGCCGCTGCGGGTGTTGATACGAGTAGACCACTGCCATTTCGTTGACGGAGAGGGAGTGGGTTGGGAGTAAGCGTGACAAAGTTCTGACGAGGGTAGAAAATAAAGACGAGGTCCGTAGCAGAGAAGCACCCCCCAGTAATATGAGAGGCAAGGGGCGGTCAGAAGCAATACTCGTGGTAGAACGGACCGAGCAAAGCTCCAATAATTTTGATGACCGCGGGGACGCAGTGAAACCCTAGGTCTCGGAGACACGCGGAAGGGACACCAAATCACCAATGTGCATCCTCTCTCCACCTTCAAACACCAGCTAAGGCCCATGTTTAGCATATATGACTACACCTGTGGTAGGATTACGC
Organism: Coniochaeta prunicola; assembly: GCA_007388105.1. Taxonomy (NCBI): domain Eukaryota; kingdom Fungi; phylum Ascomycota; class Sordariomycetes; order Coniochaetales; family Coniochaetaceae; genus Coniochaeta; species Coniochaeta prunicola. Next base: position 43,465 of record SMOB01000040.1, read on the forward strand.
ATGTTAGTGCGCAACATTTACAACCTCTCAATGATTAGAAAACAAAACAGAGAAGAGAACGATTATACGACGAGACGAAACGACAAGACAGCGCAGTACTGTATCCTACTTTTGAACGTTGGAATCTGTGTGTAAGTAGCAACAGCAATTGAAGGGTCATGTCATAGTCTAATCCCCTGCTCTCTTCAGGTTATCATGTGATCGTCTTTTCGTGCGGTCGTCTTGTCGTCTCGTGTCGTCTCGTCGTCTTGTCGTGTCGTCTCGTCGTCTTGTCGTTTCGTCTCGTCGTATAATCGTTCTCTTCTCTGTTTTGTTTTCTAATCATTGAGAGGTTGTAATTGTTGCGCACTAACATGCGTAATCCTACCACAGGTGTGCACGTGTAGAATGTCAATTTCGGCCTTCTAGACAGGACTAATACGATATCATCAAGTCCCGGGAAACAGGATACTTCCTACCTCCGGTCCACCTTTCCGTTCCGTACTATGGGGTCGTCAACCGGCTCTTTGCACAGCTCGTACTCTTAAATAAACTGCACGTACGCTCAAGCTTGATAGCCTTGGGCATATATAAAGGTATGCCTGACCAGGCCGGACCGGATGAGTAGCTTAACTCTTGGCATGTAGGTAGACCGGAAGGATATCGTGCGTCGCCCTGGCTATCGGACCGTTTATCCTCCGGAGCTGGAACTTGTTATTTCATGACAGCTCCCAGGTACGTCGACATTGTCGCATATCACGACAACAATCATACCTACTGTCAATTCACGTTTAGCACTCTTACAGAAGCTTGGGCTTTGGATGATTCCCCTAGAGCCTCGGTCAATGATCTCTCAATCCGCAGCCAGAGACCTGTTCATGACGTCCGCAACGCGTCCTCCGGGCTCCAAGGGAAGCACGGACGCCGAGTAGTGGCTTCCATAGCGCCGTCTTGCTCCTCCGCACCAAAACTTGGCGCTACAAAATCGGCTCATCTCGGTGGCGCTTGATCGGACGAGTCTATTTAAGTCCGCCTTCGATCCTACCGGCTTCTCAACAGCTACTCAATCCCCGAGTCTTAGAGTGTCGAATATAGCCGAGATGCCGACTGCCCGAGACATGACAACGAGTCCGAACTTCACCGCATGGCCAAGTGGCTTGGAATGTACGACTATAGCTACGGCGAGAGTAGGAACGAAAGACGTGACGGTGTCGGACCATCGATTTGAGGGTCGCGGCTAGTATCGAAACACGTCGATACACACGCGATTACTATTATTTTGGTCGACAATCGATAACCTGGAGACGGCAGGTCAGGCCTGGTCGCGCCAAGCGCGCGAACCATCAGTATGGCGCGACCAGCCCCCGTAGTCGTCCTCGTCGGCATATGCTTTTGCGGCAGATGTCCTCGGCCCTTTGGACGCTATTCAAGGATGTTGACCACCAACAACAGTTCCCCCGTCCGGACTCTAAGGGAACTCAGAGCAAGCCAAACTCAGCGCAGCAACATACAGATTGAGGGCGTCACTGTATACCTTAGTACAGTGACGGGCCGGTCCTGTCTAATGCTCAGATCACAATCTCAGAGCTGCCCATTCAGTAATCAGGGCGGTGGAAGAGACATTCTGCCGTTGACACGCGTTCGCTGAGCTGTGGATGAGCCATGTGGGGTGAAGGAGCAGGGTGACCCCAACTCCATGGCGCCGGAAACCGATAAGGAACACGGGGAAGGCTGTAGCCAGAAAAGTTCTGGTTTCGGAGCTTGGGCCTGATGCTCGACTGCCCGTTCATGGTCTAGAGCTGCTAGAGACGACTCCGCTCCGGGGTGTCCTAAGAGGCATCTGGGGCATTGCCGCCAATAACTGTAAGCCACCACAGTGTCTCTCGATTTAGGGACGGAAGACGTTGTCGAATAAACCATCGCGGATACACATCGTGACCTGCAAAGTTGTCTATCGGGAACGGTATCGACGACCGAGGTGCGCATTATGTGGTCACTGTGATAGTCACGGTCGCCCAGCCACTAGCAGCGTGCTTTCCATAGGCGTTGCGATAAGGATGAAAGGTTGAGGCCTTGAGGAAGAAGCAGAGCTTGAAGCAGCGGAGAGCATGGATAAAGGTACTAGTATCCTAGACACTGGTGCGGTTGAGCTGGAACCTCAGTGGTGGTAGGCAACAGCTGGCCTAGAACGCATTTGCCCGCACCGACACCGCGTTGCCTTAAGCAGAAAGATGTGTAGCCAAGGACGTATAGGAAGATATCTGGTGAATTCTTGGGCGGGTTTGTCGTGATAGCAAAAATACCAAAAGTAGAAGGATGATTGGAAGTCGCAGCAGCCTGAGCTGTAGGCGATGGATGATGTGCAGCTGGACCAAGGTTGGGCGTTAGCCTGGGCCCCTGGGGTACCTCTTGGGCCACCAACTGCCGGAAGTGCCCAAATGCTTGGCGGAGTCGAGTGACTATTTTTGCACTGCTCTTCTCACGACACTGAACGCCAGCACCGGAAGATTCTGCATTTCGAAGGGCGTCGGAAGCATGTGCGACTCGACCTTCACTGGCTCGCAATGGATGCCTCCGATGGCTGAAGCGATTCGTCGAATACAATCTCTTTGAGTATGACTAGACATATTAGCGGCGGAAACTTGCACCTCAGGCTTATCAGTAGATTCAAGCTTCTCGTCCACCCAGACAAGCTTCCTTTGGAGCGCCGAGCTTTCCTTGGCCGTACCCGATGCTTCTTGGCTCAAGGCTTGGGCCAACAACCTAACACATGGACTGTTGTACATACCATCTGTGTTTGCTCTGCTCGATAGGGTCCGTCGGTTCGAGTAGCTCCGTCGTCTGTTCAAGCTAGTATGCAACCCAGCCTGATACGAGGACACCTTGCATGGCATGGAAACTCAATCGTGCATCTTCGCCACTGTTATTTACTGCTAATCGCGGCATCGGGTATGTCTTTATAATTCAACCTCCATACCTTCCAGATTTGAGGAGACTAACAGTCTGCAGACTGACTGAGCAACCAATCCTCAGCTCTCGCGTCATATCAATAGACCGAAGCAGCTGCAGCACATGCAGTGCAATGCACGCCAGCTGCTCGAGGGACTGGACGATAACGCAGCCAACAGCCCAGCGGATGGGTCTTGACTGCAGGACAATGCCGGCTAGCGCACGAGCTCTGCTAGTGATCATCCCGCCATTCTGGGTCGAAGAGACGAGCAAACTCGGTTTCTATTCGTCTATCAGGCGGAGGGAGTGCTGCTCTCATGCCTCCTTGGTTGCAGATGGTCCCTACACGCAGCATCACGACTGCCAGTCTGGAAGAGCCGGTCGCAGGGGTGGAGTGCATGCCGACGAATGGCTTCAACTCCCGAGGAGGGGAGTTCATGGCGAGGAGTAATCAACCTTTTCGCCACTATGTATCACGGTTGCGTGAACTTCTGTGGAGGAAGGGGGGAGGTACTGCGATTTTGAGGCTCAGGGACATCGTTCGAAGTCGGAGGCTCGAGGGATATATTTAGCCCATCGACATCCTCAGCGCATGCATTATCAACAGATTCGATCAGTTGTCGGATTCCAGGATTGGAACATCAAGCAAGCCACAACACCCTGATATCCCTCTCTCGCTTACATTCGCTATGGCCCTCACGCCAGACCCTGAGTCAGGAGCCCCTGAAGCTCGACTAAGCTCCTCAAAGCCCTCGGTGCAAGAGCCTCAGGGTGAAAGCACACATACACCTCTGCCCATCGTCAACTCAGAGCCTGTGCTTGAGCGTCAGCCCGAGGCCTCACCGGCACAGGATGACCAGATATTACCGGCAACACCTGAGTCCACGACTCAGACCCCCCAACATGGTATCATCACACCACCGGCTGAGGACAGCCATCCTGTCGAGGCGAAGAAACTGGCCGTGAATAACCAAACGGTAGTCGAGGTACACTCCGTAAACGGTCCTACCCCTTCCCTTCTCAGCGAAGCGCCTCGCCCAGATACAGTTCACTCCCAGGGCTCGGAGGAGTCCAGGGAGAAGAAGCGCATCGATATCCGCTGGACCAAATCAGATGCTGACCCCATGCCCGGGATTCACTGGTACTACCCCGTCGTTATGATCTTTCTCGCCCTCGGCGGCCTCTTTGGCGCCATCGGCCACCATCTCTACAACGTGCACCTGGAGGGCAGAGAGGTCTTCGACGCGCAGTGGCCGCAGCGGTGGGGTGTTGCCCTTGCTTTCTTTATCAAGATGATGCTCGGAGCGGCAGTCCAAACTGCTTTCAAACAGAGGGCCTGGGTATGTTGTTCCATTTCTGCTCATATTCCCATGCGCGGCTCATGCTGACATTGTACAGCTCACGATCAAGAAAAGGGCTTTCAAGGTCAAGACGCTGAACAGCATATTCCATGCCTGCTACGACCCCGTAGAGTTCTTCGATAAAGATCTCTTCTTCGGGGCCTTCTTGCCGGCGCTCCTCGCTTTGCTCATCTGGTATGTCGATTGGCTATATCTCCCGTACGGCAAAGAATGGTATCTCATAAACCTAGGTTGTTGCCACTATCCGCTATTGCCACACCCTCGACCCTGACGGTCGCAGACGGCAACAAGACCTTCTCAGCGGCATGCGCCAACGTCTCTGTGCTCAATTTCAACAGAGAAAACGGGTTCGATATGGTAAGACACCTCGTCTCATCAGTCGTGCTCCAGGGCTAATGATTGATAGAACGTGTGGGACCGAGATCTCGACAAGAACGGTCTCTCCTTTTGGGACATGTTTGATAACACGACGTCCTATTACGCTGGACCGTCTATGGACCTCCGTAGGATCTTCACCCTTGCTATGCTGAGGACAAACCCTCTCCAGCCCAACCGGCAGCCGACCGCGGCCAACCCTTCGGGAAACCCTGTGTACATCGATCCTCTGCAGCCAGTCAATCCATGCCCGGTCGACAGTAATTGCACCTATTCTGTCACGTTCACCGCTCCATCCTACAAGTGCGAAGAGCGCGACGAGTTTGGTGGGCCGACGAATCTCAAGAAATCCCAGTTGGCCCCGACCGGAGATCTGGTATATATCAGCTACTCCTCCATTGAGGAGGACGAGATTGGCCGGCCCCTCGACTGGAACGTCACGGATCCGAGCTACGACAATATCGGGACTTGGAAGAAAGAGCCTTCCATTTGGTTCGGTTATGCTTGGAACACCTCAATTCCTGCTACCGCCGAAGATGCCACCCGCTGGAACACATCCGTCTGGCGCTACAAGATGAACCAACATGTGTTGGAGTGCACGCTGTACAACTCGACCTACGCCTTCGATATTGGCTTCTACTCCTCGCTAATGGGAGTGGAGAGCTTCAACATCGCCCCCCACCGGCCGTTGCTCGTCGACGGCGAGGCCGTGGCTCCCTGGATGCCGACGTACATGGAGTACAGCGGCTTCCACGGGACCGCGTTCCTCTACCGCAACATGCTCTCGGGCAACGTCACGCAAGAGGGAGGCGACGACATGTGGGCCGTCACCAACTCGGACATCTCGCAGACCGACATCGCGGACCCGGGAACGGGCATGCCGCACGAAGAAGCCTTCGGACCATACGTCGAGGCCGGCTTCCAGAGCATCTTCCTGTCGATGCTGTCGGACGTGAAACAGTACGCGCAGACCAACGTGACGCAGGAGTGCGTGGTGACGGCGCGGGTGCTCGTGTGGCGCTACAACCCGCTGTGGCTGGCGATATCGTACTTCATCGCCGTGGCGCTGACGTTCGCGGCCGTGGGCATCGGGCTGCACGCCATGATCACGACGGGGTACGCGATGGAGACCAACTTCAGCACGTTCCTGACGACGACGCGAAACCCGGACCTGGACGAGGTCGTGAGGGGGTCGAGCCTGGGCGCGTCACCGCTCAAGAAGGCGGTGCGCGAGACGAAGCTTAGGTTTGGGGAGACGATTCGGCCGGACGGGACGACGGACGGCATGCCGCATGCTGCGTTTGGGTTTCCTGATCAGATTCGGACGCTGAAGAAGGGGAAGCCGTACGCGTAGACGTGTGTGGGATTGGGATGGTGCTGGTGGTTGGCGGTTGATTGACCGACTAGAGAACTGTTTTTTCTTTACGAGTACACGACCAAGACATGACGACAACGACGATGATGATGCGTAATGAGTTCAGATCGACGATGCAATTCTGATAGTTAGCCATTACGAACACAGCTCGCAACTCTGTTATTGTTATGCCATATTCGCAACATTGATTACGCACTGATGTACAGGGCCTCAGACAGATGCAACTATGCGTATCAGCATTTCTAGTCGAATTTCCACTTATTCCGTTGTCTATCACAGGTGAAGTGAAGACATGGAAGCAGAATCGTAAAATGGTTTGGGAAGCTGTCGCGGCGGACTTCTTATCGCACCCCTTATCGCAATTTCTGGTGGGGCGGGGCAGTTGTCCTCGTAGCAACGACAACCTCGATCCGTAAACAAATCATCGACGACATATTCAACTCTGCCATATTTTCACGACTTGAAGCCTCAAACAACCACCACAATGGCATCAGCAGAACGAGAAAAGGACAAGTCAAAGGTGCACAAGCTGTCGCTGAAGGGCAGTGCGAAGCTAGTAGCTGAATTCGTGAGTTCGAGCCCCAGGAAAAAGTCGTTGTCGAACGGCGGCCGTGGAGATATGCTTGGCTGACCTGGGACCAACTTTCGCATGCTATAGTTCCAATATTCAATACACACCATTCTGTACGATTCGAATATCCTCTATATTATCTGTCCCTCCGAGGGTTTGAAACTGACTGGGGTTTTCTGCTAGATTCCAACGAGGCGTCTACCCTGCCGAGGACTTCACCGCCGTCAAGAAGTATGGCCTCAACATGCTAGGTCCGTCTCTGCACCTATACCACTGCTGGCACTCTGCTGACATGCGTCGAAAACATAGTGTCGTCCGACGACCAAGTTAAGGCTTACATCAAGAGGATCATGTCCCAGCTGGACAAGTGGATGGTGGGCAGCAAGATCTCGAAGCTCGTCATCGTCATCACCAACAAGGACACCGGAGAGCACGTAGAGAGGTGGCAGTTCGACGTGCAGATCTTCAAGAGCGTTTCCAAGAGCAAGAGCAGATCCAAGGCCGCGGACCAGGAGAACGTCGCCCCGGGGTATGCTTTTTCCTTTTCTTCTCCACCCCAACCATCCCATTTACTCTAGCCAGCTAGCCATGCTAACAGAGGCCATCACAGCTCCGCGACAAACGACTCTCCAGCTCCGACAGCGGAAAAGACCGAGGCTGAGATCCAGGCCGAGATCGCGGCCATCTTCCGGCAGATCACGGCCAGCGTGACCTTCCTGCCCCAGCTGGGCGGGGACTGCACCTTCAATGTGCTCGTGTACGCCGACGCCGACAGCGAGGTGCCGGTCGAGTGGGGCGACAGCGACGCCAAGGAGATCGAGGGCGGCGAGCGCGTCCAGCTGCGCGGCTTCAGCACCAGCAACCACCGCGTCGATACACTTGTCAGCTACCGGCTGGCCGACTAGGAGGCGACGAGGTGTGACGGCTGCTTCTGCGTTTGGGTCGTTGGGATTTGGGCTGGGACGGGTGAAGTTTAGGCGTTTTGTGGCTGGGGATGGTCGTGGTGCGGGATATTGATGATCATGTTGGGACTCTGCTGCTCTTGTTGTTTTTCATGCTGGAGTCTTGAGTACTTGTGGCTGAAAGCTAGTTGTCTCCTATGCAGGGAAACATGCTATCGCATCACTTGTGTTCAGTAGATCTCAACTTTCGCCGCTTCGCCACGAAGAGCAGCATCAATAGAAGCGACACATATCAATCAGCAATAAGCTGCCCACTGTCAGGTAGGTAGGCATGGCACACAGATTTACTGAAACCGACTCGAATTTGCTCCCATCTCAGCTCACTATCAACCTCTCAACCCTAAGTGCTTATTCTTGTCCACCAACCCACAGAACGTCCGTCCCATCGTCTGTGTTGGCTCGGGCTTCCTTTGCCTCTGCTACCCGTTCGTTAACCATTCGTTTGTCGCCTGGGAAAGCGCGAAGTCCCATCCCACAAAATGCTGACGTTCCCTCCACTTGCAGACAACCTCAGCTCTCGCATTCGATAGCCCGGGCCGGGATAGCCATGCTGATAGCCCAAGTTTTTTCCCACGGTTAACCGAGGGAAGAAAGTGAAAGTGGTCCGTTGGAAGTAACCGAGCATCTGTCCCACTGCCTTTTCCTTCCCACAATCCACAGCCCTTCAGATGACCACCGGCTCGCTTCTGTCTGATAAGCCCCGTACAGGTTCCCTTGACCAGGTCTGTCTGTCGTCTTCGGCAGGTCATAAAAAGACCAGCCGGATCCTCCAATATCCGACCACGGGCGGCGCCTCCAAGCCCTGAAGATTTGCCCGCAAAGACCTCACAACCATTTCCGCCTCTCGTTTCTCGCGATCGGGGGTATCTTTGAAGTTCCTCGTTTTACAAATGAGGTTGTCTATAAACAGTGCAGGGAAGAGAAAAAGGGCGCCGTCCAGACAAGTTGGACGTGTCCTTGTGACCTAGACATGTCGTGCTCGCGACACCTCTTGTACGTTGGTTTGAATTGCGTCGTTTGTTGTGAAGAGAACTTTTTTACTTCCGAGGAAGACTTAAACATGTCGCGTGTCCGTCGTTTGTCCTAGGAAAGAGATAAAACTAAAGAGAATCGATGTTGATAAGAGTGAGGCCGAGAACGCCGTTGAAAAGCAAAGCCGTAGAAATGCCGAAAAAGGTGAGTGTAGTGATGATGGTGACGTGTCGTTAGGGTGATGATATGCGGAGAAACCAACGAAAAACGTTTGGGGAAGCTGATGGTATTGATTCGATCAAAGGATGAATTCCGTGGTGTATGTGATATTTTCGACGAAAAGGGGAGAGTTTCGCGCGAAGCACGTGTCCGGTTGCTGTCAGATTCGGCAGCGGTCGAGCACGTCGCCAGAACTCGGTGTCCGGCTTAGGCGACGGGCGCGATAGGAGCAACAGGCGCGGCACCAATGTCCTGGCCAGCGCCCAAGCCGACGTCCTGGCTGGCCTCACCGTTGGTGGCCTTCTGGGGGCAGTCTCGCGAGATATGGCCGGCCTCACCACACTGATAGCACGTCTTTCCGGCTGTGTTCAGAGGGCCACCGTTGGGAGCTGTGCAGTCGCGCGAGATGTGGCCGAGCTTGCCGCAAGCGTAGCACTTCATAGCTTGAGCCTGGCAGTCGCGGGCAAAGTGGTTGGGGCCACCACACTTGTAGCACGTAGCAGGGCGGGGACCGCCGACAAAGCCACCACGGCCGCCGACGAATCCTCCGTAGCCGCCACGGCCAGGGCCGACTGGACCGCCGCGGCCCATGTTGACACCGGCGGGATTAGGGCAAGCGCGCTACAACCAACAGTATTAGATTTACTAGTCCAAATAGGGCATTTCCGGAAAGATGATCAAGACTTACAGCTAAGTGGCCTGGCTGACCACAGTTGTAGCAGCGACCACCTCCGGGACCGCCACCGCTCAACCGGAGGGTTGGGCAGTCGGCCTGGACGTGACCAAGGCCCTGGCAGTGATAGCACTGCTTGGCCTCGGTGCTTCGGGGAAGAGGACAGCCGTTCGACTCATGGCCTGGCTGCTTGCCTATTCAAACCCTGTCAGCACAAGGAAACTCATACGATTGAACAAGGATTACCCACAGTTGTAGCAGAGACGCTCAGCGGACGAGCAGACCTCAGCGTAGTGGCCGACATTGCCACACTTGTAGCATGCGCGACGAGAGAGAGACGACATTGCGGCGAGTTTATGGAGTCTGAAGCGGCCACAGGTCAGCATGTCCATCCACAACAACGCATACATTCAGTCCTGTCAATTCCGATTTGGAACCAAGCGTTTGACCACGAGCGGCAGCTATCTGGCCAAGCGATAATCCTGGATTGCACCAGTGATCAAAACCAGATGGTTTGCGCCTGGTGATTCAAAGGATATCATAGCAGCAGGTCGATAACGCATCGTAGTGCCTTTCCAAAGATATCCTGACCCGCAGCATGCAAGGTGAGGCGGGCATCCAGATGAGAGCTTCTGAAGGTCGCGTGGGGAGGCGGGCCAACCCCAACCCGCAGGCTGCATGGCGTTTGTGTAACCACATTCCCGACCGACGCAGGAGAACCCAGGAAGGCGCATTTGGGACATAACCCGCTCGAAAGGCCCTTGAATAGTATCCGACTGCGATTATTGCCTCAGTGCTTTACTTGGCACATTGTCCAGTGCAGTTCTGGATTTGACGCGCGTAACGTGGCCTCTGAGATCGCATTGAGTGTGAGATATGACAGGCCCAACAAGGAAAGTGACACAACAGCGCACTAATCCGGTCGAGATTCTCATGTTATCGTAGCCCAAGCCTTGTTTCGTGCGACTATGATCGGGTTGCTGCAGGATCGCCGGTCGAGGCTTGCTTCGAGAAACCCGCACCCAAATGCACACCGTCAATGCAACGGTGATTGGGCGCTGAACAACGGCGCAGGGTGCTCATCGTGAAGAGCGTCATCTGATGGTCGAGATGGCTCCCCAAAAGACGCGGATAAGTCCCGGCGCAAAGACTGGCGCAGGCAGGGCAGTTGTCGATGTCGGCAGGGCGCATTGCGGGAAAATCGGACGGCGCAGGACAACGACAAGGAAATCGGATGAATTGACCAGTCACTAACCTTCCAAATATGATCCTTTTCCCAGCTATATTCTCAACAGCGACAACCTTCTTCGTCTTCCTTCTTCTTCGGCACCGACAACAACCCAAAAAAATCCAATGAACCCGGGGTAAGGTAAGTCTTGTGTAAGGATGGCGTGTAGGGTTCGGACAAGAGGAGGGGGGTAAAAAAGGAGAGAGAATTTCAAGGGAGGACAGCAAGGGGAAATAGGTACTGTGTACCTCCTCTATGGGGGAAAAGAGGGCCCTTTTTCGGCGTTTTCGCACGGGCGGGCAAAAAGCAGCGGCGTGCTTAGGTCGGGCCTCTTTCCACTTGTCGTGAGTCGACGGATTCGAGGAGAAAATTGTTTGCGACTACGGGGTAGCTTGCTGCTTATTGGCCTAGTTACTCCGATTGTACTCGAACGGAGTCACTCGCTTAGGCCTTTTGTCAGCAGGTCTGACTGTTTTGGGGGCGATAAGGAGCTTTGGAGGTGGTCATAGCTCGAGCTACGATGTACCGAGCAGGTACTCTCCACAAACTTTGCTGTGCTTTCCCGTCATGCACCTACCAAGTCGCAAGGGCGCTGAAGTCAGCCAAAGTCCACCACGACAAGGTGCTCTACCACAATATGGCGCCTCTATCACAGCCGGCAACAGAGAGCGGGATGTGATCCTGTATTTGTTCTTCCTAAGAATACATACCTCTACAGGGGGTTCCGTGTAGCTCGAGTGCTAGACAGACGAATGCTGGGACGTTCCCGAGACAGAGCTTAGCTCAACAGCTCAGCAGCTTCATCCACTACCGCGGCCCTAGAGCTGCTGCTGGTGCTAGTGCTAGTGCTGGCGGGAACCGGACAAGCCACCTATACAGCTAGCTCATCGGTGCAGCCGACCAGAAAGAGCTTCGGCACATAATCATCGGAATCCATCAATACCACTCTGACTTCTCACGAGAACCTGTGGCGACGACTGATCATGGTCCAATGGGATCTTTGCCCCAGTCCTTCCAGTTCTATTATTGCGCAGCGGAGACTGTCAATATCGAGTCTCTCTGGCACAGTCCCGAGGTCACAAACATGCGTCCGTGATGTGGAGGTATTGGGCAGCCACAGAGCTTTGACCCTTTTCGGATGTCTTCCCACGTTTGCTGCCCAATCAGTCTCAAGCTCGGACTCTGGCACTTCCAACCCTGGAGTCGTACAGGCTCGGCAGGCCAGATTGGGACTTTTGCTGCTCCTGACTGCTGCACGTCCAAGCGCTGGCGTCGCGACGTTTCTCAGTCAGTAGGGATGAAACGGCTGCTCTAGACTGTGTCGGTATGGTCTTGGCAACATCACACTGTTTGAGGTCTTTGTGACAACAAACCCTCATCGGCCTCTGTAGCATCAGGATCAAGTGCGGTATCGTGAATTCTTAGTATCGAGGGTATTTCGTTCAAATGTTCTTCTTGTACTGTACAAGTCATCAGGTATATGCAGTGGTATATCACCATATTATCACCCCGGAATCACAACTGGCGCAATGTAGTTTCCAACAATCCGGCTCATTACGAGCCCCCAAAACGCCCTGAACTCCTGTCTCGCGGCTGAGGCACCCAAAGCCGCACATCGCCTCTTTTAGTCTACCGCAACGATCACCATGCAGGCGGTCTCGCGATGCGGCCGGCCTCTGCCGGGTGCGGTCCCAGCGGCACATCTGTCGTAGGCGCAATGGATCTCGGTTGCGCCTCAACAACATAGCTGACCCCGTCATCTGAAGCATACGACGGCGGACGAGGCACCCTAGCCCTGTCTCCCGCGTCGGTCCGTTGACCCCCGCTCTCTAAAGAGGCCGCCTCCTCGTCCACCGTCGCCGGCGCACCTTCGTTGCGCATCCAGTACAACCGATTAGGATCGACCCGCTATTACACATAGTCAGTATTGCGCCAAAAGTCACCGGTCATGCATGGGCCAGGGGTAGAAAGAGAAACTTACCACACTCTCCCGCCACAGCCCGTAAGCAGGAGGATTCGCCTTGGTCGCCTCGCTCTCGATCCCGGCCGCCTCCTCGTCGCGCGCGAGCACCACCCGGATCGGCTGCCGAGGGATGGCGTAGCCGCCGGGACCGAACATCTGCGGCATGGCGAGGCGGCGGTGGCCCTCCTCCTCGTCGCCGCCGCCGCCGGGCCGCCCGGCCCGGACGATCAGCATGCACAGCCGGATGAGCCCGTGGCAGAAGAAGATTGTGACGAAGAGGATGATCAGGATCAGGAGCACGGTGAACTCGCTGCTGTTGATGTTTTTCGTTATTGAGAGGGCGAGATCTGAGAGAACACATTAGTTTCTATCTGTTTGTGGGAAGAAAGGTGGAATGTGGTCACTTACAGACTGTCAACAAGAGCGTCAAGAACAGCCCCGAGACGAAACACCTCAGGATCTGCGACCGTATCCTCCTCGACCGGATCCACGGAAAGCAGAACAGGAAATGCTTGGGCGGCGGTCCGCGCTCCCGCCGGTCCCGATCCCTATGCCGTCTGTGACCCCTCCTCCCGCTGTCGGGCGAGTTCTCGCCCCGCGATCCGTCTGACCCGCCCCGCCGGTGGTGGTGCCGCCTCCTCCGCCGCCGCCTGCCGTCCTCGGCCAGCGCAGCGAGCTGCCCCTCCTCCGGATCCGAGAACCGCCTCCCGCCGTGGTGTCCGTCCTGCCCGCGCGTCCTCTGCACATGATCCACCGGCAGCGCGGGGACGGGCTCCGTGACTATTCCTTCGGGTACGGCGATGGGAAACCGTGTCCGCGCCGGGGACAGCGGCCTGCCCGTCCAGTCGGTTTGTGGCTGCTGGTGCTGCTGTGCGGTGGCCGGCCGGGACGGCGGGCCGTTGGACCCCTGCGTCCAGGTGCGGGTGAGATGTGGTAGGTTGAGCCGCGTGGAGGGCAGGTTCGGGACGCCGAGCCGGGGGAAGCGCGGCGTCTTGGGGGAGTCGATGTCCGGCTCCGTGTCGCCCGAGTAGTGGCTGCTGCTCGGTCGCGGCGGCTGCTGCGGTTGTTGCTGATGGGGGTGGGAATGCGTGCCCCGCGAGCTGGCGATGCTGAGGAAGGAGGGGATGGTCGGTCTGGACCACCGGGGGAGCATGAAGCGGGAGGAGGGGTTGGTGCGTTCGGCCATCTCTGGCGGCTGATGGTGGTGTTGCGCCTCGATATCTGCTATTTGCGCTCGCGGGGAGAGTTGGCGCCGGTCGTCATCGTCGTCGTCGAACTCGTACCGCGGGGCCGTCTCTGTGCGAGCGGTCCGGCCCAGGAAGTTGAAGCGATCCATGTTGGGCCTGGGGACGCTGAAGGGCAGGTTCATGTTGCCGTAGGGTTTGGGAAAACACACAGTTTGGATGTTATTATCGAGCCGGGACGGTCATGCTTTGTATTGCGTATCCAGGGGGTAGTAGGCTAGATTCGAATCTGCAGCGTAGTTTGCCTTTTACTTTCCTCCCTTGACTTCAGATTGAGGTCAAATCTCCGTAGCCAGCCCTGTTTAAAGGGAAAGCTGTCCCCAGTGTGTCACGCACTGTCGTGGGAACCTTTTCAGCTGGGCTCCAAGTAATATCAAGCCCGACGGGTGGCTGCAGGAGTCTTGGACAGTCGCGTCGAACTTGGTTCCGTTTGTTTATATGTCGTATAAAGGAGAAAGTGTACCAGCCAGCCAGAATCAGAAATCAAATGGGTATCTCTCGTTGTTTTGTTTATGAAGCCACGTCCGACGCACGCAAAGGACCAAGAAAAAGAGGTGGGAAAACGACGGTAGAAGGTGAGTTGGCGAGAGCGAGCAACGCTATCCAATGGATCTGGCTCCCAGAGCCGGTTGTTGAACACAAGAAACAAAACAGGGCAAGGCGAACTCGATGTGATTTCGGAGCTGCAGAAGAGGGAGGCAAAAGAAGCAATAGCTCTGAGAGAGAGATGAAGATGGACGAGACACACAGTCCAGAAGCTAGTTGAAACGACTGGGCCGGGGTGTTCCAACGAGTCCGGAAGGAGGGCCCGTTGTCTTCTCCGGGTGTCTGTTCCTCGGCCGCCCTACTGCAGGAGCACACAGACTATCAAGCTTTCGAGTCTCGACATGGTCGTCTCCCTGGCGAGCAGTGGACAGAAAGGAAACAAGTGAAGTCCGAGGTCTGAGGGCAGGGCAAAGAAAAGGCATGTCGACCTCAATCACAGGCCGCCGGTGTTCCGGCTTGGGACACGGTAGACTGTACCTTGCATTCGTCTCTGCAGCAGCGAGTCTCGAACAGTCGTATCGGCTCGCCAATTCGTCCAGACTCCTGGTCGGGATGTTACCGCCGCGTGGCCATGATTGGGCGACGTTGCGCTCAGTCGTCGACTCTGCGACGAGCTTGGGAGTCTGCGGAGCGTTGCATGAATGAAGGGGTAGCGGCCACTGACAGGGGTCCGCCATCCCTGAGCTCAGAAACAACCCCTGGAGCCCCTCCATTGGTGTTTCGGCTGCGCGGTGCGGCGCTAGATTCAGGCCGACTGATTGGACCTGCGGCCCTCAAATGCGTGTGAGACAGCCAACCAGGGACACGGCGATAAGCGAAGCTTGGTAGACACCCCTGTGTAATACGTACTAGTACAGTCCACGTCTCCAATGGTCCTAGGATCGTCATTCTTGTGGACTATATTCAATAGTTGAGCAATTTTGCAAGTTGACAATGAGTAGAATGAGGATTCACGGAGTGTCTTTGAGATGAGAGACCAGAAAATTGATCTTAGAAGGTATGAGCTGTCTCTGAATCTCGGTTAAACTCGACAATCTGTGCAGAGTTCTACTCAGCAGTATTCTGCCAGTCGCCAGGAAATGATGGGTCTTTCTATTCACCGACTTCATCACCTCATCCGCCGGCGATCTGATGGCTAGTCCTTCTCATAGTCTAGCCCTTCTTGGACCCAGACTGTCAGGATGGAGGGCAACAGTCGCTCCAGTGAGGATCGCGGTTCACCGCGAGAAGGTCGCGGTGTTGTGTTGCTGTGCGGGCTATGTTATTGAAGACGGTTGGTTTCCACAATACCATCCATTCGCGTTGCATGCAACCACGTTTGCGCAAGACACAGCTATAGGGCATCATGATCTCGTTGCAGCTGTGTCACGTTGTTACACACTGTACGACCTGCTCCACAAGGTTTCGCGAAGCAATTGTTGGCGCGGAGCGGCGCGATGTTGTGCGGACAAGCTTATACTGACGCACCGCGTGCTTGTTACTTTAGCTCTCCTAGCAGCATCGTCCGATCAGAAGAGGCAGAGAGGACTACAAACAGTTAGTATAATCGAGAAGGACATTAAGAAGAGGGAACCTACTTAGTGGGTCTGCCCCAGTGCCGAATTCGGCGCAGTTAACAGTGCCCTTGTGGCCAGGTAGCTTGTACAGGAGCTTTCCTGTGTCACTAGACCAGATGACGACTGTCCCATCGCCAGAGCCTACACCGATCTTCTTGCCGTCCTTGTCCCAGCTACCTCGGATGAGATTCTGCTCCATGCCGAATGGTGCGCCGTCAAACGTCCTAATGTGTCTTTCTGTTGGAGCGAAGGGTCTGATATCCCATGTCCTGGCTGTCGAATCCATAGAGTAGGACAATAGTTGCTGCGAGTCCGGTGACACGCGGAGGCTTGTTATCGTATCCTGGTGTCCCAGCATCTTGTACACAACCTGCTTCTTGCGCACATCCCAAACCTTTATGTCGTTGTCTATACCGCCCGAGTATATCTCGTTTCCTGCTTCGGATATCGCCACGGCTGTGATAGGGAAGTCGGTCTCGATATAGTCTACCGCATTCTTCGTCCGCGGATCCCAAATGCCTATCGTGCCATCATCGCTGCCACTGATGAGCATCTCCTCGCCACGCTTGCTAATGTCCATCGTGTTGATGACCTCCTCGTGTCCCACGTAGCGGCGAATGCGAGTCCCTGATGTAAGATCCCAGCTCGCAAGGTGCATGTCTGCCGAAGCGGAGAAGAGGATCTCGGAGTCTCGCGACCATTGTAAATCGAGCACGGCGCCCTTGTGGCCAGTAAGCATGCCGTAGTTTTCACAGTCACCGTAGGTCCGCCATAACACTAAGGCAATGTCAGTCAGGCACATAAGAGGAATTCGGATCAGAAGAAACGTACTAATATTCCTGTCGAATGAGCCAGACGCAATCAGGTTCCCAGTAGGGTCGAACTTGGCCGAGAAGATCTCTCCTGAATGGCCGGACAACTCCATAACCGGAGCTTGGATCCCGCTCGTCCTCGGTTCCTAGGGCCTCAATCAGCAATCATTCCTCATCCTTGAGATTCCTACGGTCCAAACCTACCGCCTGAACCAGGGCACCACTGTTGCCGGAGCCGCTGGATCTAGTCAAGGCGCGGCTCGAACCGACATTCTGCCTCTTGACCAACTGTCCACCGCTTGGGTCCTCAGACGCAGGCCGCTTCTCTGATGACATGATGACTCGCGTATGTGACTAATAAGCGTAATCGTCTCTCGGGTTCTTGTTATCCGGTACTTATGGTGTAAATGGAGATATTCTGCCGTCGCAGTTGCTGCTTCTACGTGCTGTTTGCCAAAATCAACACATTGAGCTCACAAGGCTGGAAGCAGCTCCAGTAAAAAATTAAGGTTTCTGGAACTTTGATTCGCCGGCAGCTGCTAAAAGCACTGCTTGGTGGGGTAGTGTATGGCGGGCTAGCGGTGCTTGTGCCTACCGACCTCCCACCGCTTTCCAGGGTCCCGGCGGGCCAGCGAACGAATCGATGAACTTGCTGCTTCACATATCTATGGATAGACAACAGATATACTGCCTGCCGAAGCTCCTCTGACGCGCTCTGTGTGTCTTTCATAACCAAATATGGCGGCCAGTAAGGCCTCCCGCCTAGGAGAAGAGTACGCTTACTCTCTGTGTTCGCATCCACAGCTTGCTAACTCGGTGTGCTCATAGGATATGGAAGTGAGGAACCACAGACACGCAGCTGAGTAGGCGATTTTTGAGACAAGAGGCTAATGTTCGAAGGACGCGAATCGACAAGGTCAACGCCGAACTCGTCACCCTCACATACGGCACCATCGTCGCGCAACTATGCAAGGACTTCGACAGCGACTACGTGGAAGTGAACAAGCAGCTCGACAAGATGGGTTACAACATTGGTCTGCGCTTGATTGAGGACTACTTGGCTAAGTCTAATACAATGCGGAGGTGCTCCAACTTCAGGGAAACGGCAGAGATGATCGCTAAGGCATGCTCTTCTTCTCAAAGTCCGCGTTTTGCTTCCATGCTGACATCCCCTCAGATCGGTTTCAAGATCTTCCTAAATATAACGCCCACCATAACAAACTGGACGAGCGACTCGAAGCAGTTCTCGCTCGTCTTTGACGAGAATCCGCTAGCCGACTTTGTCGAGCTGCCCGACGACGGCCGGGCTCAGGACGAGCTGTGGTACTCCAACATATTCTGTGGCGTGCTGCGCGGGGCGCTGGAGATGGTCCAAACGCAGGTCGAGGCACACTTTATCAGCGATGTGCTCCGAGGCAACGACACGACCGAGATGAGGATAAGCCTAATACGGTACATCGACGATGAGCTGCCGCCTGAGGATGACTGAGCTTGGATTGTGCATGGAGTACGGCGTCAGAAGGAATTCTTTCAAAGCACCTTGTTTATGTCAGGAGAGACGGCGAAGGGATTCATTATCCCGATTGTGAATGGTTTCGGTACTGCTGCAGTACGGCTAATTTACGACGGTTGGGCTACGATATGGGTTACCGTCCACACGCTATGGACTAACTATGCCATGGTTCTATCGAGCTCGATTGCTTCGCCTCTTGAATTACTTGGCGGACTGCTTCCTATTCACGCCAGAGGTGACACCTGGGGAATCTCGTCGCTCTGCTATGCGGCGGTGGTACAATGGTACCATGCCAACATGTCGCCGACTTGGCGGGGAGTATCTCCGATAGAACTGGCGACTTGAAGCCTTACATAGGATCGTATTCGACTCAAAATGCAGGGGTCGTGATTATATTTGTCCGCAGGACGAACTGTCCTGCCCACTCCCAGTGATCTGGACTTACATGTAATACTTGGCTCCCATATGTCTGAATATTGTCTAAAGACTGCATTGTACTACACCTTAAACAACAGAGATGGAGCGACTGCAGCATAGGATTTAAGTAATTGAACCTGAATCGCAATCGACTAAAAAATCTGTTCCCTGCTGCCGGCCCAAATAGCCCATGGCATGCAATGGCTAGGTGTACACTCTGTAGGCGGTTCGGAAGCAGGTTTTGGGCAGGTTATTTAACAAGAATGTATGGTCTTCCTAGGATTAAACTGCCGCTTCGTGACATCACAGCCACCCATTGCTGCAGGCACCCCCAATTAGTGACACAGAGCTACTTGGATCTACCGTGGTCCATCGCCATCGCTCTTGAATGACAGGGTACAGTCAAAGATGGCAAAGTCGCTATTGAAACGACCGATGTCACCCAACATAGAGAGACCACCTCACTCCTTCACTGATCTACGAAACGGATCTGCCTCGGCCATGCTCCTCCAACAGTACTTCAGTAAATGCATTCGCATCGGTCTCTTCCTACTGCCTTGCTGAAGTTTCCACATTTGACACCTATAACCCGCTATAACGGCGTTGCAGATGGGGCTCCAGCCCAGCGCAATCGAGTCTATAGGTATAGGATCGACGCACCTACCGAACTGATATTGGACAGTCGATGGCGACGCCATCCCCGCGGACCCTCCTGGGCCCGCTGACCACAACATGGACGGCGCCGCCCATCTGCTCGTACGCCATGGCGCTATGCGACACCTGCACGACTGTTTGGCAGGGCCAGACGTGCAACCCTGTCAGCAATGCCCACGACTTCACAGACTGCTGGCCGCCGCGGTCCGGCAGTCAGTCGCACTTTGACCCCGGTGTCATGATGGGATGGGGTCTTTACTCGCCTGGGATCGCATGTCCTGCTGGCTACTCCACGGCGGCTATGGCGATGGCTGGCGGAGCATCCGGTTGGGGGGTGGAATATTCTATGCTGCCGCATGAGACGGCGGCGGCTTGTTGTCCGAGGTAAGGAGACCCTACCGAGAAATCGGTGTAGGATATGTCGCGCGAAGCTAATCGCGAATTTCTGCCCAGTGGCTTCTCCATATCTTGGGTATCAGCAAGCAATACCCTTGCACAGACATGCGTCGTAACAGCTACCTCGACATCCTTCGTCACGGTGCAATGCGATTCTGGGACCTTTGTCGAGTTTTCTGCAGTCACCGTGCCAAACACTGTGTCGAACAAGGTGCTTTCCAGCTACGTCCTCTTTGCGCCGCTGTACCAGCTTAACTTCCAGGCTTCCGATGTGCCGGCCATGACTGCGTCTACTTCAGAATCGACAACTTCGCTGACATCAACACCTCTCACTTTGCCGACGACTGGAATTCCAACGCTGACTTCCAGCTCCTCTTCGAGTTCGAGCTCAGGTGGAGGCGGAGGTGGAGGCGGAGGCGCATCCACCACTGCATCTGGGTCTGGACCGACTACCATACCGACTACACCCCCAGAACCATCAGGTCTCAGTTCAGGTGCGAAAGCCGGCATCGGCGTAGGCGTTGCCCTAGGAGCCCTGCTGTTGATCGCACTCGCAGTCTTTTTCTTCCGACTACGGAAGAGGAGGCAGAAGAACGCCGCATCTCTGGACACAGATGCATCGCCGTCAGCGGACACAGGAGCCATCAACGAGAAAAATACTAGGAACGGTCGACCCCAGACGGCCATGGGCAGCGGAGAGGTCAGGGAGCTGGATGGGCGACCCGTGGTCACGGAGCTACCTACGAGGCTGCCGTCGGATAGGATACCCCCGCGGAGGGACGGGCCGTTGTTCAGGAGGTCGGACCAGACGTGGATCGTGTCGCCAACTGATGGGACGTTTGGGGACGGTGACGGTGTCGTCTCGCCTGTAGAACCGCATGGAAATACTGTGTTTGAGCTGGAGGGAGATACTACGCCCAGGTCGACTTTCGAGGCCCATAGGAGGTAGCAATAGCTTGCGGTGTTCAAGGGCGTCCGGTTCGGGAGCGACGATGTCTCTAGTAATTACGAATTTATGTGGTATTTAAGGTCATCATGAGCTGAACGGAATAGAGGTCTATTCACCGTCTAGTGTCCTATGTCTCCCGCTGTCCTCGAACTCAGGTAGGTTGGTCGCATTGATCCGGAGTCTGTTAGTCAAGATACCTGAACTGACACTGAGTGGTGTTGAATGAAACTAATGCATGGAGGTTCGGAATCCTGCAAGAAGTTGAAGCTGAGGTCCAGCCTGTGGAGGGGGACCCACCGTTCCCGTCTCCTGCACTAGTAGATCTCAGCCGTTGCGACTATAAAATGGCCGGTGTGGAGGAAGGAACGATGGGTATAGCCTGCTCCTCGCCAAGCCTTGCCCGGGATTTTATGCATCGCTCCGTAGATCATAGCAGGCAGACGATAGAGACATAACTTCTTTGTGATGGTCACTTTTCCTGGGAGGGCTGGCCGCACTGATTTTCCATTGTTCAAGGCTGAAACGTCCGGTGGTGCTAATGCAAGGTACGGCGGGTGTGAAAGGCTGCCGGCAGGAGCCGATACATGCGCAAATCATCAACGCCACCAACCTTCGTCAGCAATGAACGCATCGGAGCACAGAGTATCTCAAAAGGGTAAGTTGCGGCTATGTGTTGAAGTACATCACATACCTATCCACGGACAATCTCTTCGCACCCGGGCATCCTGTCCGGCCACATCGTAGCTTCCTTCCGGATCATTCGGCGTAGTTTAGATCACTGACCGGGGGCGTCGCCTAAAGATGGCTTTGAACCGGGCTCTTCGTTCCTGACTCTAAATGCCCCACGCTAGGGGACGAACATGTATCAAACCGCGTAACAGCTAGAACAACAGAGAGCAGAACAATAGCTGTAATACTAGAAATCTGGCTGCTCAGCCGAGTATAATCGAATGCCTCCTATCAATCTCCCGGCACGAAGTGGGAGCAAGTACAGTTAACCTTATCGTCGTGGCGCAATACCCAGCACCATCATTGTCCCCACAGATAGGGTCCATCTGATCAAATACTCCAAAACTCAAATCACAACCGGACATCACAAATACAAATCTTGTTCCAATGGGAGTAAAAATTCCAGTTCTTGTAGGAATAAGATTTGCGCGGCACTGTCAGCGAAGATGTCAAGGGATTTTTCTTCTACGGAACTGCGGATTACAATGTCCCGGGATGCTCTCATCAGAGCGCTGTTCCACGGTATGTGGCAGAGGATGACATGCGGATAATCGCAAGTAGAAGAACGGATATGTTCTTATCGAGACGCTAGGACGCAAAAGCCGGCGCATTATTGCCTAAGCCTGACGCAAGGGTGCCTGAATTCCCCATTTCTCAGGCAGCAGTCTCAGTTGTACGCCTGCTGCTACGCACCTGGCCGTTCCAGAAACTGCGCGCATCTCCGGCTTCCAAGCCTGAACTCCGGATTGAGGGTCTGGCAGGCTTCCCCCCCAAAGTTCCCAACCCGAAATAATCTGACCCTGCCTCCTCATCGCGCCCATTTGAGCGAACCCTCTACCCTTTTCCGACTGTGCCTGGGCAGCCGTGCAAAGCCTGCCACTTCACAGGCCTTTCAAAAAGTGTGACACAATTCGTTGCCTTCGAATGGTGGCAGCAGTGTTTCTGTGCTGTGGTGTAAGTTTGGAAATTCCCAACCTTGTCTCTAACACTGGGCTCCTTTCTCTTTTTCCACCTTAACAATAATCCACCGCCACTTCCCACCACCCGCCTTTCCCACTAAAGCTTCCTGGCTCCTGGACCCTTTTATAACTCCAAACGATCATCACCCCAACCAGTGCATCATTTGAATGCTTCAGTCGTTGCCGCAGCGCCCCTCACCGAATATTTCGGAGCGGTCTATCTTGATAGGAACGACATCCTTTTGCGCCGTGGAAATCAGGAGAGCAATAAGGACGAAAACAGGTGACGTGGATAAGGACCGGACCCTGACTGCGACTGGGCCCTGCGACGCCCGCCAACACGCCCAGGCCGAGCCGGCGAACCTGGCGAAAAGCACGCGGCCTATCTCGAGACTTCCCCTTGCGTCTCGCGTCGGAAGAAGGAGATTGTTGGACTGTATCACCACCCTTTGAGGTCCCAGTGTCGATTCTCGCTGTGGTGCCGTGCTGCAAGCTCCAGCCTCCAGCGCCTTGAGACACAGCATCATCCCGCTGCATCCACTATCGACGACGGAGCGTTGCCGACAGCTTCCAGCAACAGAGAACATCGATCTTTCGCTTTTTCATCCGACCGAACATATCCTGGACAGGGACGAGTGCTTTTAGGAGTCTGACTCCTGGCTCTAGCCGAGCACGCCAATCGACCCCTTGCATCTTTGGGACGCTGTCGCAAAACCGAACGCTCGCACAACTGACTTTGTTTCCGTCATCCCGATCTGACATCTGTGTCCTCGCCACTGTTCGTCACATTTGATTTACCTTGATTGTAAGTTTTTCAATTCTTATCATCAACTATATTTCATTTTTATCAGTCACGACTTGCACTCCTGCTTAGTCGTTCTGCGCTGCTTCCTCCGAACGCGGTCTGCGGGCTTTTGGCGTTCCTGTGGGCCACGCCTATAGCTCAACGGGTGGCTGACAACGAATGCATTGTAGAACTTCAAGGGAATATCTTGGTCACTGCATCACTAGACGCCTTCGTGGCTGTAACTCCCGCTTTCTAAGCTCTCATTTAACGACATACACTATCGGTCACAATCATGAACAACGTCAATATGGCCAACATGGGGCCTATGGGCGGACCAGTCGGCGGACCACCGATGATGAACAATGGTGCGACTGGCGCTCCTCAACAAGGCGGCGCGCAGAGACAACTACAGGCTCACCAGGACAATCGGTTGCTATTGAATACATACATATACGAATATTTTCTCCGATATGGCATGTTCGACTGTGCCCGGGCCATTCTCAACAGCGGCGCAGAACTCAAGGTTATGAAAGACAGCCCTGGTGGTAGGCGGGACGAGAACGGGAACTTACTCGGCAATGGACTTGGCGATGACCATATGGATACTGATTCCAAGGAAGAGATGGACCAAAAACGTCCTGACGACCTCCCGGCACCTCAGATTCCGACGCCGTTGCCTGACAGTTGCTTCCTATACGAGTGGTTCTGTCTGTTCTGGGATATGCTCAATGCCCAGAAGGGTAAGGGATCAACTGGTCAAGTGGCACAATATGTGCAGCACGCACAGGTATGTTACGTCCGAGGTTGTAGCAGCGGCGCGCCTCCTAAGCTAACCGTACTACAAGGCCCAGCAACAAGCATCAAGAAACCGCCAACAGCAACAGCAAGACATGTTGCGCCATATGCGGCCCGAGATGAATCAACAGAACTTCCACCTCATGCGAAATATGCCAAATGGTGGCATGAACCTCAATATGGCTATGAAGCCCGGCCAAAACCCTCTTCCCCGGACAGCCATGGCTAACAGCCAGAACAAGTGAGTATCATCCTTATTATACTCTTGTGTCCCTTGCGTTGTGTTGGATCTCGAAGCTGACAAGCTACTCCGCCATCTAGCCCGCAAGCTATGCATATGCTTCAGCAGAAAGGCGGCCAGATGCAGCGGGACCCTTCTGACATGGACGGAAACCGCGCAAGGCCTGCCTCTCCCGGATCAACCGACAATGCTCCGTCGCCGTCCAAGCGGCCCCGATTGGAGGGCGGCCCTTTCAACAACCCCAACCAGGGAGTCATGATGCCTAACGGAAGGCCGGCGGGACAAGGAATGCCAGGCCAACAGGTAGGAAACGGCCCTAATGCCTCAGCACAGCAATTATTACTATCGCATGGCATAAATCCCGAAACACTGAATCCTGATCAACTCCAGGCCTTCACAAACCAAAACCCTCACGTACAGGCCAAAACCATTGCCACGTACGCTGCTAATCTTCAGCAGCATCACGGAAACCAAATGCCAAACAAGGCCATGCCGAACGCTCCCGGCCCGCAGAACCAAGGCTCGCCAATGGTACCCCAGGGCGCCGACCCTACCCAGATGGCCAACTTCTACAATGCACAGGATATGGGTGGTCCGGGTGGCATGCGACCTGGACCGAATGGCGCACAGGCTGGAGGCGGCAGCAACCACGCGCTGCAAGACTACCAGATGCAGCTCATGCTCTTGGAGCAACAGAACAAGAAACGCCTCATGATGGCACGACAGGAGCAGGACCTCGGTGGCGGTGTACCGAGAGCTGACGGACAGGGTGGACCGGGTGGCCCTGGACCAAACGCTCAGTCGTTCCAGGGCACTTCTCCGCAAGGTGCTCGGAGCGGAGCATCGCCAAACCCTGCGGACCAGATGAAGCGTGGTAACCCGCAGTTGAATAATGCGGCCAATATGGGTTCGCCGGTGCCCGATGGTGCTCATTCGCACAACTCGCCGAATCCCATCAACTTCATTAGCGGGAACCAGATGGATCCTATGAACCCCCCTCACTTCTACAAGGGTATGAACGGCATGGATGCCAACATGGCTGCCGCGCAGATGAACGGCAACATGCGGCCGCCGAACTCACACCCTGGCCAACCCTTCAATGGGCAGATGAACCCCCAGATGCTCCGCCAACAGCAACAGGCTGGCCAAGGAGGCACACCGATGAACTGGCAAGCCGGAATGAATGGTCAGCAGATCCCTCCTCAGGGTGCGCAACCACAAGTGCAAGGTGGACCACAGCAGCGATCGATGCCTCCACCATCCGCGCCTGCCGCTGCCGGTAACAACGCCAACTCCAGGAACGCCACATCCTCACCACAGACGAGCACTGCGGCTCCACCAACTCCATCGCAAGGAAACAAGGCTGCGCCGAAGAAGAAGGAAACCAAGAGCGCCAAGAGCAAGGTAGGATCCCGCACTCCTCTTAGTGGCACCCATGCAGAACAGTTACTGACACTGGCCGAGGCCGCGTCACAGAAGAAAGCTAACGCCAATGCGAACACCGCCGCAACGCCTGCGGCAGAGCCCGCGCCGGAACCGGAGGCGGCCGCGCCTGCCACTCCCATGACTCCTGTCGCTCCGCAAACCTTCAACCCCAAGGCACCGAACGCTGCTCCGGCGCAGATGGTTCCCAACGGCCAGGCCGCACCTCCACCCCCAGCACCGGCTCCGGTAGCTCCACAGCAAATCCCTGATCCATCACAGAACTTTAGCATGGACCCCAACGGAGTGATTGTGAGTTCCCGTCATCGTGTTTCCCGGCCGCTGCGCCTTTTACTAACGCACACTTCAGGATTTCGGTGACATGAGCTTCGCCGCCAATCCTCTCAACACGAACGATGTCCTCACAGACTTCGATTTTGACTCTTTCCTGCATGACGGCGCCGGTGATGACGGTACCGCGTTTGACTTCAACACCAGCACGTACATGGAAAACGACGGCATCGGTGCAGACTAGGAGCCGCGCTCCGTGCCGAGCGGATATCCCATGCAGGAGGAACCTATCTGCGGAGACGGAGGTGGACCCGTGCTACCCACGATGCTCTCCCCGTCTCTGTGCTACGGAAACCCCCACTATCCGATTGGTTGACCTCTGGTCCCCCTTTCCTGGAAGGCTCAGCTGGAAAATGAGCTTGGAATATGAACGATCCTCTCTCCGTTGACGGCGGGCCTTTGGTCTGCCTAATTATCTCGTGTTTATTTTTACACCCTCACACACTTTTTGTACTCGGTATTCCTCTCGGCGGCACTGCATCTTCATCTTGTCCTCTTGGTGCGACGAGCATTGTCACGGCGTTCGACTTGGAGGAAGGTTCTGAAACTTTTTTTTTTTGGCGATATCTCCTTGTTACTTCTCCGCACCTCCTTGCGCCCTCTCTGTTCCGGTTCATGTCGGACCGCTTGCGCGTTTTTTCCCCCTTTGCTACATGTAAAGAAAGGGAACGGGTGGGATCTTGGTGGGAGAGGGAAAGCTCGTTTTTGTTTTTGGCAGGCGTGGGGAGTTGGCAGCTTATTACACGCACAAGTCTGCTAGGTTCATTTTTGATACTCTTGCTCCCTTAAACCGCCTGGCCCATGTCTTTGTATTGTCCGTTTGCGCAAAAGTTCTGTCGCTGCTCCCGGGGCTGCACTCCTCACCAACACCCCCACATTAGAACTGTCTTTTTCTTTTTTTCGTCTATTGGAGTATGATATGGAATGTGCTATCGACAATGGCTGCATGTTTCTCATGACTCGCGTTAATACATCGTGTCGTTATCGCGTCTGTATGTTTTACGTACGTGAATGGCCTTTTCAAGTTCGAGGACTCGCTATCTAGCGGCTATCTGTTACTCTTGTGAGATTATTATGCTGGGGGATGTAGAGAGTTCCCTCCTGCGATATAGTCCGGTTGATATCGGTATGACCATGCATCGTTCGAGTCTCCGTCGCCCATAGTCGCTCCTCGCCCGGTCCCGGGTCGCGCTTGATGAGTATGGACTAGGCTTTCCGTTCTGCCGTCCTGTGTGTGTGACTTTGCATATGATGCAGAAGGCTTTGCTCCCCGCATGGTGAGCTCTGTATAGAGCTGCTGAAGGGGTTTGCTCCCCTGGGGGCGGTTATCAGTAGTAAACTGTGGCAGAAGCTGTGCTATTTTGTACGGGACGTATGGGTGTTTCGATTAAGCGTCCCGATTTTGTTCCTTCTTCTTTGGTGTATTTGTGTCAAGCACAACTATCCACCAAGTAGGCTGCAGTGGCAGGCTTAGATATGTCTCCGTCTAACTGGTAGTAACTAAGCCTCTTGAAATCGAGATGATGGGCAAGTTCAGTTTCGTTGTCTCTCGTGAGCATTGTCACGGGGGTCAGTGTGAAGGACGTACAGTGCCTATGAGTATCGCGACGTGACATGAATGATATGTCTCTGCTCATATCTCATATCTACTCCTAGCTGTTTATGATGAAATTGAATACTTTCATCATCAAGATCACAGTTAGAGGACAGATATTCCTGTCACCAGGGTGATGTAGTGATCTCTCTACTTTCGTAACGAATGTTACTACCGGTACATCTCATGCCAAAGATGCCACAGCCTGTCTATCCTATACCCCAGGGAATCGCTGCCATAGATACAGGTCGCTTGTGGTGGCAACCCAAGGATAATGGCAGTATACCTGATCTCATCGCGATCTAGCATACATTACTTGCTGTACAAGACGATCGTCTAGCACAGTCGAGCCGTCTTTAGGGGAGCGCCATCGTTCGCAGCTATAGTTACCCTCAATCACAAGAACTGATTCGAACAAGGAACGTGCATCTTTGATATGAATGCTACTGTCCCCTCCAATATAGTTGCATTTTCCTGCCGATTACTAGCTATCTTACCCTACCTGATAGACAATCGTGAGTTATATGACGAGATTGCATGCTACCTGTGTCGGGCTATTATATTTTAGTAAGGTGTTCACCTGGCCGTATATGGCCTAACCCGTCCGTAGCCTTCTCTCGAGAAGAGACCATATCCGTGCCAGAATAGCTTTACGATATTGGCATCTGGGGTGTTTGTCCTTGGAGCACTACATCACGGTTCCTGATGTGAGGAAAGCGAATTCGCCGCCGACTCAGCGCCTCAGAAGAAATACTCATAGCACGGTCGAGCAAGAAGTGTAAAGTGGAAGCACATAACAACAAACAAACTGTCCACAGATCGAAAGATAACCGAACATTCAGATATCTCACAGCAGACCTAGCAGCAAGTTGATGCAATAATGACATCACACGGTATACAGGGGCTCGCAGTGGTTTGTTTTCGGATTTTTGTTTTCGTCAGGGGGCTACGGAGGTTGATCATTCAGCCGTCTCAAAGGCAAACACGTAAGCACTTGGGATCTAAGTTTTGCAGTTGCCTCCATGGCACATTCCTTTTTTGGGAAGCCCCCTTCCATTTTCAATGTTCCATGAAAAGAGACCAAAAAGCGAGGAAGACAAGCACATCCGAAGTACGCCAACCACCATGGAATCCGCGTCAACGAGAAAGTTTGCCCTTGCCATGCTCACCGCCTTCCACACGTCAATGCTCCCTCAATCTCATCACCGCCTCCTCCGTCAAACCAGGCCACATTCAAGCCGGTAGGTCGAGCTCTGACCCGTACCGGGAGCGCGGACCAACCTACCAATCGTCATCAGCAACCGCCGCAGAAGTCGTATCCTCGACACCCTATGCCCTGGACATGACGCCCCACGCGCGGATGATGTTGTCGGTGTAGCCGGCGAACAGGGTCTGGCCGTCGGCGGACCAGGCCAAGCTGACGCACTCCGGGTCGCGGCTCTTCTTGCCGGTGCTCTGGAACTCGGGCTTGAGCTCGTCGACCTTGCTCTTCTTCTCGAGGTCGAAGATGATGATGCTGCTGGCGGTGGCAGCGCAGAGCCAGTACCGGTTGGGGGAGAAGACGAGAGCGTGGATCTCGTCGTTAGCGTTGAGCGAGTACAGGTGCTTGCTCTCGTTGAGGTCCCACAGCATGGTGGTGCCGTCCTTGCCGCCGGACGCGCAGAGGGAACCGTCGGGGGAGATGGTGACGGTGTTGATGTAGCCGGTGTGGCCGATGTGGTCGGTCTGCAGCTTGCAGGTCGAGAGCTCCCAGACCTAGAGACCCATAGTATCAGCATTGTGCGATTAAACAGTGCTTTTTGGACCAGACAAGTATCAAGTAGGGGTCTTGGGGATCAGGGCTGTGTGTTTTGTCTCATTGCTTGCTAACAAGCTCTGAAGTAGCAAATACTTTTTGAGAAAAGTGCTAGCATCACGCGAGGTGGGAGGTTGTGTTGAAGAGATGTGCAATAAAACGTACCTTGACCAGCTTGTCCCAGCCAGAGGAGACAATGACGGGGTTCTGGGGGTTGGGCGAGAAGCGGACGCAGGACACCCACTCGGTGTGGCCCTTCTCGGTGATGGTGTACTTGCAGTCACCGAGGGTGTTCCACAGCTTGATTGTCCGGTCGCGCGAACCCGAGACGATCTGGCGGTTGTCGGCGGAGAAGGAGACGGAGAGGACGTCGTTGGTGTGGCCGACGAAGCGGCGGGTGGTGGTGCCGGTGGCAAGCTCCCACAGGCGGAGAGTCTTGTCCCACGAAGCAGAGAGAGCATAGGCGCCGTCGGAGGAGATCACCTGTGGTTTGCATCAGCAACCTGTCACAAATCCCCATCCCATTCCAAGCAATTCCAGCGAAAATAACGTACACAGTCGGAGACGATGTGAGAGTGGCCGTGGAGCGACCGCTTGGGGTAACCATACTGGGACTCATCGCGAGTGAGGTTCCAGATGATCAGGGTCTTGTCGCGGGAACCGGACAGGAGCATGTTCGGGCTATATATCGGTCAGTACAAGCTCGTAGTCGTCGACTTTCGCGATCATCGTACTTCTCCATAGAGGTGGCCAAGCTGGTGACCCAACCATTCTGCAGAACAATTACTCGTCAGCCACATTGATATATTTAAAGTAGTCGTCGAAGACGTCGTTGCAGTCGATCGCAAAACCTCGACGTAGGAAGGTGGACTTACGTGGCCCTCGAGGGTACCCTTGAGAATCAGCTGCTCAGCCATGTTGAAATATCCTTTCCAGGTGTAAAGAGAGGATCAATGGTCGAAGAATGAGCGGATTCTCTCAATGTGCCTCTGCCGGAGTTGGAAAATAGGTTTGAGGCCGCTTCCAAAGTTCGAACAGCGGAAAATCCCAAAAATTCTTGTGCGGCAGAAAATAGGGTCGCTGGAAACGTGGGGCTCCAGCCAATCGGCTTCCTTTGCTACAGGTGAGCTTTGACAGTCAAGCTCGAGGCTAGCAGTTCTGCCAGCTGCCAGTAAGTTGCTTATGTAACCACACTTCCTCTTAACGTAATCGATCACCTAGTGGACCAAATCACCAAGTGGACCAGAATTCCTTCTCCACTAAACGCGTCTCCTATGTACGCGACCCTCCACTAACAATGGCAACAATACCGCTACCCACTGAAGAGAGGGTCCAATTA
>SMOB01000041.1:0-240881 GCA_007388105.1 Coniochaeta prunicola
GATCCCCCTCTCGAGCTACCTCCCCCAGGTGCGCGCCCGCCTGGAGGCCCACCCCCTCTCGCTGGTCGGCGAGGTCGGGCTGGACAAGGGCTTCCGCCTGCCCGTCGCCTGGACCGAGGCCGACCACCGCCCCGACGCGGCCCTCACCCCCGGCGGTCGCGAGGGCCGCTGGCTCAGCCCCCACCGCGTCTCCCTCCCGCACCAGACGGCCGTGCTGGTCGCCCAGCTGCGCCTGGCCGGCGAGCTCGGCCGCGCCTGCAGCGTGCACGGCGTGCAGGCCCACGGCGCGCTGTTCGACGCCCTCTGCGGCATGTGGAGGGGCCACGAGAGGGAGGTCGTGCCGCGCCGGAAGCGGAAGATGGCCGCCCAGGGGGCCGAGGACTGGGGGTCTGAGGACGGCGACGGAGGAGCAGGAGTGGAGAGGACGCCTGAGGGCAGGTTGGTGGTCGGGCCGAGGCCGTACCCGCCCAGGATATGTCTTCACTCGTTCAGCGGGCCGGTGCAGGTGCTCAGGCAGTATCTCCATCCGTCTATCCCGGCCAAGATTTTCTTTTCCTTTTCCGTCGCCATAAATCTGTCGACCGAGGGCGGAGCTGGCAAGTTTCCCGAGGTGGTCAGGGCTTGTCCCGATGATAGGATACTGGTCGAGAGCGACCTGCATGTCGCGGGTGACAGGATGGATGGCATGTTGGAGGAGATGTATCGGAGGGTGTGTGAGATCAAGGGATGGGGGTTGAGGGAGGGGGTGGAGAAGATTGCAAGGAACTACGAGGAGTTCGTGTTTGGTTGAACTTGGAGGACTAGCAGCATGGCATGGCGTCAGGACGTTTTATCGCATTCATGGGATAAGCATATAGGCATAGTAGAGGATGAGTCGAATGAAAAACGCGACGCGAACGAGACATCGCTGCAGACAACAACGACATTGAAGAGTAAAGAAATTTCTACAGTAAAGTCCTATTCCAACCTCTAGGACAACTCGTTAATAGCTCCAAAATAGAATATAGCTAGGCAAGCATACCGCCTTATTATACAAAAGAAATTGCTTCAGTATCGATCCAACCGCACCCCGAAAGTAACTCGCCACTCCTACCATGCCTTCAGTCTTTCCTATCCCCGAGCTCATCCGTCCCACTGCTCGAAGGCGTATACGCACTCGAGCCAGGCGTGTACCGCAACCCGTCCGCGACAGAGCTGTCCGAGCGCTCATCATACGCAGGCAGCACCTCCTCGTCCTCGTCTCCCTCCATGAACTGCACAAAACTCGGCTGCAGCACAACGTCCGTCTCGACATGTCCAGCAACATTCCGCCTCTCGGTCGCAAGCAGCGCCCTCCCCTCCTCGGCCGCAACCATGTCACCCACCACGTCCGCCGCCATACGGCAAGAAGCCAGTTCGTCTTCCATGCTCGTCTCTTCTTCTTCTTCCTCGTGGCGGTTCAGCATCGCTTCCTTTTCCTCTTCGTCGCAAGACGTACGGTGTCCGAACCACGGTCCGAAGAGCAGTCGCTTGACGAACTGGCGGCGCTCGGCACGGCGGCGGCGACGCTCTCGCCGACGGGTTACGCATGATGCGTACTTTCCGTGTAGCCGTCTGTGCACCGCAAAAGCGATGATAAAAAGGGTGAATGCAGCGGCAATTTTCACGTGGAGTGGGACGTGGTGTCTAGGCGGGCCGTGGTGGTCGTGAGGTGGGCCAGGAGGGTGTGGGGTCCTCTCGTCTCCGTCCGATGGCGGTCGGCGATCATCATCCCAAGGCTTTCGGTGCGGTGGCCCGCGGTGAGGTGGGTGGTCCGGGGAAGGCGGAGGAGGAGGTGGGTGATGCGGACCATCGCCCTCGTCTGCTGGTGGTGGGCGTCGATCATCGTCCCAAGGTTCGCGATGCGGTGGCCCGCGATGAGGCGGGTAATCCGGCGGGGGCGGCGGATGATGCGGACCATCGCGGTGCGGTGGTGGTGGACACCGGCAAAATGGGGGAGGATGGTGTGGGAATCTGTGGGGGCGGCGCCAGGGCGGAGGGTGAGGGAAAGTATGGTTGCCGTGCGTATGATTTCCGTGATGAGTGTGGTTTCCGTGGTGTGGCCAGCCGTGATGAGGGAACTTGCCAGGGCAATGAGGCTTGCCTGGCTTTCCGTGCTTTGGATGCTTCGGGTGCTTGGGATGCTTGGGATGTCTCCACCAAGGCCCCTTTCCATGTCCAGGGCCTTCGGTCATATCCGCGGCACCTGCAATGTCTTCGTAGAAGGACAAGGCGGCGTCACCCACTTTCTCGACAATATTCTCAACAACGCACTTGAAACCGTGGCATTCGCTTTCACCGCCGCGCGGTAACCACCCATACTCCTCGGCTAGGCGTTGCTCTTGGAAAGTGATCATCTCCTCAAGCTCAGCCTTTCGCTCCAGCAAGAAGTCAAGTTCGGAGAGTTCGATATCCAGAGCATCAGGGCCGTCTCTTTCATTGGGCACATCTGGCACATTCGGCGCCGCAAGCTGCGATGACGGGCCTGACATCTCAGGAGCATTCACGGCTGGCCTGTATACCACCGAGGATACGTCGCCAGAGTGATCGACGATGAGCCAAGTCGGCGCGACTTGACGGAAGGTAATGGTTAGGCTCAGGGGCGTAACCGGCGATCCATTGACCTGTTCAATGACCATTCTCATCATCTGGTACCCGTTCTCCCTATCTGGGTCCAAGCAGCCATAGCCCCAGCGGCCAGACACGGTAATTCCATGGTCTAGGGTGAAGGTTCCCTCGCCGCCAGATGGAAGTTGTTTATGGTTGATGGCGATGCTGGGATATCCGCAAACTGCCTCAGTCTTTGCGTCGATAACATCGATTTGGAAACTCTATTCTTAAGTCAGTCACTGTACCATTAACTGGCGAGAAGGATGAGCGAGGATTTACCAGTGCTGGGGCGTCCTCGGAGTCAAGAACAACGTCAGCTACGGGCGTCAGAACTGTTGTGCCTTAGTTAGATCGCAGTCCACCAGACGTCAACCCAGATCTCTTACCGTGTCTGCCATGATCACTACCCCTTGCCAATGCCGATGCGGACGCCAGCAACAAAGTAGCCTTTAGAAGGCTGCGCATTGTGTGAGCGTCTCACTAAAGATCTATAAAGTACAGATCCTGCTAAGATGCTGACAGAATGTTCACCTCAACACAAGAAAATACAGTCCATCAGGAGCTTCTTTAGGAGGGGAGCAAAGCATTAATACAGAGTTTGTCTCTCCGAAACAGGTCGGAAATACTCGACACTGCATGGCCCGATAAGTCGACTTAGACCGTCGACCCTCCTGCAATGAAGTCAAGGGGCTGCGCAATCGGGTCCCCCACTTTCCCGAATCGAGCAACTTCGACCAATCAAGCAACACGATTTCCGGCGAGCTGACGAGTCCTTCTAACCGCATTTTGTCGCTTGCTGTGGATGCGTGCGCAAAACTTGACTCCTTGGCAACTGAGACAGGCTCGCTGGTGACCGACGTTGTTATTAAAGTTGGCCATAAGTGAAGTGACGGGAGACACTTCAGAGGCGGAGCCGTCATTGAGATCAGGGGAGGATCGAAAATGAAAATCGAGCCCACTACTAATAACACCTCATCGAATAAGGCCTCAGCGGTAACGCCCATAATTACCTGTCCACGGTTAGAATCATTATCGAAGCTTGATCCCTGGCCCCCCTCGAGTCACTCTTCATGGCTGTGTACGCGGCTGATCGACAACGTCCGCTCCGCGAGTGGACTGTCCTATGAATTCACCATTGAACCCTACGAAGAGGATCAGGGGCAGTAGGCCGGCTTCGGAAAGGCTTGAATTGCCGACAAGCTCAGCAGAGACGAGAATGGATTCTTATATGCTGCTAGATCTCCTTCGCTGATGATTTTTTCGTTAAACGTAAACATAGAATGGAGCAGCGCGTCGCCGACGGTGAACACAACAACTGGTCCCATTGTGGTACCCGATGATACTTTACATGCGTTCATACCCTCTGGGTCCAACAATAGCGCCATGCCGCTGGCCTGTGATGCTCTGCGAGGTAGCTGTCGCATGTGGGACACGGCTGTCTCTAAAGCCCACTTGAGTGGGCTAGTCAGCAAGTCGCGACAAATGACGAGTGGAAGCCTCGTACCTCTCGAACTGATGGACGGCGCGCTGAATCTCTCGTAGTTGGTACCTATAGTGCCATTCATCGCGTGTCTGGAATCCACAGAACCAGCCACACCTGGTCTCATTCCCACGCCCGAGAAAGGGATCGGGGGCTTCTGTGGCTGGCGAGGATCGAGATGTCTTCTGGTGGAGTCGATATTGATTCTGGGAGCCCCTCTTGGAGTCCCTCCTGGGGTGCCAGCAACAACGCCTTGAACATTAGACAGTCCCATGCTCGTAGTTCCAGGCCCCCGGTGGCGGTGGGACTGCGGCGTTGAATGCACTTCGACTAAGGATGTCAGTTGCATGAGATGATCCAACAATGATGTAAAGCTCACCTCGTGGCTGGCTTCTGCCAAGCAGAGCAGTCCTCGGCGGCTGGATCACCGGATAGGCGTTGCCGTATGTGTGATTTATGCCTCCATGTGCTGAGAAATCCATCGGAGGGCTCATCTGCGCCTCCAAGTTGTAACGCGGACTGAGTTGGTCGTTTGCATACCGTGGACTAACGACCGTGCCTCGCGGATACATTCGCTGGTGGTCGAAATGTCGCTCAACCAGCGTTCCGCCAGCACTAGCGGCAGCTTCGAGACTGGAGCTCACAACCTGGGACGCTGTATGCTCAACCTCTTCTCGCATCGCCTTGCACTTGAGTTTCTGGTATAAGTGTTCGGTTTGTGTAAGCTTCCGACTCTTCTCCTTAAGGTCCAATCCCAGCCTCTCGCTCGCGTGCTGCAAGTCCTCCATCTCAGCCCTCATGTCTAAGTGTGTGTTAGCACTCTCGGTACTGAAGCGACATGGCAGAATATACCCACTTTCGACTTGCTTCGCTTGCCGCTCTAAGGCTGCTTTCTGTTCACTGAGTCGTTCCTCGTACTTTGAAACAATGAGTTCGCACTCGGCACTCAGTCCTCGGTTTGTGCCCTCTAAGAATGCCCTAAGAAGCGCCACTGCTGATCAGATGCTGTCAGGGAGTTGTGAATCGTCCACGAGATCACGCACATCTCCATGGTCATCTGATATCCCCAGAAGCTCAGCGCCTTTCCGGCACATTCCATGATAATCGAAGGGCTCAGTCCGCCCAGAACGTTTGTCTTCCAATTTTCAGGAGGATTAAGATCGGACCGGAATACATCCTGCTGATCTGACAGTTGCGTCTTGCAAGCATGACATATGCGCTGACTGCGGTCTTCACTCGTGAGACCGGCCCTAGCCGCGCAATCGCAGCAGTAAATATGGCTGCCGACGATCATGAGTGTTCTGCACCTGTCCTGGACGGCACCGGCAAGCGTTCCTGATGCTTACCTGCAGGACGTCACAAAAGCTTCGTCTTTCAGCTCATTACCACAGCCAAGAACATTGCATTTGAGATTTCGATCCATCTTGGAGTGGAATCGGGTGATGATAAAAACCCAGGACGGCAAGAATATACTGGAGACGAGAGGCGGAAGGGAGAAAGATGGAATACCTTACGTTCCTCAATGATGAAAAGTAGCAGGCACTGACTGATCCTGCCATGACCCCGGGCTTTGCATGCCCAAGCAGTGTTTTGGAAGGTGCGAAGTACGTCTCTCCAATCCCTTCAAAGCCTCATACTTTCCATGCAAACGTACCGAGAGTCAAGCCGTTGTGAAGAGGAAGGAGCTAGGTATGGCTGCCACCACTCGCCGGCCGTGGCCATAGCGGAAATCACCCTTTTGATTCATTTGTCGCTTAGGTAAAACACATAAGGCAGGTAAGGTAGTGGCGATCCGGACAGGATCAAAGATCTAACAAAACGCCCATCATTCAAGCTCAACGGACTGACTTTTCAGGAGGACGGAATAATGGCAGTGCAGTCGTGTTTTGCGAAGTTCATACCTTAGACTTTGCGACGCGGAGGAATTTCCCGCACCCAAATCATTGCTTGGGCACATGGAGATGAACATCAACAGAACATTCAATCCTTCGCCCGGGAAGCACAAACGTGAGCGTGGTAGTGTCGTTCGATCACGGTTATGACAAGTTGGTCAGGGCCGCTCCATCTAATAGATGGAACTCCTCGCACAGAGCAGTGTATGCCGCGAAAAAAAGGACCCCCATTGAAGCCTAAACAAACCTGTTCTACAGTACCACAAGGCCGGCAGGGTTATGGGTCGTACGCTTCTTCTCTGGGGGTAGATGAGCAGCGGCTTGACGGGCTGTCTAGGCCGGATCTTACTCATCCTCCTCGTCTCGATTAGAAGCCTCGTCGCGAGCAAATTCAGACGGATTGGACTTGGACCACCGAGGTTAGCATACTGAGGCAAAGAATGAAGCGTACAAAACCAGGGATTCCCCGCTGGTCACCCACCCGAGTACTAGTCAGACGGCCAGTGTCATGTCGCCTGCCGACGGCCACGCGAGTGCCGATATCCACGCGCTGCATCCACAGTATATGCTTGGCGCTAGTAGCTGCTACAGCAGGTAGCTCCATGATTCGAAGGTGCCTTTGATCTGTGCCCAGTGCCTGACGCTTCTAGCCCGATTGGGGGCCATGACATCCATGTCTCCTCACTTTCTTAAGGACTCCACCATGTCAAGATGCAAGTACCCCTTACCCCGCATCAGAATGCTGGGGCTGGACAAGGGTGAGGGCACTTCTGCCGCTCGAGTACCAGAGACTCTACGTGCGGAGAAGCTCCAGCTCAAATTACAGTTGCGGAACCCCTTGCGCCAAGGTCTCAGGTACCGTCGTGCTATTGAATCTCGCAACGGCCCGTGAATCCAAATTGCGCCAAGGTCGAGATGCCAAGCCGCCGCATTTTGCCAACCAACCACGAGTGCAGGTACCTTTGGCCTTTGCAGATGGCTCCCCACATCCTGCGTCAACTCCAACTTCAAGTCTTTGACGAGATCTGTGCGCATCTCAGAATGACGCTTGAGAAACCGCTTGATCTTAAGGTATGCATGGGTCTCACGATAACCGGACTCTCGTCCTCTGTATCCACTCGACAGGAGAGGGTGTCAACCATACGCAGCTTGCTGCATTGTTGATCTTATCTCGTGGATGGTTAACAAGCCGGGTGTCACGCTCTCCCATTGAAATTGCTTCACAGGTGGAGAGCCATCCGTCTGCTGAGGAGCTCTGACTGTCAACTGACCTCTCACCGGTCTACATAATGGCTTAACCGCTACGGCTGCTGCGATCTGTTCTCTTCCTACCTAGTCCATTACAGTCCTCGAGCTCAGGTACTACGCTAGCCACAGGGTGGCTGATCCTTAGCAGCGTGTCCTCAACGGCAGTCACTGCGGAACCTGGGAGGTTACCTCTAGTCCAACGTTTTGTCTTAGCGCTTGGACGAAGCCTACAAGTGCAACTAATGAAGCTGCGCTGATATTTGCAGGACACATGATCCGTCATATCTCAACAAATCTCCGAACTGTAAGAGATGTAACGATCGCGGGAAGTCAGATTGCTCAGGGCGTAGCTTCAACCTCTCTCACAGGCCTTCTATATGCCTCATCATATCTCGATCTCATTACTGTATAGCTGCCTCTGGTCAGGACTGCCGGATCACGAAGCGATGTGCCGGCTGCTAGGTGACATTGTTGCAATGTAAGGGGACGTGCGCATCGCATTCGACAGCCAATCCACATGCCCAGCCGCTGTTCCAGAAGT
The DNA here is from genome assembly GCA_007388105.1 of Coniochaeta prunicola. Lineage (NCBI taxonomy): Eukaryota > Fungi > Ascomycota > Sordariomycetes > Coniochaetales > Coniochaetaceae > Coniochaeta > Coniochaeta prunicola. The sequence continues at coordinate 7,790 of SMOB01000041.1, forward strand.
CTTCTCGGAAGCTTCCATACAGCGGTACGTGCGCCGTCCCCGAAGATCCTGCTGTCTGTGTGACGAAGGATTACTGCGGAAGCACCATTGCCAAGACTTGAGCTGTCGTCCCTGACTACTATGTATGCCGTGCGATGCGTCTTATCACCTCTATCCTTCCGTTGATAGAGCGGATCATGGCTGTATACACATATACACTCTTGAAGCGCTTCCAACCTCCGCATCACAGCCTTCACAGGCGCGCATTTCGCCGAATGCTGCATGACAGCTTTGACTTCCGAGGCAGACCTACCCCGATGGGTGTAAGTGGGTGTAAGGACATGTAACTAAGGTATGTGTGATGCATACAACAGCCACCCATTTAAGCATAGTTACATCTGATATGCGACCAAGTGCCCACTCATCCAGACATCAGCGCCAAGCAGAACCAAGCAGGTGTACAAATGTAACTGCATTACTCATTTCGGGTATTCAGGTCCATTTTCCCTAGATTCCACATGTCCTTGGCCACCCAATTTGTATCCCACCCATATCCCATTTTCCACATCGAAACATGTACATCTCCTTTCACCTAACCGAACCCCCGGGGGTCCTTTTCCCATCGAAACAAAAAATCGGGCGTAAATCCCTGGTATATCCGACTTGATCCCAACCTTAACCGCTCAAGTGCAAAAAAGTGAAAGACAAAAAAGAAGTACATCCATCGTCCATCATCATAGGGGTACACCCACCATCATATGCCGCATCGCAAGAAAGACCGCTTCCCGCATTGCCGTACTACCCGTCCACACTTCCCCAGATCCGGTCCCCGAAACTCCATACTCCACACAAGTTCTTTTGCCCCTGTTCCCCGCATTTTGCTTTCTCCCTGGGCGATGCATGGCGATTCGCGCTGCATGCCTCGATCACTTGCAGGCAAAGATCCGAATCGGGATACACATTCGCCCAAAAGAAAAAAATGGCTCAGTGAACGTAGGGAAAGCCGTCCATGGCAGCAGCCGCAGCCACAGGGTTCATCATGCCGTAGTCCATGTGCATCATCCCGTCGTGAACGCCGTGAGGCATCGTCGCAGAGGTAGGGCTCGCGAACGGCCCGCCGGGAGACGTGAATCCGCTCTCCTCGCCGCCGTGCGCTCCCCAGTACATGCCGTCGAGGTCCCAGAGCCCCTGCTGGTCGAGCATGCTCATCATGCCCAGCCCGTCCACGGGCTCGAGTCCGATGGGACTCATGTGCATCTCGCTGTCGGGCAGGAGCATGCCGTCGCCCGTGATGTGCAGGCTGGGCGACTCGGAGTGGTGGCGGAGCGAGGCCGCCTGGCCGTTGGTGTGCGGGTTCTGCGCCTGGATGGCGCGGCTGGCCTCGTACATGCGCCAGACGACCTCCCGGCTGCGGCGGGCGGCCATGGACCACTCCTCCATGGCCTCCAGGAGCTCCAGGACGGTCTCGATCTGCTTGAGCCATTCCGGCACGCGGGGCGAACCCCACTGCCAGAATACGCTTACGAGCGGGACCATGGCTGCCTGGTAGAGGAACCAGACGGCGTTCCAACCGCTCATCTGGTTGCGCGTCCATTCTCGCGCGATGTCGTCGATTGTCTGCGCTGCTAGTTCGCGGCATGTCTCGATGGCGGCAATGTCTGTATCGCAAGCCTGCGTATGCGGGTTCAGACCCGAGCTGGCTAGGGAGAGCAGAATGGGCCGATGGAGGAGCATGCGCAAGTTCTGGTAGCGCCACTTCATGATGCAGCGAGCCATGTAGAGCGGCTCGGCGCATGGGTCTGTGGTGCGCAGCAGCCAAGGCAGGTTAGTATACCAGCTGTCTAGTTGGTTATCGAGATTGCACCGGTCTTCCGTTCGTAGAAGCGGAGAAATGGCAAGCATATCCTGGATCTGTGTTGCAATCTTGCAAAACTTGATATTCTCGATCAAGGGGAGAATACCCGCGTGTGCTGACGAGTCGCGTCCGGCGTTAATGCCAAACTCTGGCGGCTGGATGTTGATTGCTGGTCCCCAGCGTCCGAACGAGGGGCGACCCATGGTAGTGGTCGCCCATGTGTCCAGGCAGAAAAGACTCCACCATGTTCGTCTCCTGGTTTCGGCGGCAGCTATGTCGCTTCCGCCTTGTGCCAGGCTCTCACGGTGAAGACCTAGGGCGCTCGCCATCCTGATTGCAGCACCAAGTACGGCGTTAGCCATGTTGGGTCGGTTGATATAGTGAAGATAGTAGCCGCCAATAAGTGCCAGTGCTTGGACTGTCTCAATATGGCTACTTCCGAAGGCATCCATTGGGAGGTGCTCCATGGCCCTGTTGTAGTAGTTGATGTGGTTATAGTCGTCACCTTTCATGGCGGCGATGCTGCCCATCGCGAAGACCATGTTTAGAAGTGCGAGCCAAGGAGCGTCGAAGCGCTGGCCCTCCAGATAGTCAGCGCGGAAGGTGGTCTCATCCAGCATGGGCACGAAGACGTGGATCCGCTTGAAGTAGGCATCAATGAGCGTCTGTCCCTTCCAAGACCACGGAATGCGTTGCAGGTCCTTTGGTGCAGCAGTCTTTTGCCTGATGACCGGATAGTTGTGTGCCAGCTCAACACTGTTAAGTGGCGGAGCGAGCGAACTGCGAAGGCCTGGCTGAACCTTAAGCATGACCATCAAGGCGGCCTTGATAGATGAAGCACCGAGGTAGGATGTCTGCCGATCTACAGAGAGAGACAATGCGTTCACATCGTCTGCTTCGGCAGGAATTGGGTCTCTGCCTCTCCGCTCCTCGTCCCATTCGGTGTCTCTGGTGGGAATTTGCTCAAGTAGATTCTCGGACTTCGGCATCAATGGCGAGTCAAGATCATCAACGGGTGACGTATTAAGGGGTGGTGAGGGCAGGCCGCCCACCGATGTGTCTATGACAGGCCGATCTATAAGGCTGAGTAGTTCCTGCCTTGATAGTGGTAGCAGGGTCTGGACATCTTGGTTCGGATATAGTCGCTTAAGAATTGAGCGGCATTCCTCGAGTGATTGAGATAGGGCCTCGAGTGTCTTCCGTGAGGGAATCACGCGTTGCCGATGTTTGTCGTAGAAGCAACGCTTCGGCGCCCTACTGGACAGGCATTGGCCACACGGCTGTTGGCCATCACAGCGACTGGAAGGTAAGATGTCAGACATAGGCGTGGGAACCGTGGTTATTCAAGACTCACATCTTGCGTCTCTTGCACTCGGCACAGGCATGTGGTGTTGTAATCCTCTTTGCTGCACTGGAAGCACTGGACTTGGAGCTCTCTTGAGAATCCGTGGAGGGTTTCCGCGGGGTGACTCCTTGGACTTCGCTCGGATCAGCACCTCTGCACTTTGAAGTATGGGGCAGAGAAGAAGCCAGGGGCTTACATGTGTGAAACATGCCACCTTGAGTGGGAATTGGTATGGACGGTGCCATTGTGAAGTGACTATAGCAGGTAGGACAAGAAATGCAGTTCACAAAGAGATACGGCGTGGCCGGCACGGGGCGGCAGATGTATATATATGGTGGTGAGGGGGGCAAAAAAACCCTTTTTGCGGGGAGTCTGGGGAAGTATTTAGACGAAGTACAACGTGGGGAAGGTTGTATCCGAGAGGATAAAGATAGATATAGAGGCGACAGGTGGCAAAGGACGATGGTTTGGCCGAGCCCGACATTCGAGGGGATGACTGGAGACTTATATATCTAGATTGCATGTTCGGCCTAGAGTTGGAGTTTGTTGTACTCGACGGCTGTGGGGAGATGGGAATTCGAGAAGAGGCCAGGGGTAGCAAAGGAACCACTGGGTTAGCATGGATGTGCGGATGGTGTGGAGAAGCTGGCCGGCGTCAAAGTGATGAGGTGCGGTCTGGGGATAATGAGTATAATCCACCAGCTAAGGTTAGTATACACACTAACGGGTAGGAAAGAAAGTGTGTGTGCCTGCAATAGCACACAGAAAGTTGCCCAGTGGAGTTATGTGGTCAATGCCGTGTCCTGGTCTTCCAAGGAGCAACGCTGTCAGATCTCAAGGAACGCCAGGCACGGTAGCCCGGCCGAGTGCGTGTACCTGAATGACCTGGCATGTTAATATCGAGGAACCAGCGTCCTGTAGCGGCATGGTGGAGTAAACTTGGCCAGCCCGGCACCCCAGGAAATAGCACCGACGGCCGTCGTTGGAGAAAGAGTGTGTGGACTCAGTTGGGAGACGTTGAAATTCTTCTTTTCCTCGCGGCCATGTTTCAGTTCTGGGGCCAGGGTACATCGCAGTAGGTGAGAGAAAGATACTTACACTTACACTTACACTCACGCAGAAACGTGCACATGAACACCTGCATATCAACCGGGGGCGCCGGGGACTGTCCAGCCATGGCTCATCCAGGGAGCCTTGTCGTCGACGGAGCTGCCAGAGAATGTATCCTCTCGTACTGTCGTCACCGCTTCAAGTCCCTTGCAAGGAGTTCGGCCAAGCCTCTCGTACCGGGCCGTCAAATAACGCGCTATGTCGCTATGTCAGGCACTAGGCGTTTTCAGGATGACACCCTTCTGTACGCTCTACACAGACCGCCAACGGGTGGAGAATGCAGGCCAGGCCCTGAAGTTGATTGAGAAAAAGATGGGCGTACTCCTACTGTAGGCGGCTCAGGTACCGAGGTACCTCGTGGACCCATAGATCCCCACATTATCCACCAAGCGAGATCGCAGGCGCTTCTTGATTGAGATCACTTTGCGATTCTCATCGTGAGATGCCTGAGATTCTTCCTCAGACAGTTCAATGCCGAAAGCTGACTTGGTGCAGAGGCAGCCAGGAGGCCGTGAACGACTCGGGCCGGGTGCAAATCCATAGTACGTTCTATTGCGATCATTACTCTCGTAGCTCGGAGAAACACTGAGATGAGCTACTCAGTCTTGTACCATGGATTGGTGACATGAACTGGAGTTCCAGATTTCCTGTCCGGCCATCTGACCACGAGTGGTGTCCACTCCACCACACCATCCTGAAATCTTTGATCGCTTAGTTGTCGCTTACAACTTAGTTGTCGGATTATGCTGTTTTGCTTCCTCCAGTTCCTCCGTCGAGCTTCTCCACGATCGACGCTGCTTCAGAGGTAGGGGACCACAACCACTCGGCAAGTCCCAGAACCTAGCCAGAGCGGTTCACCAATGATACCGGCAGGATGTACCACAAGCAGTTGTGTCACGGACATCCAGGAACAGGAGACTGAGCGTGTGCGGAGAAGTTTCTCTTAAATCGGGTACGCACACGAGAAAAACACATCATCACCTATCACGTTTCGCCTCGATATGAGGTCGACCAAACTCGAAGATATTTGCACGGTGGTCCAGCCAGCCCATGAATTTATTTCGAGTTCGTTAGATAACGACAGGCGGAAACAGCAGCTGAGAGCCAACCGAACAAGCTGATATCTGGTTGGCGTTAATTGAAAGCTGAAGAATTACAAGCTCGGGGCAGTCTCAACGTTCTTTTTTACAAGGCCCGCTGCACTCCGCACTGAAAACCCCGCTTCAAGCTTGACTCCACGCCCCACAATCTCCACACATGACCACAAACGTTAATCAACTTGCCGTTAGCGTCCTTTCCCACCGTTTGTGCCGCATTTGCATTGAGGATGTACCTGAGATCCGTTGATCCTCTCGTGGCTGGCCTGCATAATGCCGGTTGCTGTTCGCACAAGCTTCAGCGGGAGCTTCTGAGTGAGCATGGCCCCAGCATTTCTGGACTCACAAATGCCCTACAAGCAAAGGGGTTTCTAAAGGATGACTTGGGCATAACCTTCCTCCCATTGCTGAAGAAGTACAAGATTTGATGCCAGCATGCCGGCTGTGCCACCATCTAGCATCGGCTACGCAAGTCATCTCACCTGCCACCGATGCCGTGCCGCCAACAGCACAACACTGACGACACAACATCAAGCCTCAGGCACGACCCCTCCAAATGAATGCCACGAACTTGACCTTTTTGGGGATCAGTTCTACCCTGCCAGTCTCACGTCTCTTGTCTTTGTGCGAGGTTGATCATCTGTGGCTCGGTCCCACAAACTGGCGTAGCTCAATGCTTCAAACTCGAAATAAAACCGATGAACAGTGACGGCCGCTGGAGCGAACCGCAGGCCCCTGTCTCACGTCGCAAGCGGAGGGCCTCTTCGGCTTCCATCTCCCTTCCCCACATTCTCGGTGCCCAACCAGAGCTGCAGGATATCTGGAAAGACGGCCAAGCAAGCCTAGAGCCATTCCCGAGTCCCGGTGCCTTCCTCTTTAGGCCAGACCTGATCGTGAGTGCACAAAGCATTTGCCAACCCACGTTCGTGATGTTCTCATGGCGCATCTACACGCATTTCTGGACTGATATGGAAGCCTGATCTTGTCCTATACTTTGACACTACCTTGCGGCTAGTGAATACGTAGTACGGGCAGGTGCTGGGCACTACACAGTCATGTTATGGCTTCGAAGGCGACAGGAGACTTTGCCTCTCACCATCTCAATGTCCGCGTCATCGGCTATAGAACAGGAGAATGTAACGTGCCTGACCTCATATACAGTTATGAAGACCCGTTTGGTGAGGACGAGCCTCAAGCCGCCCACAAGTGGCAGTGGTGGCTTGACTCTTCTGTGAAACCCCTGTCGACCTGGGGCTTAAATGCCAAGGCGACCACGTACCTTCGGCCGGCTCGATGACTACCCTCGCCATCCATCTCCAAATCTCCACATTCCCGATATGAACTTCCCAACTCTAGAAGAGGGTGGTGACCACAAGTGCATGACTCTCAGCGCAACTGATATAAGTGGCCAGTTCAGGCCTTGTGGTGCGCTGTGCGCCACAAAGCTTTTTGAGCGCGTACCTTGGTTTTCAGCACGCTTCTTTCGACACGTGCTTTGATACTATATATCCGGCTTGGCGTCGCATCGTGGTTGAATGCCCTTGGGTCACCAAGGCTGTGAGGGGACTACTGGTACTACTCGATCGCCGTCTACTGCCTCGCAGCGTCTGAAGCATGGATTCCAGCAAGCACACCAGGCACATATGGACTGTGGCAGCTGTGTGGCTTGTCTCTCTGCAGGAATAAAACCGACGATACACCATGGCAAGTGGTTCGACGCTGGACGGGCTTCGCAGAGTCGCGTAAATTAATCCAGCCGTCTTGATTAATTTTTCCACCTGTTCACGGGGCCGCTATACTCCTGTCTGCCCGCTATAATGGCTTTACCAGGCGTTATCAAGCTGGATTATTATTATCACATCCTTCTCACTCATCGCTTACCCTCCCGTCTCCCGTTTGTATCTTCTCATCTCCGCAAGCGTGGTCTGGTGTTACGCACTACCGCTCGCCTGCCATGCTGTAGTCATGCTGTGCTAGCGAGGTGGATACAGCGGCTGATGATTCCGTTGCCTTCACGATCCCGCGCTTTACTCGTCTGCTACCTGTTATAGCTTCTTGGTCTGAAAATATCGCATGGACACGCGCAGTGTGTCACGCGCTGAGGCTCGTAACACGCTCATCATCATTGAGCTCTGAGCCGTACTCTTGATGCGGCTCGATGGACGGCTTCATCAACGTCCCCTGATAGTTGCGGCTACTTGAGATAAAGATAACACGCGAGACGGCTAGAGATATCATCTGACCATTTGCGTTGTCTGGTTTTAATCTGTTGCTCGTCAGCCCATCCTCCAATTAAGAGATTCATGGACATGCCCTTCGGCCCCCAAGTCCGCCCCAACCGGATTAGCCCTGCGATAGAAGGACTTAAGGTACAAACTCCCGTGGCCAGTGCCGGCCGTGAGCTTACTGGATTGAGTGTAGTTCCAACCTCAATCGCTCCTACAGTACATCCCCTGTACACACCAATGTCTAGCCCTGGTTCCTGACACCCACTTCTCCACCCTCAATTCTCTGGAGAGATGCGACAAGGCCCATCGTCGTTCAAGAATGCTTCTCCGCCCAAGCAGGTCACCCTGTGCTAGGACTAGTGTATTCGGAAGCCGCCGTGCTAGTTCGGCGATACCTTTGCTCTTACACTGAAGGTATGCCTCTCCCTGTCGGACAATTGTCGGCCTCCTTTCATTTTGGAACAAACGGCCCTGAAGCAACTTTGGCTTGTAAGCCAGAAGGTCTTCAGCTCACAAGCGTTGTTGCAGGACAACACATATTGCGTTGGTTTCACCTTTGCACCTTAGCACACCACGACGTGCTGAGAACCTAAGCCCAAAATGCTCTCCAGAAATCCTGCCAGTTGTCACAGTCGCAAACCAAGTACTTGTGGGTATTCTGACGACAGTCCACCTGTTGGGCTCTGACCCGAGCGGTACATCTGCCCGATCTTGGAATCGGCCCTCCTTCAAGGTCCTGACGTCTCTCTCCCACCCGCAATCCATCGTCCATGAGAACACTGCGCTGCCTTGGTTTTTCTTCGCTTCCTTGTGTGGTAAAAACAGGGACTACGTATATTCGTCTTGAAATGCCTCAGTTAGAGAGTTCCTCAGAGCCCGGGAGCTAGCTCACTGAGGTATCTCTTTCCTTTCATGCTCCTCTTGTCTGTAAAGGTCCGAGACCAGCCGCTTGCATGTGCCCGTCAATTGACGCGCGCCTGCAATGCAGTAGCACATCAAGAAGAGCGCAGTGGAAAGGTTTCTAGAATGCAGGAAGAAGTGCCATCAATCTACGCTCCCACTTCGGCTGTATGCACCATGTCATACAGTCCCGTCGTCGGCGGAATGGCAAGCCGTTCAAGGGTCCTGACTGGATTCTGGTCAGTGACAGGATGTCACTCAGCGTGCTTCAATACCTTAGCTACACAGGACTGCATCACGCGAGTCAAGCCTTAACTCGACCTGACTCTTCCATGTCGGACTGGAGGGCTTCCATATCAGCCAGCCAGCCCAAGGTCGAGCCTCGAGACAACGTCGTAGCATCATCACTCAAATAAGGTCGTAGCAAGATTTAGGCTTCTGAGCTCCCCATAGAACGAGGTGGCAGCAAACGATGTTCCACTGCTAGTGTCAACAGGCCCTGCGGTCCGATGTGATCTCTGTCCAGAGCCGTACCAGATCTACACATGTAGGTCATGGCTACTGCAAGGTAGCACCGCGCCCTGGCCTGGTCCATCCGGAGACTGCACCACAAGACGATCGGTCCCGCTGGCCGTGGATGGTCCCACCCCTCCCCCTAACACTTGTTTACAACACAGAATTTGGAGAAACTGCATAGGTGGAAAACGTGTGGGCAGAAAAAGGTGTTCGAGGTGTGGGATGCATCGAAATCTGAGCATCATGAGACGATGAAGGAAAAACTTGCGGTCGTCTCCTCCAAAGTTTCACACGCGCCCATCCCCACTCTGACACATGGCTTCCCCTCCCTCCCCTTTGGCCCTCTTCTCCAACTTTTTCACGAGTATCCCTTTCTATCTTGATTAACCCGGATCTGTGTAGGGCCAGTGCCGAATGCCCCTCGGCCATATTGCAACGCTGGCCGCAGCAAGTACCCTTCCACTTCTGCACGTCTCCTTGAACTCTGCCACGCTGCCCTGCTCCCCGGATATACTCAGAGGCAAGGTACGTACGTCTTTTTAGCAAAAACACAGCGCCTCCCAAAACTTCCCGTCAGGACGGCGGCCCTCAGTTCCTCGACGGACGCCACCCACCCTTTCCTTCAGACTTTTCCACCCACATTCGCCTCACTTCCGGGAGCTTCCCGAAAAGCCCTCCTTTTACCCCAGACTTGGCCTCATTCCCTCTTACGCCAGATATCAGGCCTTCCATCCAATGGGAGCATGGACGGCTTCCCCGGACTTTACTCAGTGAGACAGCCAAGAGGTACGTCACTGGCAAAGAAGGGCTCTTCCTTACCCCTTTCATAACCGGATAACCTGGCATCGGCTCCCAATGCCGTCGAAGATGCACGTATTGTCGATGGGTATGTACTGCTTCGTAATAATCTTGATCACCTCTTGCGCCACCATGCCGCCTGTCAGGGCCGATATGTTGTGCAGCTCCCCACACCCAGCTCGCGCCACCTCCTGGGCGGCCTCGAACACCCGCTCGTTCGCGTCCGCCCCGGGAACAAGTCTGCCAACCTGGGCCAGTATGTCCTCTGCGCTGGTGGATTGCAGCACGTGCGACGTCGCATGCAGGGCGAGATAGATTGGTACGAGTGACAAAGGCGTCATGAAGGCCTCGGCATTCTTGTCGTTCTCGAACTCCTCAGCTGTGGCAAAATGTTAATATACTGTCCCTCAGTCTGGACTGTTCATCTCTTGACAAGCCCGGGGCTCGAATGGAATGAGAAGGGTGGCGGAGTGGAGATGGGATGATAGTCATGATACCTCGCGAAGAACAAGCGAGATATGACCTGACGCAGCACTTACCGGTAACTGTTGCCAGCCGATCAGCGCTACCACCAAGGCCTCCATTGCCTCCTGCCCCTCCCGAGGCGTTGATGAGCTTGACAAAGGCAGCGTTCTTGCAGAACAGCTCCACTTCAGCGGGATCCACGTCTCGACCACCCGGAGTCGCCTGTACCATCTTTAGAACCTCGTCTACGTCTTGGCGCGCCTTCGCTTTGTAGATGTTCTGTAGCTTGATGTAGACGTCTGACTGCGCCTTCATGTCGGGCACGTTACCCGGGACTGGGAGGCAGTTGTGCTTCTCGTAGAACTTGTGGATAACGTCTGCTATGAGCCAGAAGGTCGAGTTTTCTTCTTGCTAATGGTTTGGTCAGCATTTCGCTTTCTCTCTCCGGTCAACCGGTCGATCTGTGCGACTTAGGGGTTCAGGCTCGACCAACCGGATTCGTTCGCTTGTAGTCGAATACCTCCCTGAGGCTTGACGGCAGAGTACTAGGAGCGACTGTCTTGAGCACAGCGGCAACAGCTTCGTCGAAGTTCTCTTCGCCACCCTCAGGATTGTCCCTTCTGGCCGCATCCTGCACCAACCGGCGGAAAGCGGTCTTTTCCGCATATGTGGAGGGATTCTTCCCGTCGTGGGTCTCTCTCCACTGCTCGAGGTAATGTAGCAATATGGCGACGAAGGGCAGGTGACCATGCTGATGGGCGTCCAGACCGTCGATATCCTTGGTCAGCTCCCTCGCGAACTCTACTAGCTCCGGCCAGGGCGTCAATAGTCTCAGGTCTGTCGTCGCAGTCTCGTCTGGGTGGGTGTCGACGATCGGGAAGGCCCCCGGCAGGAAGATGCGAAAGTAAGAGTAGAAACCTGCCGAGTGTATCGCCACCAGTGGAGTCTTGTGCTGTCGGCCGTATGCCTCGAGAAGTGCCAGATCGTCCGGTTGTATTGGGAAGGTATACATGATCATCGTGAAAGTCGCCGATGTGGCGAGGAAGTCTTGAAGGTTCAGGGCGCCCTATGTCCACCATGTCAGACAGGCCGTATCTGACAGTTCCACCAAGCGAGGGGCCCGTTGTTCGTCCATACCTCGCTCTTAGGGTACCAGTCACCTTGGACCTCTGGGTTCAATTCGAGTAGCAGCTCGGTAGAGCACTGGGCCCGCAACTTTCCAAGCGAGCCGTCGTCGAGAAAGAAGTTGACGCCCAAGTCAGCTTCACTAACAACAGCGTTATCCACAATCGTAAATCGGCCGATGCCTGTTTATGACCAAGGTCAGCGTCACAAACCGATGATGTCGGCCTCGATGGGTCCATACCCGGCAATACGAGGTTCTTCAGCGCCTCTACGCCAACTGTCCCGCTACCAGAGTTCACCAGAAGAAGGTTTGCGGACTCTAGAGCAGCCTGACCGCTGGCTGCCCACAGCCTGAGTTGGCGATCATACTTGCGTTCCTTCTCGGATGGGCCTTGAAGGACCGGCGGGGTCTGCGTCATCACAACCTCAGTCATCTTTAACTAGTGCCTGTTTTTATCATGGTAGAGCTCGTTACAAGTCCGCTAGTGGCGCCTGCGTCAGCTGTCATCCGGAGGCGCAAGCAGTGGTTATTGAAGTTGACGTTGGTTGGAGACGAGATGCTCGGTAGCCGGACCTTCCTCAGCTCGCCGATCAGGCGGGGTCGTTTTCCGGACATTGGTGTGTCAGCCACCTTGGCGGGGCTGACGGGAAGCTCCGGATCCGCCGTAGCTTCACACTAACGTAGCCTGTAGCGCGTGGGGGACGTACCTTGCAAACCAACAACAGCAATCACCAACAAATCTTAGACTCAACTTGCCTTTGATGTGGGAGAACGTCGGCAATACATTGTTTCGCCTGAAAGCTTTAGAGAAAGGATGACTGCGTGCCATGCACAGACCTTAACATCGCATCGTGGTCTCTATAGCATCAACAGGCCAGCTTAGCAAAGTCAAAATGCAAGCATCACAGACAATGGCTGCTCTCAGCTTCTCAGCTCCGGTAATTTGGTCGACAGAGCTTCTGTGAACCTGAATTTGCTGAGCGGCAAGATGTACCAGCTTCTAGATTAAGTGGTACACGATGTTCTACATGCTACAATTCAAGCAGTCACGGGCAGTCATTCGAGCGGACATTGTAAACTGATTGATGAGGCCATAACAGCAATGGAGGGTGTAACACGACTCTGCCAAGCCGCCCTTTGTGAAGAGTAGGATATCCTGCTCCTCGCTTATACCGACGACGCAGCTGAAGGGCCGATGGAGTGCCTTATCCTCTCTCAGTATCAGATCGAGCTGAAAACATACTGAAGAGACCTCCTTGGACGAGCTTACCGCTGGTATCCGCCCAAGAGGTGGCTAATGCCTTGGACGAGGTACACTTTTGTGGTAGTTTGAACATATCGCAGAGATCATACATACAAGTCCCGGTACATGATCCTTCCTGGGTTCTAGTACACATCTACAACCTTCAATAACTCTACAGAATCTATTATGCTAGCAGTAACAGCAGCCAAGCTGTACTAACACAAGTCACAGCACCGTTAACTAAACCAGCCCAACCAAATATCGACGCAATGATGCTTCTATGAGCTATGCCTGCATACGGTGAACTTTTGGAACGCGCCTGCAAATCACACCTTCGCACCATCAACCTACGCCTTCGCATCCTCGACTTCGACCTTTGCTGTCGCCTCAGCAGGCACCGCACTCTTTCCCTCAGCGTTAGCTTCCTCCTCGAGCGCAAGCTCACCCTTCAGCTCGGGCAAGAATCGATCAATCCTCTTCCACGTTTCGGTCCACAACTCGGCCTTCTCCGGATCCTTACTTGGCGGCACGAGGTACCCGCTGCTACTCATGAATAGCAGGATATTCTTCAAATTCTCCGGTACAGCTTCCTCCTGATTTGCCCGTAGCGGTTAGCACATCTCCTACCGGATAACGATCTGGATTGCATGGAACTTACAAGACTATCGCCCTGCCCGCTATTCATCAACCGGTCCATAATCTCAATGATCCGTAACCAGAGATCCAGCATGCCCTCCCACTTGGATAGCAGCACGAGGTACTGCAAGAAGACCTTGCAGAGCAGAGAGGCGACCTGGACCCGCGTCTCACTCATGCCGTCGCGGTCGGAAGAGAAGACTTCCGGCTTCAGAAGACGGAGGATGAGTGGGAAGAGTACCTCGCCGAAAATGGCTGTCCATTCTTCATGGTCGGCTGACGTGAGCTCAGGGGAGAGGAGTGATCGTTGTAGCGAGGTAAAGGCCAGGTGTCGAACTTCGCGGCAAGGATTGGTGCATTGCGTGATCATGGCTTGAAAGATAGGGAGCCAGTAGGCGGACCAGGCTGAGCAAGTTAGTTCCTTGAACGTGGGTAATAAAGGTAGGAGAATGGGAAGAGGATCGAGCTCACCTTCGTTGCTCTCGAGATGGGACTGCTTCATGAGTTGTGGGATGCGGTTGGTCACGCTGTAGATGATGTTCACGGCTTTGACCCCCCTGGCAACGGCAGGCTTATCGCTGCCAGACTTCTCAACCTTTGCAGGACGAGCCTTCCGCTGCTGCGGGCCCTGTTTCCGATCAGCCTTCTGTTCCGATACCACCGCGGTGCTGGCGGCCGACGCGAAAGAGTTAAGCAGTCCGATGGCTGCCACATAGTTATCCGCCATAATCGCTGGCGGCGACCCGGCAACGCCGCTCTCCAGTATCTCGAAGACGGTACCCGCGGACGCGGAGTGAGTTGAGAGAGTCTGCAAGATCGCCCAGAAATCAGGCGATGTCATAATCTCGTTTCTCAACGGGCTCGGCCTCTCAATGCACAATTTTAGGCCTTGGAGGACGGGCGAGGATGTCTTCTGGAGAAGGTCTTTCGAAAAGCTTGAGATGCTATGGAGCAGCACAGGGACGCGGACGTAGTCGTAATCCTAGATACCTTCAGTTAGTAACCTGGCTGCGAGAGAGCCGTCCAGGAGAATCGGTCTTACATATCCTGCTTGAAGCAGCTTGAACAGGTAGAAGGAAGTGCGCGCGACAAGAATGGGATGATAGCTGGCAACGTCCCGGAGCACGGCCTGCAGGACATCTACAACTCGCTTGCCGAGAAGTTCGATGGTTTTCTCGTCTCGGAGAGCCAGGATAGTACAAAACTCGAGAATATAAATCATTGCCGGGTCATATACCGGGCCCGTCGGCCTCGGCTTCTGACCGTTTGGCGGAGAAGCCGGTACACTGTCTGCGTTCTTAAAAGTGATGACAATGCCTGAGCCATTATCGTCAGGAATCTCGCTCAGCAACGCCTCGACGAGAGCTTCTAGGCTCTCCTCGGGCAGATTGCTGATGTTCGCAAAGACATCGCCCATGTGGCACGCATTTACACAGTCTACAGTGCAAAGCGTGCTCTCCAGCTCCTCATCAGATGGTTCAGGGGGATCGTCCGCAGCATAACTCGATATATAGGACGTGAACGCGGAGAAGAAGCCGGATTCGTTCTGTTTCGCCGCTCGATCAACGACCTGATTAGGGTTCTGTAATGGTATCGAAGGCAGGGCGATCTTGTTCGCGTCTTCCGAGAAGAACGGCGGTATCAAGGAGTTGACGAAAAGATTCAACCATATCCTTATGATCTGTATACTTATTAGCAGTTTTCTAAACGGTATCTCCTAGGGTGCATCGCTTACATGTGTCCAACCCTTCCTTATCACATGCTCGTTCTGGGTCACTACACGGAAGAGCACCAGCGTGGCCAACTGAGCCCTGAAGTCCCGGCCAAGCTTAACAGCAAGCTCACTAACCATGACGCTGTTTTCTCCAACCTGTACTTCGGTATTTAGAGATGTATTAGAGAGTGTCTCAGAAGACAATGTCGTCATGTGGCTGAGGCAGTAGATGATCTGGTCCAGAGCTTCTGTGTTGCCATACTTGGCCGCAATCCTCGCACACTCGTCGAATCCTGTCACAACTCTCGCGTAGACTGTATCATCAGTGGCAGACATGAAAACGTACGACAATGTGGCCACGATGGGTTTCCACGTCGCCGCGAACATGTCCTCATCGTATATATTGGTGTTGCATAGGATTAAGGGGCCAGCGGCCTCTGTCTTCAGCAGCAACTCCTTCCAGGCGTAGTCAAATGCATGCTTGTTGTCATGCTCATCCGGGAGAATGATTTCGTTGGACTTGATTGCATCGTAAATATCTTGCAGAAATTGTGGCTCGAAGTCCTTGCCGCCGTTTTGCCCACGCAGGTTTCGAGCAAAGTCTGTGATTGTCATTCTCTTCTCGTTCTTTAGGTTGGGATTATGTTGGTCGGTGTTGAGAATGATGATGGCGTAGGTGAGAATGAAAACAGCATCCTTGTCCGCTACGTCTTGTATATCAGATCCTGCGCAATACTTCTCCGAGAAGGAAGAAACGATGCGCTCGATGAGAGGAGCCTCGCCAGGAAGACGGAATGACTCCAGCAGGACTCGTAGGGCTTCATCCACCCGCTTGTTTGTAAAGTCGAATTGGTCCATGAACGCATCTAATATGGCCTCATTGCCCTTCTTCGACAGAAATTCGCCAAGGACCTTCTTGTTGACCCTGGATGTCCCCTTGAGAAACTTGGCGACCGCTACAGGATCGTTCACATCTTCGATAACACCTTTGTCTTGGAGATAAGCGAGACCGCCCTTAGGGCTCTCGTTAAATTTGCTTGTGCCCTTGACGATAACCTTTTTTCGCTGTCTCCGTTGTCTGAGCTTCTCTGGCTCAGGGTAGTTCTCTGTCGCGGGCTCGTCGTGGAGCCTCTCAGCAATGAACTGGACAAATCTCAAGAGAGCGTCAAGGCAGAGGGGTGGCACGCTGGTCGTACTCCAGGTAGCCGAATCCGGAAGAGCGTTCCTAGATAGGAGTCCAACCATGTCTTCGCACAAATCCGAGCGATCCTCATCGCAGTCGTAGTTGACGAATAGCTCAACCATGAAGGTCGGCATCCGAGCCAAGACACCAATATTCTCGACCATGGCCTGACGCGCTTCCGGTTTGCGTGTCCCGCCTTCCATGCCCAGTTTTTGGCGGTCCTTGACGGGTACCGGTGTCGAACGACCACTACTCGTTTGCGAAGGCGGCGGCTTCACAAGTTTGGGTGCTTGTGGTATACCGACATAAAGAGATGGATCGATTCCCGGCTCTCGAGGAATGTCGACGGACGGATGTAAGCAGGCAACAAGGTATGACAAGTACAGTTCTTGTTGCAGCTTGAGAACACCCCGACAGGTCGACAGGAGGGTACCCGCGACAATAAGAGCTTCTTGGAGGATAGCCATGTTGTCAGACCTAACAAGCTGGAAGAGGTGCGCACACAATTGGTTCTCAGCAATAGTGGCCAAGGCCGGATGCCGCGCGATCGAAGGGCCGGCAACCTCGAGAGCAACGTGGATGATACGCAACGCCATGACCCTCATCTGATCCGGATGTCTGTGGTCGTGCGGATCCAGGAAGTTTACCAGTACCCGAAAGAGTTCCCGTACAGATGGAAGTGAGTATGGCCGAAGATCCACAGACACCGAGTCTTCGACACTTGAGCTTGTGCTGGTTCGACCGGCCTCTCCTGTGGCGCTACTACTAGCCTTCTCTGAGCTCGACGACTGCCGTGGGTCGGCGGATAGCTGAGTTGTTGTGGGTTCAGGTGTAACCGGAACGTCGGTTCCGTTAGCAGCGGGATCCATCTTGATATTTCCCATGTCGGCGTCGGTTTGCTTGTCTAAGGCGTCACTCTCATCACCGGCCTCGTCTTCGAGATGCTTCAGATCCTCAAAGATGATCTGGCACATGCGGACCATGGACGCCTCGGCAGTCCGCCGTAGCACCTCGGAGAACCTCGACCTGGAACATATAGTCAAGCCGCGGCCCATCATGTCGCAGACGCTCTCGTCGCTGAGAATATCGCCGCCTGGCCCAGAAAGCATGTCTTCCATCAGGTGTAAGATCATGAGCAGCACGACTTCCTCCTGCGCCGAATCGCTGATATCGAATTGGCAGTGTGTTATAGCGGCTGAAAGAGCTTGCAATGCCAAGGCAAATCTCGGAGAGTCTGGAGCGATGAACCCGTAGGCCAAGAACTTCCGAACGGCGCGGAGAGCGAGAACCGTTACCGGAGCGGCGGTTCCTTTGGCTTGTATGATCTGGAGGAAGGGAAAGAGGAGGACGAGTGCGTCGAACTTGTGGATATCTGCGTTCGTTAGCAATAGCGCCGGACAGTAGACATATAACAACCCGTCTCGGAGTAAGATTCTAACTATACCTCTGACGCCAGTTAATTCCTGCCGTAACCTCCCAAAGCCCGATATCAGTGGATTGTCTTGCATGCTCTTGCCCTTTTTCCCTCTTAGGCCCCATCGGTTTGCTGGTCCCAAATCTGCAGTAGCATCACCCGATGCTGCAACAGCAGATGCCGAAGGTTTACTTCTTGGGCGAAGGGCAGAAGTAGGAGGGCCGAGCTGGACCAAGTTCGGGCTTCCGCCCAGGATGGCCGAGACGGACGAGTGCGGCGACCGGGCATACTTCTGGATAGCAGAGGTGATTGCTATGCATTCGGATATGACAAGTGATACTGGATCGACAGCCACAGACACAGGGCGACTCCTGTATTGCATGCGGGACGAATGGGCGAAGCGTCGTGAGTGAGGCGTCGCTGGGTTCGAAGGAACAGGCGCCAGGGAGTCCGCATTGGCGGCTGGGGCACTCAACGTGGACATGATTAGGTCTGGTATCTGGGGTGTCGTATATATTGGTTTGTAGCGTTAAAGAAACCCGGGAGCTTCGTTGTGAGGTAACGTCGACTCTCGTGGCGTTCGAGTGCCCTCTTCGCGCAGGGACCGAACAAGGCTGCCTTGTCCCGGAGAAGCAATCTGCGCTGTGTCAAGAGAAGACTTTGCTATGCCTTACACATGCTGGTCCTTTGCTACACCTGGGTTAGTAAGCCGTGGTGTGCCCAAATACAACAAGCTGGGCGACAATGCTGGGTAATAGCAGTATCGAAGTTCAAGGCTGCCACCAATTGGACACATGGAGCTTGCCTTACGGCTGCACTGACGTCCAGGAATGCGCTAACGTTGGCAGGTTTAGCGCGTGTTACGTAAACACTCTCGACACAAGTAGGCAGGCAAAGACCACGGAGGTTGCGAACTGAATTCTACGAGTGGAAGAACCTCCAGTATGACCACAATTAAAAGGCATTGATTTTCGTTAGAAAACTAATGATGATAAATGGTAGATAGGCCTGGGGCAGCCACCGAACCGTCAAAGCACTAAACGCTGCGTGCCATGGTCAAACTAGTTTTGCTGGCGAACAAACAATACTAGAAGTCATACACATATCATAGTTCGTTCGCCGCCTTATATATCACCAATCGGCGGGGAGTGGGCAATTATTGTGCAAAACGCCATTCTGTACAGGATCTCAGAGTCTCTCTTGGCCAGGCGTGTGTAAACAGAAATCGCGAGAACAGCTAATCCAGGGGCTGGTGGTGGTCTGGTAGCTCTGGCTTCAAATTAGGAGTAACGGCCAGTTGGATCTTGGTGCGGACGTATTTGAACGAGGAATTGTAATTTCCCTCAAGCCTAGCTCTCCTCAGCCTTGGCTGCACCGCCTCCGATCTTCTTCTTCGCGGCTTTCTCTGCCGCCGCATGCGTATCCTTGGCGCCAGCACCGGTTGTGTCTTTCTTGTCCTCGCCGGCTTTTTCATCCGTAGACTGCTTGTCTTTTTGCGCAAGGTTCTGCATTTCCGTCTTGTCCTTCTCCCACTGGCTGTTTGCATCGCCAAACTGTTCCTTGATCTTCTTCACTTTTTCAGCCTTTTCTTTCTCCTCTTGTTCCCGAGCTATTCTTTCTTGCTCCATTTCCTGTTGAAAGTCAGCAACGATGCCAACGTCATTACTAACTCGCCAAGTGACTTACCTCCATATGCTTGATATCATCAACACTGGGCTCGTAAAGATGCCAGATTGTGTAATGTGGCAGTCCTACCACGGAGAATCCCATACGCCTTGACATCTAAAACACATAGTCAGCTCATATGCTTAAAAGAGATACTTGAAGGTAGGTCACTCACCTTTCCAAATCCTTCCGTCTCAGCATGTTTTTCAAAGCTAAAAGCTGGGAAGTGAACTCCGTAGCGGAAGACCTTGGCTTTGGCTAGAATACTGACTCCACCAACGCCGTCAATCTCCATCTCCATATCAGGATCGCCATACGGGTCGCGCAGATAGGCCAGATGAGGCCGCCAAGTCGCGTACTCCGCGTATCCTTCCACGATGACAGCGTCTTCATCCAGTGTGTCAGCAAGGGCAAGGGCAGTCTCTGATTCTTGCCACGAGTTGAGATCGTAAGGTTGTTCGCCGCCCAACCAGTCTGGTAGCGGACGCCACACATCTGGATATAGGTCAGTCTGTGATCCTTCAGGGGCCTTTGAAAGCGAGCTACTCACTCGGTACGATGACGTCCTTATTGTGACGCATAAGGTCCTCCAGAATAGAAAAAGGCGCTGTCTCCACATCTACATCCCTCCAGTACACCCAAGAATGATACGGTCTTAGCGCAGCGCTGAGGAGCCAGTTTCGCGCCTGCGCCATGAGCTTTCTCCTGCTTGCTTGAGCAGCGAAACCATGGCGGCTCTCGACGTCCTGGTTGACCTTTTGTCCAAAGTCCTTCTCAATAATTGAAATCTCGCCATAGTGTGCCTGGTCATCCTCAGATGCCTGGATAGCCTCCAAATTCTCCACCAGCACCTCGAGTGTCCTGTCTTTCGAGTCCGAGACGAGAAAGGCCAGGTCGATCAGATGATGAGGGTAGGTGAAGTTCTTCAGGTGCGAGAAGAACATGGGTAAATGTGGCTCGGCGTCGCGCAGCGGCACGCAGAGTAATATGCGCTCCTCGCGCTCCCACCCCCGCGCGGTGCCCTGGACATTAGACAGGTCATAGTATCGCACGGTTTCCAGCTGGAAGTCATCTCCACTTGACAGCAGCCCCAACGAGAATATAGATAGGATGGCGCCGCCGGAAAAGAAGTAATATAGGCCAAACAGGCCGAGGGCTAGTAAGGCGCCCAGTCGGATGTAAAATCGTCTTCGCCTTCTCCCAGCTGGTGTGGAGTTCAGTCGCGGTTGAAATCTATAGAAGAAAGCCCGGTTAGTGAACAAGGTTCGATATCAAGCTAGATCAAATGCGACAACATCAGGGACCGAGAAACAGTTACCTATGTGGAGAAAGCTCGAAGGTATTCCCTCGAGGATAGCCATTTGAGTATCCGCTAACATGATGCCGAGGGGTGACTTTAGACCCCGACGAGGCGAATGGAAGCATCGGGACTCGACCTGATCTACCGATAACCGCCAGAGCCTAGCAAAGTTGCCGTCGTAACTCCTCGTGAACGAAGACCAATGTTCAGATGGAGTTCACCAACGTCGCCGAGTGCTTGTCGCGATCACGCTAGGATGCGGATTATCTGGAGGTCTTTGAATTTGCGCCGGCTCAATGCATGGCTTATCGGCCGCGGGCGCAAGGCAAGTGAGGTCGTGGATTGATGTTTGCA
The DNA here is from genome assembly GCA_007388105.1 of Coniochaeta prunicola. NCBI lineage: Eukaryota > Fungi > Ascomycota > Sordariomycetes > Coniochaetales > Coniochaetaceae > Coniochaeta > Coniochaeta prunicola. Next base: position 28,718 of record SMOB01000041.1, read on the forward strand.
AGTGACGTGATACGGAGGGGGGACGATGGTAAAATGTGTTCGCTTCGAGCAATCAGCCTCGAAAGTGCTCCAAATCAACGAATACGGATCCCCTGAACAAAAGAAAGATGAATGACGGTTGCGCTACTCTGCTTTCAGGTAGCATTTGCCAAGCACGCCGCTAACACACGCCAGTCTGATGGTTCGGGTACAATATTCAGATGTATCGAGCTAAGGCAGGTAGTGCCGGACTTCATCTGTTCGTATCTTGCCGGTGGCGCTAAGCGAGGCGCTAGACTGGTACGTACCTCGACGCCACGTTTCATCTTGTCATGTTTCAACTCTTAATGGATCTCACATCGTTCCTCAGCAAAGTAGAGCCTCAAAGGGCATGATACCTTGTAACACTATAAGCAGTATACCTAAAATGATCATGCCAATAGGGGTAGCTCTGCATTCTAAGTCTATTAACTAAAGCTACCTCCTAAGGAACTTGGACAGCGAGTTCTCTACTCGGGTCTGATCCTCATGGCAATCTCAGGGGGTCGGCAACGCACCCAGAATCTCACTCACCGAAGCATTTCGACTAAACTCACTTGCCGGGCTGGGTGGATACTCTCCCCTTGCCCAAGGCACCGGATCTGAGCCGAGGACAAACGCCATCTCGCCGCCATCTGCAAAGACATCCTCCCAGCTTACCCAAGCCTTGTCCCAAACCTTCCCATTGACCTTGAGACCCTGCACATAGAACGCCGTATCAGATCCACCGGTAGTAGTAATATGCAGCTTCTTACCAAATCCAAGATCGATCGTCAAGTCCGAGAACCAGGGACTCCCAATTAGGAATGTGGTCTGTCCCGTCATTGGATAGAGGCCAAGCATAACCCATAGAATCCATGACTCCATCGCGCCCGCGTCGCTGTTACCCGGCAGCCCGTCCGGGGTGGGATGGTAGTACTGCTTCGCTACAGAGCGACTGTGCAAGACCGACAGGTCTTGGCGGCCGGCGAAATTGTACAGGAAAGGAGTGGTGAAAGACGGCTCGTTGCCTGGGTTGAAAAGTGAGTTGTTAAAGAAGGCCTCCAGACGCTCGACAAAGTTGTCAGCCCCTTCAGACAGGGCCATTAGGGTGTCTATGTCGTGGTGAGCATTGAAAGAGTACTCCCAAGGGAGGGCTTCGTAGTAATAATCACCCCAGTAACAGCCACCGCAGGTCAGGGGATCTTGAGCAAGGAAGCCGGTAGTGGCGTTACGGGGCACGAGGAAGCCCGAGAAGCCGAGCGAGGTGGAGTTCGGGTTCCAGTGGTTGCGCCAGAAGCGGGAGCGAACGAGATATTTCGTTGCGTCTGAGGTCTTGCCTGAACCTTTCGCTACTTGGTAGAGGGCGAAGTCGTTGACTGAGCTGAAATGGTAGAGTTAGTTCAGTAGACATTGTCTCATGAGAAGTGGCAGAACTTACTATTCGACAGCTCGACTGACAGATCGACCAAACGTGGGCGTGATGAATCCATGTGCCAGCCAGTCGGGCAATGCTCCTCGGCCTTCTTTGGTGGACGATGATCTATCTCGAGGATCATTGTTGTTTGGTGGTGTGACTTCTGCGTCCTTGACCATGGCCGCGTATCCGTCGTCCCAGTTGATCTTGCCCCTCACTCCTTTGACATAAGCATCCGCCAAAACATTGTCCGCATTCGAGCCTCCCTGGGTGGCCCCATTAAAGAAAGACGATCGAGCATCGGGCATATACCCGGCGTTGCGCCAGACGTCTATGAGTGACCTGATATACTCTTCATAAGCTACGGGTTGAAGAATGTGGAAGAGTGGTGTTGTGCATCGAAACTTTAGAGAGTCAGTTGCCCGCTTGATAAGAGCAGGGAGTATGTATTCCACATACCAAGTCCCACAAAGTGAATATGTCATCATAATACGGCTCAGAGGACGTCCATAGAGGGTTCTCTCCAGTCTTGTTAGTCGGGATCAGGTGCATATGATACAAGGATGAATAGAGTAGTTGCAGCTTAGTCTCATCCGTATCCGTGGTTGTTACTTTCGAGAAGACCTTCGAATTCCAGACGTCCCTGGTTTGAGTCCTCAAAGTTGCCAACGATGTTCCAGTAGGAATCTGGCTGTTGACATTTTGGCAGGCTTGCTCGGTAGAGATGAACGACACGCCGACACGAGACTGGACATTCTTCGCCTTGAAAGAGAAGATAGCACCCAACCGCGCTGTAGAGGAGACATTTGGTGAGGTTGAATACTGTGCAAGCCCGCTGCCAGCGTTATTACCGTCTCCCAAAAACGTTTTGTAAAACGCTTCTTGGTCGAAATAGCCGCAGAAGTAGACGTTCCACTGTGGTGCACGATTCCAGCCCTACGGACAGTTAGGTCCATCGGCGACAGCTATCGGGGACAAGCACTTACGTTATCGTACGAACCATATCCGTAATAGCGGGTTTGGTTACTGTCCTGTTCAACGGTTATGCTCCCGCCAAGATAGTGCTGCTCGAGGCCCTGCCCACGGTAGGAGGACAAGACGTGTGACACATCAACAATGACATTGCGCGTGCCGGAGCAGGGAAACTTGTAGCTGTACAAGCCAGCCCTATCGGTTGCTGCCAGTTCCACTGTGATGCCGGAACCGAGTGAGGACTTATAATAGCCAACCTCGCCCTCGTCTGGGACAGCCCTCGTCGCGCTGTGGTCAGATAGAGGGTTTGAGATGTTGCCCATCACGGGCATCTGCGATACCACCCCGTACTTTGGTGCACCACCAGTGCCGCTCTCGTGAAGCATGCTAAAACCAGTAAAGTTTCCAGTTGGTTGGTAGCCAGAGTAGCTGTCAGAGCCAGTGTAGAGGTCCGGCCCGAGCTTAACCATTCCCATCGGCCGGCTCGCGCCTGGAAACGTGTTGCCGCCATTAGTCGAGCCAGTCTGTTGTTGTTCATCATCAGCTTCCACATGCTGGGTATCTATAATAGATTTTATACGTACGAAAGGTGAAGCATAGCTTGCCAAATCGACCGAGTTAGCCGAGCCTACTAGTGCTAAGAGAGAGACAGCTTGTAAGAACGCCATGCTTCACAATCTGCTACTGCATCTACTGCATAAACAAAGCAGTCCTTGCCGATTTCCTAGAGCATCGTATTGCACTTTTGCTACCGTATATATACACGCAGGCGGGTCAGTTATCTTCAGGCGATCCGCGAGCCGGTAGTGCGGCCGGAGAAAGATTGGACTACCGTTGACAAACACCGTTGACAAGAGGGGTATGTTCCCTCAGGCGCAGGCAGGTGAGCAGATCTGTCCATCCGCGATCGCGAGATCGAACTCAAAACCGGGGAAACTCCCGTTCAACTACGTTAGCATGGTAGTCTAGCACATTGCGGCCAGACCAACAGCCACTGGGATCTCGGTATAATGGCCAACGATGTTACCGCGTCCGGGCGCGAAGAGGGGAAACGTGGCAGAATAATGGCTTTTGAGTGGAGGGACGTTGCAGTGAGGAATCCTAAGGTTGAGTAGTGGGTAAGGAAGGCAGCGAGGACATGGATCTAAATGTCCGGGATCTGTCCGCAAGTCAAGCTAAGAGAACATATTTATATGAGGATCGTAGGGCTGAACAACTGTGTTCAGCCGAGCTTGACATTGCATACGAAGAGCACATGTGAGAGATGCAGAAACACAAAATGATTAGTAGAAAGACCGATAGGCAGGAATGGCGATCCACTACATCGTATTCAGGAACCAAAATGAAAAGGACCATAGTCGGTCAAGGGAAACACGTCCTGGGACGTCGGGCCAGGTGTCCAGGACACCGGAGTCCCTCCCATGCCGTATGTATATGTGTAAGCTTTGTGATCGTCAGGGGAAGATTTAACAAATTAGGCCTAGGAATAAACGTCCTTCCTCGTACATGTGCACTCAACGTATGACGGCCATAAATCAACCCATATCCGGCAGTATGCATGAGCGAGCAAGGTACACAGTCAAAGGTCCAATGAAACTGTGACCTTCCTGTTCAGATATTTAGCCCGTCATAGCTACCACAGTAGTAACCAGACGGAGATGGCACCGGACTTGGATATGCGAGATGAGAACGAATGGCCGGACTTCGTAGCATTCCTCCATCGCCAGCAGGAGCATCTTCAATGCCCTCAGGTCTCCCAGTCGAAGTCAGCGACTTGTATAGCTTTCAGCTATGTGTTTAGATGCGCTCCAAGTAAGAGTCTTGTCCTTTGGGCGTTTTGTTCAAATATCCAGTCGTCTTGACCAGTGCATGTCAGATAAGTATCCATGGTGGCAGAAAGTTGTTAGAAGTGAAATAACTACTGTCTGTCATGCGCGACTGCTGTGTATGGCAAACTCAGAAGCTTTTGACAGTGCAAGACTGCCCTGGGAAATGAGTGGTGTGTTATGATCAGGCGAGCTTCAGACCGGGGCTGAATTGGTGAACCCGAGGAAGGTAGGAGGATGAATAGCCCAGAATCACTTGACCAGTGATGGAAGAGCAACAGCTTGAGTTCGCAAGACCTAGTGGTCCGTGCGCCTGCGAACCCTTTTCGCCCCACTTCGGCGGTGAAGTTTTCCCAAGCTCACCGAACGCTTTCTGCCATCCAAAAACACTCGATCTTCAAAGGGGATCGAGAAGAGGCGACACCATGGGGCGACGACCGAATAGCCTCATCCTGCAATATTTCGAGCGGGGGCCGAAGCTTGCGGATAATAGCAATCGCTATCCTCATACTTGCAAGGCCTGCGGCGAGAATTTCCCCAAGGGCAGAATCGATTCCCTCACGAACCACTTGACCAAGAAATGCCCCGCCATCTCAGAGGCTGACCGGATCAACGCCTGCTTGACCCTCCACGGAATTCACCACGCCGCCAGTCGAGCCCAGAAGTCGAGACAGGTCCAGCCCAATGGCCCTCCCGTCGACCTGCCCATGATCCAGCGGGACTGGACCGCTTTGGAAACTCTCGCCGAGGTGTCGAGACAGATCGAGGCCAACGAAAAGCAGCCAGCCGAAGACCGGGGTTCGGGCCAGGCGGTCAATGGCAACCCGCAGCCTGCCGTGGCCGGTGACGCACCGGCACCAGCCACGCTCTATACGGGTGACCGCTTCGATCTGCACGAGCTGTCCGCATTCGACAGCGCTCCTTCGAATGCCGAGTCTCAGCAGTTAAAGGATGCTAAGGGTAAGTAACTATCCGCCGTTCGGTAGTATACCAACGTCCTGTCTAGTAAGATGGCACCAACTAATGTCCTCTCTCTGCAGATGAGACTCCTGCTACGGATGTCAACAAAGACACTCTTCCCATAGAGAATCTGACGGCTCTCATCCAATCTGTTACAGAATCCGAATCTGCCAATCTCTCCATGGCAGCCGCTGCTGCCGCCCGGCTCAACCCTGCTCTGCACGAATCCCAGTCTTCTGTCGAGGATGTGCCGCCAGCAGCCGCCACAGCTGAGCAGCCTGCACCAGAACAGCAACCTCTTGATGGAGAACAACAGCCTTCACTCCCGGCAGCGAGTGCTTCTCAGCAAATTCCCGTTACCAGCGCTTCTCAGCCCTGGGGAGACATAACTTATCTATCAGACCCTTTTCACGTACCCAACTTTGCCGAGGCGATAGCTCACTCCGCCGCGGACCTCGCTAAGGGCAGTTTCCGCATCGACACAACCGGCAATGGACTGAATGATGCTAAGGGCGCATTCCGGATTGACACTACTGGTAATGGACTGAATGGGACCAAGTCACGCCATTCTCGCGCTCGTTTCGATGCCATCCGCAGAAAGGAGGTCCAAGAAGTCCGCAAGATAGGTGCTTGCATTCGCTGCCGTATCCTTCGAAAGACTTGTTCTAAAGGCCACCCGTGCGATACCTGCCGCAAGGTCCTGTCACCTCGGGTATGGCGGTCCGGTTGTGTCAGGACCAAGTTTTCGGAACAGCTGGATCTCTATTCCGCAGGTGTTCAGATCGTGCTCGCACAGAACCGAATCAACAGCCTAAAGGCGCGATGGCCACTCAGTAGCCACGGAAATAAGATCGTCGCGTCTCACTTCCCTGACAAGGCCGTCTCACTGTCTCTGAACGTTCTTGAGCGTGACCTATTTGAGGAACTCCCGGAGAGCGACTCAAACCAGCAACCGGTTCCGACGGGAAAACGGTCCGTGGTCATGATTGACAACGAGTCTCAGGATGTACCCGGCCGGCTCGAAGCCTATATGCGCGAGGTCCTACCTGAGTTTTGTCGCCTTGAGCCTTCTCACTTCATGCGTGTGACGCTTGAGACAGCTCTTCGCGTGGCCGAAAAGACCAAGGACGACCTGCTGAGGAAGTCGCTCGAACTATGGGGTCTAGTTGAGCTGTTGGACAGGGAACGCCAGTGGTCTATTCGCGTTATTTCTGATGATGTCTCCCACGACTGGATCAACGAGAATGCACAAGAGGAGCAGCAGGAGATTTTCACCACCATCTGCCTCCAGCTGGCTGCTGCAGCCGAGCGTAAAGCCGGCAGCATCAGCAAAGCCCTCCTAACAGGCATGCAGCGCGTTCTTCAGGATAGTAAAACGGAGATCGGCTGTAGTATGTTTTTTGCCGCCCTTATACTCCTCAACTCCGTCGAAAAGTCGACCTGGGCATTCAAGGCCTGGGAGCAGGACAATCTGCGGCCGCTCTGGCCGCTGCCGAAGGACCCAAGCACCTTCAGCCAGCAGGGATACGTCATTGCTGATCTACTACGCATGCTCTTGGCCATTCGACGAGCTCTCCCTCGTACAACGTGTCGGCAGGAGGATGGTATTCTCATCAACCAAGAAGATGACACGGACGTCCGAAACTACTTCAAGGAGTTGAATCTTAATTGTAAGTCCTTATCATATAGCCCTCATGTCTATCTCGGGAACTAACAAACCCGCCAGATGCCGAAGTTCGGGCCAAGCAAGAGAGCCCAGCATTTTCGCCGACAGACCCTCGTTCATTCGAACTCCTCTTCTGTTCGACTCTTCTCCTCCCAGGAAGTGATTGATATTCCTATCCGTTGCCACCATTTTGTGACGGCAAACATTCTTTTCTTCCTTCTCTTTCGGAAGTCATTTCATAGGGCTGGCGGGTTTACGACGCTGAAAAAAACGCACACGACGATCACGACACCAACGCACAAAACATGTGCAATTCACGGCAGGGAATTTCAGGCGTTTGAGCGGTCTATGGCTATTACTTGGCTTCCATCACAATAAATAAGGGAAAACAAAGGCCTTTTTATATGATGCGTATAACATAGAAGGAATACCCCACGGGACGTTGTTCTGGCCGATGGTGTTTTCAAAAAGGGAAAAACGGAACTAGAAAAGCAAGATAGATTTCCAGGGATTTCCCCCTATCAGCCTGGCTTGCAAGGCTGGGTTTCGCTCATGAATATACATCATGCTAATGATAATCACTCCTGTCATCTCACGTGCCACTACTTCCCAGCCGGTTCCCGCAAGATATTCCCTCTTCCTAAAGACTCCTCTCACTAACCCCTGTATCAGTTCTCTTGATCGGGCCAGGCTGCGTCTGGCCCGCGCCGCTACCACCCGAACCTCCACCCTGCGAACGCTTCGGTTTCCGGAAACATGCAAACTCGCTCTCACTCGCCTTCCTCAGCCGCTTGAGCACGGCTCTCATCTCGGGCAGCTCGCCCTGCAATTTCGCCCGCGCCTCGTTATCGGTCCGGGAGTCGAGCTCTTGGTAGATCTGGCTCTGCAGCTCCGATGCGCGGTCGGTGGTGTACTGGCTCATCGTCTGCGCCACAAACTCCACGTCCAGCGTGGCTTGCATCAGGGCTTCGAGGTTGTACTTGGGGCGGGTCTTGAACGCCTCCAGGAGCTCGCGGCTTGCTTGCTCGAGGAGGTAGGATAGAACCTGGCTTGTCAGGCTGGAGGCGGTGGTTGATACTTGACTGTGAACCAGTACGAGGCCAAGCAGGGCTTCGTAGACGTATGGTTTCACCTCGCGGGCTTTGCCGCCCGTGTTATTGGTAGACGGCACCCAGTCAGCCGCCGTAACGCCAGACCGGATAATGTTGCGCAGTGACTCGACTGAGGCCCGAGTGTAGGACTGGAAGAGTCGGGCATCGATTTGCCCGAGGACGTCGCGGATAGTCTTCGTCTCGTCGGTGAGTTTTACGCTAAAGGCATTCTCGAATTGGGTGTTCAGGCTTGGAACGACTTGTGAACGGAGGAACTGGAGGTTGCTGAGGGTCAGAAGCATGCGGACGTTCTGGATCTGGTTAGCATGTATGTACGAGCGGAGGGTGTTTGGTGTTTCTTACCCTATCTCCAGCATTGACCGTAGCGCCTCCAAGGGAAGCTCGCCTATCCCTAGGATTCGCGATGAGTACAAAGTCATCAACATCGGTCGTCCACTCGTCATCGGCCTGTTTGATCGACCGCTCCGCATTCTCCACCATGCCGCTCAGCGCCTTATACAGAGTCGTGACATACTGGCTCCGCACCATTTGGAGCAGTTTTTGCGGCGGAGGGAGGACAATATCCCCGGCTCCGGGCTTGGACATGGCATCGGAGATATAGAGGATCTGCTGCATGCCGCTCAGTAAGGCCCCTTCAAACGCAGCAAACGTGGCCGGCATTCTCGTGACGTCCTTGCGATCCAAAGGCCGCTGCCAGTCCTCGACGAATTTGATGTTCTCGGCGTCCTTGTTCCAGGCTGCGCAAAGTGCTGACACGCATCTCTCCCTCGCTGCCCCCACCAGTGTTCTCAGGCGCTCGATCTCGGCCGAGTCGCCTTCCCGCACCGGCGCGATGTCCGCCATCTCAGCTGCTCCTGCGCCGACAAGAGCAAGCATCTTGGAAAGGTAGTGCACGCCGCTGACAGAGTTGGACCACGGCGGCCAGAAAGCAAACTTCTCCCAAGCTTCGCCGCGCTTAGGAGACGGGGGAGGGAGGTTGTTCGCGTCAAAATTGAACCGAGGGTCTCTGGGCGCAGAGGGACTCAGCGCGCCATTCTTAGTAGCCGGCAGTGGGGTATTTGGTGTTGTCGGCAGAGGTGAGAAAAGAAGAGAGATGTCTTCAGGTGGTGGGCCGGCGAAAAACTCGAAGACTTGCTCTCGTATCAAGTCAACTAGTTCCACAGTCCCCTTTCGCAGGTCAATAGTACCCTGCTGCGACAGCCGGTGATGGTTCCGCGACTCGCCGTTGTACCCAGGAGGCAGCTGCGTCTTGCCCTCTACAAATCCTTGCACAGTCTGCCAGAAGTCGACTATCTCGCCTAAGAGTCCCTGGGACGAGAGGATGGCGCTCATGAATGCCACCATCTTCTCCCACAGCTCGACTATGTCAGCACTGTCAAACGACGGCATTTTGCTCTCGATGGACTGGCGACCGAGGGTCCTCATGTGAGAGGCCACGATCTGAGGTGTAGGCTTTTCACTGTTTGCAAGACGTCGTCGCAACACCTCGACCTCAACCTTTGACCGATCCGCCGTCGACTGAATCTTTCCCTTCAAGTGATCATACCAGCTCAGGAGCCAGACCCAGATGGGGTTATCTTCCACGCCTAACTCAAGAAGTAATGTGATCAGTTCCATATGCTGATCTTGACGCTGGCCGGGACCGGCTTCTGTCTTCGGCACGTTATGAAGCGTTATCAGCCTCCGCCAGACATCGCGCTTGAAAGCCTGGATTTGTTCTTCCACGTCGTGCCACATGCGGCCCGCCAGCAGGATCCGGTACAGCTGCTCCTCCGACGGTTGCCGCGAACCCATATTCTCGGCCAATCTTCTTGCTTCATCAGCAAATCTCCTAGCTTTGGTATATTCCTCCACTAGTGTCTCATGATCTTTCCGCTTGATACTGTCAGCTATCGCTGCACTGATTTCGATGCATTCCTTGAACTTTTCGAGGTTTGAAGACACCGTTTTTAGATGCTCTTCTTTTTCTCTTCCACCAAGTGCCGGTCCCCAAACATCTTCTGCCTTCGCAGAGACATCAAGCAACGGTGCCTTAATGCCCATCACTCCATAGTCGCTCTCCTTGATGAGGGCATTCTTCTTGCGAGGATCCATAGCAGGGGTCATAGGACTTGCTAAGGCATGATTTCCACTACTGCTACGGAAACTATTCCTGCTGGCGTGACGGGAATGACCTCTGGCATGTGATCGCGGTGGTGTGGGATCTGCGCCCCGGTACTTCATTTCCTTGTAGACATTATCTATAGTCGCCTTTGCGCGGACGAAACGTTCGAAGTTGGACTCCACCAGGACCTTGAGAGACGCGGACTTTTGGTCGATCGACTTCGAGAGGACGTCGAGGCCCTCCAGAAGTTGTTGAGTGTCTGCAGTAGCGTGCATCTGAGACAGAAATAGTGCAGGCGAAAAGGAGGTTGAAGACAGTAGGAAGCGATTTCGTAGCCGTATGTCCTCCTGCAAGGGCAACCCCATCTGCTTCAATGTCCTGACGACGCTGTCCGTTGTGCCCAGGGGATCTGGCTCGTCTCGCTGAACAAGATTCGCAACACCGCCCGCAGAGTTTTCTGAGCCAGGTACTATACTGCTGCGGTTGCTCACTGCGCGTTCGAGAGCTTGATATTTTGATTTGCGCCGGTTGAGCTTCTTCTTTTTAAGTTCCTCCTCATCTGATCCGTCACTGTTGTCGTTCTTCTCCGCCGGCCATTCCATAGGGTATGGATTGGACACCTGGTAGAAATCCAAGACCGTCCTGTCGAAGTCTGCCATGGTGAGGACTCGTATCGGTGGTCGCCTGTAATCTTGACATGGGTGGACAGCAAGATAGAAAGAAGCGGCGAGCTCAGGAGGTAATCGCTTAGAATCTTGGTAGGCACAAAGGCCCTAATGACTTGTTTTCCTCTTTGAACCAGGATACAGCACTCTTCCCAAGCGGACTGTGCGGGGAGAAACAGAATAAGCAATTCAAGGCAAGCTAGCGATGGGTTGGTTGGTTGAACCACTGGGAGCTCCGTGGTTGTTTCAAGCATTCGCTTTGGCGCCACTTGGTGATCAGCAATTTGGAAGCTTCAGCCTCATCTGCACAGCCCGGCGCCACATGGCGCTAAAAGAGCTCCTTCCATCATTAGTGACTGGAACGTCATTGCCCCCACCCTTTGCCGGCTAGACTTCGGATATCTGAATCGGCCGAGCTTTTCAACAACGGACCAATGGAGCCAATTTGGCGCTTGCCGGTGCACGGACGTCATTCTCAGTCTGGTAGGTGGATCTTATGTCAATGATATCTCGCAGCTTGATTTCTTTTCTGCTCAAAATATACCGCGCGCCATATCACCGACAACGACTCAAACCACGATTTCGCGACCACGCCAGCTCTTTTCTCCATCCTTAGAGCCCTAATACCCTCTCCTCGGTGATACCCTTCAACATGCTCGCCACTCGTGCCATTGCGGCTCCGGCCAGGCGCCAATTCCTCTGCGCAGCTCAACGGCCTACCACAATCTCCCTGCTGCATGTGAGACGACCATTGCGGCAACAATGTTTGAGGATAAAGTGCTGACAAGACATCTGTACAGAGCCGGAGGGGGTATGCTACTGCGCAACAAGAACGTGTCGCCAAGTTCACAGGACAGAAAGACTCGAATGTAAGGCCGCCGACGGATCCGAGCAAAGATTCACTCTTTAAGGTTGACCGGGGCACTTTCAACAACGAGAACAGTGTCAACTGGAACAACGTTGAGCTATTGCGATATAACCTGGAGAAAGGCTGACGTTCCCACTAGGGCAAATATGCCGTCAGTCTTATTGAGGGTGACGGTATCGGTCCCGAGATTTCACAAGCCGTAAAGGACATCTTTGCGGCGGCCAAGGTATGCGAACAGTCTCCCGAAGTCGTCGTGTCTTTTGTACCATTAGCTAACACTTGGTAGACGCCTATCACCTGGGAGCCTTGCGATGTGACCCCTATCCTGAAGGACGGCAAGACCGCCATCCCTGACGCTGCGATCGAGAGCATTAAGAAGAACAAGATCGCCCTGAAGGGTCCCCTTGCTGTAAGTGAACCGGCAGATTGTTTACGACAGCAGGCTTTGGTTGTAGGGTTGAACTTCGCATGACTGACTATATTATCAGACGCCCATTGGCAAGGGCCACGTTTCTCTCAACCTTACCCTCCGCCGCACATTCAACCTCTTCGCCAACCTGCGGCCCTGCCGCTCCGTCGCTGGTTACAAGACTCCTTACGATAATGTCGATACCGTCCTGATCCGCGAAAATACGGAGGGCGAGTACTCGGGCATTGAGCATGTCGTGGTGGATGGTGTTGTCCAGAGCATTAAGCTCATCACCCGGGAGGCATCCGAACGCGTCCTGCGCTTCGCTTTCCAGCACGCTACCGAGATCGGCCGGAAGAAGGTCCGCGTGGTCCACAAGGCCACTATCATGAAGATGAGCGACGGCCTCTTCCTTAATGTAGCAAAGGAGGTCGCTAAGGACTTCCCTCACATTGAGTTCGACGCCGAGCTCCTCGACAACACCTGCCTGAAGATGGTCACCGATCCCGTCCCATACAACGACAAGGTCCTCGTCATGCCCAACCTGTACGGTGACATCCTGTCCGACATGTGCGCTGGTCTCATTGGTGGTCTGGGTCTGACGCCCTCTGGCAACATCGGCGATGAGTGCTCTATCTTCGAGGCCGTCCACGGCTCCGCTCCCGATATCGCAGGCAAGGGTCTCGCCAACCCGACTGCTCTGCTGCTCAGCTCCATGATGATGCTGCGTCACATGAGCCTGAATGAGTACGCCGACCGCATTGAGAAGGCCGCCTTCGATACCCTTGCGGAAGGAAAGGCTTTGACCGGTGACCTGGGTGGCAAGGCCAAGACGAACGAGTTCGCTGCCGCTATCATCGAGAAGTTGTAGATGCGTGTGTTGTCTCGTTTCGCCTGATTTGTTGGCCAGGCTTCCGCCACCCCAATGTTTGTTGTATGCATCGGCTCTGGGTAGTGGGGTTTGGGGTATAGAGTGTAACTGTATACAAGATCCGTCATACCATTTTCCTTTTGATCATGACAACGAAAGGACAGGAAGGAGAAGAATAATGAAATGGAAAAGGCAGTTGATAACCAATTGCAGATCCAATCAATTCGGTCAATTCAGGAACGTGTTTCGATGCTGTCTTCTGATTAGATACCTGGGTTGGATCTGAACTGTGGGATCGCCATGCCGTCGTCTTATACACTACATATGAAGTCCGGATGTTGGGGCTTGAGACGGTGTAAATGCAGGATGGTGGAGCACGCTCGACTATCATCAACTCATATGCAGGTTCGCGCATGCATCTTACCCACGCCCAGCGGACGGATAGTAAGAGACAGGAAGTCGGGTAGCAACGCATCCACAGAAAAATGTATAGCAGGCTGGCTTCACCACGCGGCGTTGATAGGCACCGTCAAGTGGACTAGCAAGTCAAGATCACCGATGCAAAAGCACCTCAATGTGTTGACGATTTGGGAAACTGCACGCGATTCTCGTAGGATAACCACATCCTAGAGACGTGTGTCCAGGCTAGCCCTGCATACATATCTGCTATTCCCTGACCGAGAAAACGCCACTCAGTCATTGTTCATGCAACCTTGTCTAGGTATAGCTTCTCGCCAGTGTCCATCGGACAGCGTTAGCCACCAGTATGTAAGACCACAATCGAGATGTCACAGCTAGATGAGCAGTCTAACCGAAGACTCAAAGTAGGATCCAATCTATCGTGCCGAATCACATACGGAGCCATATATTCAGCCTTGTATAAAGTAGTTTGTCCCTTTCTGGTAGAGGTGCGACAACCACTGCTGCTGACGATGCAGGATGTAGGACTGGCCAAAATAGGAAAGCCTTCGCGTGAGGTCGAGAACATGGGCTCGCGTGCTTCCTCTCCATACAAACAGACCGTCAACTGGTCTCTTTTCAGTTACCGAGCAAAGGGCTTGCAGCTGTTGTGCTACTGCCCGCAGGACCTTGCATACCGGCAGACAGCCTAGCTGCAGGCCTCATAGGTTCCCGCTCTGCCCATGTGACCTTTCTGCATGCCACGAAAACGTGGAGAGTACCTGGCTGCGGCTCCATCATCCCGATCGACTGGAGAATGCTTGGATGGCCAGAAAGCCCTTGAAGCATGTTATTGTCGTTCAAGGAACGAGTTTCAAAAAGGTCCGCGGGCAGCTGACCACGTTGGTGATTTGAGCGTCTCATATTGTTACACAGGGGACTACAGCAGTAGAACGACGGCAGGGTAGGAAGTATACGGCAGATTATAAGCAGTCTGCCACACCTTGGCACCGTGATACTGTATTTGTGTCTGAAACGGTCAATTCGAGGTGAGACCACTTCTCGAGGAAGGAGAGTTACGACAAACTTGCAGTATCATTAGAACTATACCTCTGCCAGCGTCCTACAATCATGTACGACCGGTATGGTCGTCACAGTACCTCTATAAATCCAGGACTCGACGATCGCCACGCAGCGCAGTAAAGAACCCTTCCAGTCCCTTTCATGTCAATGTCTATAATCGCATATGGCAAGAACGAAAGGTCATTCTGGGGGTGCAGACCCCCACGCCTATGACGGGTAGTCTAAGCAATAGAAGCCATAGATGGCCTAGTACGTGCATGTGCGTGCCATAAAGCCGGTGTGCTTTTGTCAAGAAGTTGAAGAATGATACCAATAGGAGTCCGCTCCGATACCTTCTGCTGACGGTCTTGCGAGGTACTTGCGAGACAGCCCGGAAGACGACAAGCCCAGCAAAGCAAAGAGCATATCATTAGGTTTGCATAGCAGGGGGCATCCTTCTTGCTGCTCGCTTCGTCGCCCTTAGCATTGACGCCGTATACGGAAGTAATGCGCGAAAGTTGCTGGCGGATCGAGGTCCCACTCTCATCCGCGGCATCGGGCATCTTCCATTGCTGTCACAACAAGTGGCGGTAAGTACCCTGACAGGCCTGAATAACACCATGCCGACCATCCGGGCAATTCGGAAGCGGATCAGTCTTATGCCCGCGCCGTTGCCCACGCCGTCTTTATCTTTCATGTACCAGATCGGCCGCCTTACTAGGACAGCGTCGGCATGATCGTCATCACCTGGCTATGCTGTACTCTGCATGCCTCACACACTATTGCTTTGGGCGGAACCAAGAACATGCACTTGAAGACAATTCAGACAAAGTTGTGCCTCGCCACAGCGTGTGGAACCGGCTAGCAGTCGGACCAACGACCTCAGGTATTCTCTGCGTGTCGAAAAAGCCTGCAAACCACACAATAAAAGTCCCAGGTGTGTCCGGTGTCTGGTGTCACTTGAGACCGAGACTCGAGGTCGTCCTGTAAAGGTTGCGTTGATGATGGGCGGACAATCCGAGCACTAGGTACTACAGATTGACCAAGTCCACAGAAATGTTCCAGAAAAGAACAGCTCGCCTGTCAGTGGTCGTGACATCTCTTGTCCGTCTTGGCTCTCAGGGCTCTCCAAGGACCATCTCCGATAATCGAGGCTAGGGACCTGGTCGTGGAGAAGTCCCAGAAGCCCCACAGTCCCACCCCCTTGCCGGTTCCACTTTATTTTGCGCATCTCTCACTCGCTGGTCTCCAACAAGTGAAGCCGCATCTTCCTTTCAACGCCGACACCAGAGGACGCTTCTGCTCAGGGTCGCATATCATTGCACAATGTGTTGGCTGTAAGTCACGGCCATCCCACCACTCTCCTGAGATTGGAATTTTCGCATGAAGTACCTGCAAGTGTAGTTGTACAGACGTGGATTTTCCCCAGAGATGGTACGCACCCGAGAAACAAGGATGGTGCTTGATTATCTTGTGTCGATTCATGTCCGAGGCCTCGGCGGTTCCCTTCAGAGGGGACTTGATCACACCTTAGTACGGACTAGGTATGCGGCGGTTTCAAAGGCCAATTACCTGCTGCTACACTGCGTCTAAACAAATCGCTCATGTAATCTGACTTCCTAATTGTACTTCTGTCCTAAAATAAGGTACGTCCTATGATATACAGGAGGGTCGGACTACAGTGGAGAGCTCAACTTAGATCGTCCATGGCCAAGTGGGCGCGATACCCTCCTTTCCGGCTCAAGGAACCGGCGTATATATATCTCCCTCTCCCCTCTGTCGTTCTTCTGCCCTTCACACACAACATCCGTCTAAGACTCCACTCTACCCATACATCACCACTCTCGCCTTGTCCAACACACTCACGTATTCTCCTTTCTTCACTCGCACCATATACATCACATCTATCCATTAGTCCAGTCTTCGAGATGCCTTCAACGCCTACCTCTTCTGCCGCCGCTTCCCCGGCTGTGGACTCCGACAGGTTGCGCTCTCACCTTGAGGCCAACCCTCTCAAGTTCCACGTCAAGGCTGGCAACGCCAAGTGGGCTTGCACTCTGATGCACCGCAACTCTTAGTAAGTTGGCTCTCATGGTGTTATTTACTGTGTATTACATGCTACAGTAACGCTAACCATCATCTCAAGTGAGAGGCAACGGGCTAACCGGACCGACTCGTCTACCTCAACCGCTTCAAGTTCCTCGGCCTCTTCCATCGGTTCCAAGTAAAGAGGGTTGGTTGAGCAACTTGCTCAAAGGCTGACGGCTGAGCTGCGAATCTTCAGCGTGTTGCGAAGTTACATCGCCGCCTCAAGCTCGACAAAGACCAACCTAATATCAGTCAACTCAGCCGCTACAACGACCTGAGGCTCGACAGTTACACAACATCCATGTTCGAAAGTTTGACAGAGACTGAAGCTTAGCGAAGGAGAGTTCGTCCTGGCGAGTTATGCGCACGTATACCTTTTGACTTTTTCTGAGGAATTTCTTTCTCTCGCGTCGGAGTTGCTTGGATGGAAACACACCCAAAAGCTTGGGATGGCGACGGGGTTCGGCGGCGCAAGACACAAAAAAGTGTGGAGTATAGGCGACATGTTCCGTGCCCCCTATTCTAATGAGTGGGAATAATCCTCGGCTTTTGAGGGTTTTAGACTGGAGCTATGATGACGAGTAGTGTCCTAATGGAAATGACAACCATTAATCGGAAAACGTTGAGTGTACTTCCGAGACTTCCGTGTTCTCCGTGTGGGCCGCGCATTGCCTTCGGCATTCAAAATTCCAGATCGGATGCCGATGCCGCGAGCGGCGAGGTGGAGACTTGGAGATCTGGTTCGCCAGAGCGTTCAGCTACCAGAGCTACGTCTTATACCAGCATCGAATATGGATGGATTTCGTGAACAACCTTACGCTTGTCGTTATTTTCTTCAGTTTGTTTTCACCAACTACTAGACTCCGTAGCATCCCCGTCATCTCTCTTCGTTCGTGCTCACGTCGGTCACCTTCGTCTTCCTACGTCCAAGTCAGACCGCACTCAGACTGCAGAATCGATATGTCGGCTCTGGTTGAGCTTGTCAAATTCTTGCAGACCACGCGATGCCTTACGTTGGCTTACTGCAGATAGAACGTAAATATGACTGGCTAAATTTATACAGTTACAGTCCATTTATTGTTGGGTATAAGCCGCCGCCTATCTAGATCTTGCTCCATGATGAATTGCCTACATTTTCGGATGACCCCTATCCGCTCACACGGGTTCTCTTCACCATGTCAGGGCATACCTGCTTTCTCAGCGTCGTTATGCACTTGAATATGTGAGATTTGAAGTTAGGTAGCATGTGGACATGGATTTAACACACGGGTGAATCTAAGATGCTCTGAGAAAGTGTACTGCGGTAAGTTCTAACTGGCTTGACCTAAAACATTTGCGATGCATGGCACTCTTACTACCTGGTAGTAAACGCGCCGCACTGCCAATCGACTACCCTATACCTCACATTTTGTTGTACCACTACAGGTTAAAACCCTCCGGAGTTCCACTTATGTGTGACTGCAAACGACAAAAGGAAAAAAAAAAAGGTTTGAGTAAACTGACCTCGATGTTTTGGATAAACCCTCGAAGATGCTTCGAGTGTGGTTGAACTCGGACCTGCAAGCGTCCGACGAATCAGAGGGCGTGAAACGTTGATTGCGTGGAAGTGGTACGTCACGAGTCCAATGTCCATGGCTACTGAAGCAAGCAGGAACGCCTCACTTTGCGCCTGGCGCGCAGAGTTGTTGAATGCAGCTGCTGACCGAACAAAGTTAAACTACGACTGGCCTGACAGCCTGACAGGCTCATGCGCCATCCACAAAAGCCCCTTAGCTGCTCCCCCTCTACATAATCCAGCTCTTGATCTTTTCTTCCTACAGTAACTTGCTACACTTAGGAAGTTGGAGTACTCCCCAGTTCAACCCCCCTTCCCGGCCAACTATCACTGCACTTCGTGTGTGACGTCCGACACCTGGCCAAGAATACCACATTACACATTCGTTGATCACTGCAGTGCTTTTAAAAATGCCTGTTCCAATAGCTGCCAAAGGTGAGTGCGACTCGTGTCTCTCTGCCTTCCCGTCACGCTACCCCGCCATCTCCAAATTTGAGGGGCAAATCACTACTGTAGTACGCAGTTAAATGGACAGCCTGATCTACGCGGCCACCTCTCTAGTTGGAGGTGGCGAACGACCACGCAATCCTCCTGGCTCCCTTTTATCGTCTGTTTTGTCCGCCGGCCGAGCTCGAGGTTTTGTTTTCTCTTGCTCAGACCTAGCTTGGTATTCTAGCTGCGAGGCCAACGTCCTGTGTGTTGTTTCGCCAATTCCTTGTTCCGTCTCTTCATCAGTTCCACCCTTCCACATATCTTGACGCCATCGCCTTCCATCTTTCGCATATTGTACCTTGATATTGTTACCTACTCTTCCAAAATGCCGCCTAACCATGCTGTGATGGCTTCAGCCGGCGTAATCGCCATATCAGTTGCCGTGGCAGCTGCCATAGCCGTCTACGAGTCACCGGAGCTGCGCCGGATGGCTGAGGATCTCCGGCGTCGTATCGCCATAGCCCTGCACTCACTAGGAGAAAACATTGACCCGGCAACGCAAACACCGCAAGAGCCTCTGTTCAACAGGCCGGAAGACGCAGAAGGCTTCCTTCGGTCCCGAGGTGCGGTCGGAGACGATGCTGGTATCGATGCCGATGACGAAACTCGGCGGAGGCAACGGGAGGAACTTATGTACTGGAATGCCATCCGCGAATCAAAGAAGGATATGGAACGCAAGCAGGCCGAGGAAAAGCAGGGTTCGCACCGTGGATCCACCACATTCGACGACTTCCTTCAAGAGGACGCCAGTGCGGAGAAGGGCACCTACGTGTATAACACCGGCGCTGATGTCCGAAGTGCAGAGAATGAAGGGTTTGTGAGGCGTCGCGGTGCTGAGGGGGTTAGGGGGCTTAGCCCTGCCATCTACGCCAATCCTTTCGCTGACGAGCATGGAGTCGACGATTTTGACGATGAGCCAGCTCACAGTCTACACGCCCTGTCACCTGGCCAAGACGAGATCATGTCGGACATTTACAATGCCACAGAACCGGACAGAAACGTTGCGTCGCGCACTTTATCTCCGCAACCAGCCCAAGCGATGGGCGAGGTTCTATTCGACTTCAACAACACACTCTCTGCCGAGGACGCTCAACCAGCAGACTTTGGCACAACACCCAAGCCGGAGGCGGAAGAGCTCGCAGACGATGAATACATGACCGCTGGTCAAGATGACCGGCAGGACGCCTACGCGTCCATTCAGGCCTGGGCGGAGGCTTCGTCAGGCTCGACAGATCCCGACCGATTACCTACCGCTTTCTCTGCGTTCTACTCCCCCCTTCCCGTCTCACCGCCCGTGCCCGTCTCGGAGCCTGAGATGGTCAGCGATGGTATGCTCACACCGACAGAAGGGTCTACTGCTGGGTCTGGTGAGGATATTGCCGACGAGGCATTATCACAGACGGCTGACGTGGGACGTGTCTATGACGTCTTGAGCGACGGGGAGAGCGAGGGCATGGCGACCCCTTATAGCTGGACCGAGGTCGGAAGTGTGGTCAGCTCGAACGATGAGGCTGTGCGTGCGTAAGATAGTTCATGGACCGAGTAGGGACTTGGCATTCCATCGCAGGGGTGTAATGCAGCTTTTTACGTCGCTTCGAAATAGAGGCTTTCTGACGAAGCAGCTGTTGCTCTTGAGCAAGGTGTTCCACTGGAAAGCGCCTTGTGTTCTGTTACTAGAACAGACTGTGGCGGCTGGGGGGGATTTCAGTGGTTGGCGTTGAAGGATTTCTGTTTGTTTTTTCATGGTACACTGGCAAGGAGAAGCTCGGCAGCGAATTGGGTCATACGGAGTTAGGGAGAGAATCCCTCTTTACTTGTTGTTTCGGCATAACCATATCACTTTTTGATTCCTGCAGGGCTTGTCTAAAAACCCTAGAGTATTTCCTTGCAATAGCACGGGACCTGGTGAGTCTCATCATTTAAGCAAGAATGCAGGTCTGCTTCCGTTCAGCTCACGTCTGTGTCCCTTCGTCAACTGTCCAATTCTCCACACCCTCGCCTTTCTTCACCTTTGAGATATAATCCTCCCAGAGCTGCTCCACCGGCCGGCCGAGTAACCCGGTCCAGAACTCCTTCTCCTCGTACCGCCTCCCCCTCAACCGCTCGTTTATCCTCCTGACGGTACCGACCCCAAACCTGCCCTCCAGGTACTCCAGAAAATACGCCGTGTGCTGATACCCGCCGTCCCACTTCCCCTTGGTCTCCCTCTTCCAGTGCGGCGGGTCGAGCCCGCAGCACAGCCTGACCCAGTCGGCAATGCCTTCGATCAGCCCGCCGGGACACGTCCCCTGCGCGTTGTGCTGGTAGCAGTGGACCAGCTCGTGGGTCAGGACGCCGGCGATCTCGGCGCCCAGCCGGTCTTTGCGGATGGAGGCGACGTAGTTGAGGGAGAGGTGGATCTCCTTGTGGTGTTGGGGGTCGAGCTCCGTGCCGGTGGTGTAGGCCACGCCGCCGATGTCGCGGAGGACGACGGTCACGGAGCGGGTGGGCGGGCAATGGGTGGGCGAGGGCGGGGAGGAGTACAGGTGCTTCTGGACGTTGGAGACGGCTTCTGACAGGAGGGTGGAGGCCGTTACGGAGGTGAGGAACTGGGTTGCGCCCGGGTGGCCGAGGGAGCGGATCTCCAGGCGGAGGGTTGGGGTATGGTAAGCGGTAGGTGTGGGTTGGGTGGTTGAGGTTGAGGCCGGGCTTTGCGGAGCGCGGTCTGGGATGGGAAAGGGGACTGCGGATGAGGTTGGGGGTGGTGGTGAGGATGCTGGACTTGTGGGAAACATGAAGATGTGGTGGGGTTTGGGGGCCGGACTCGTTGAGGGAATGATTGTCATTTGGAAGATGTGTTATGAGCTTCAAATTGGATATAGAGAATGGTCTTATCAAACTATAATCTGACACAGTGTTACTGTATCTCATGTCAATGGGTAAGTCAAGGTAGACGAGCAGGACACACAGTATCGGCGCCGGTCGTCCAAGTCGACAGCGCGGGGTTCGCGTCGAGGGGCTGAGAGGTACCCGTCCCACCGTGCTTCGCGGGAAAGGTACTTTGTGGGACCGCCAGGGATCATGGTTCCAGCCGTTTCTGTAGGGATGGCACGAACCCGCATGCGGTCGCGGTCACAGACGGGAAGCTCTTGTGCCGTCGCACCGCCAAAAGAATTCCATACATGTCGACCAGCGACAAATATCAACACCTTTTGCGCATTGCATAATCGTCTTGCCTTCGCCCAGCGACATCGAGCTTGCGACTGAATGCCAGTTTCAATCTGGTGCTGTATTCCCCGCTGCCCGACTTGCCGGTATCTAAATTCCGAATAACGACGCGACAGCAAAGTTAGTATTTTTCCTGATTGTTTGGCTCAGGAGTAAATAACCTGGAAGCTCAATGGTCGGTCTGCCTCAACATCAACTAACTTCGATATTTGCGGGGAAAATAGATCTAGATCCCGAGTATCTGAGCATCCTCTGAAGAGCTCATGGCGGACAAGATAAACGATAAACAGGTCGCCGACCTGATAACGCTCCTTCGGACGGACGCGAACATCGAAGCCAAAGTAAATGCTGTCACGGCTATCAAGTCTGGCATCAAGCAGCATAATGTTCCGGACACCTGCGTCGCGCCATTATTCGATGCCCTCCGTAGCGCATCCTCCTCACAACATGCAGTGCTCGTCAATGCCGGCTTCACAGCGCTCAACCACCTGCTGACGCGACTATCAAGACAAGAGCCCAAGTACCTAGTAAAAGAGGCTGCGCGGACACTGCCGCTCCTTGTGGAAAAGCTCGGAGATCAAAAAGAAAAGTTCCGTATCCTCGCCTCGCAGTCAATGACTACTTTGTACAAAGTTGCACCAGTCGATGTCGAGCGCTCAGTGCGAAATACTGCCATGGTGGGCAAGAATGCAAGAGCAAAAGAAATGAGCTTGCAGTGGGTGCTGCAGATGCATCAAGAGAATGGCTTGCAATTTCGGAGCTATGTTCCTACGCTCATGGAGCTTCTAGAGGATGCTGATCCTTCAGTCCGCGAGACGGCCAAGACTACTGTCATCGAGCTTTTCCGGTATGGCATCCAGTTGCTGCTTCCTTCCGCAAACTGAGACTGACTGTTTCTTTCACCAGAAATGCGCCGAACGCTGCAAAATCAGATCTCAAGAGGCAGTTGAAGACTTACAAAGTCAGGCCAGCCATTGAGCAGGCCATCGTCAGAGAGCTAGTGCCTTCTTCCTCGACGCAGTCATCACAGCATGAAGAGGAGGTCCACTCTCAACCAGCGCGGCCTGCTCTTGCTGCGAGCATGTCATCAATCTCGAGCGAACGACCCATCACACCAATGCCGGACAGCAAACCAGAACAGGTCGAACCCATGTATGTGAACACCCAGCGCGAGCTGGACGACATATTTAGGGAAATCCATACCTTCTTTGAAGGCAAAGAGACGGAGCAGAATTGGCTGAAGCGCGAGGAGAGCATGACCAAGCTCAGGAAGCTGTTGGCCGGCAACGCAGTGTCCGACTTCCACGACAGCTTTCTAGCGAGCCTACGTGGCCTGCTCGACGGCATCCTCAAGGCTGTCAACTCTCTAAGAACGAGCTTGTCCAAGGAGGGCTGCAGCTTGGTTCAAGAGATGGCCCGCATATTCGGCCCTGGCATCGACCCCATGGTCGAAATCCTCATGCAGAACTTCATCAAACTATGTGGTTCCACGAAAAAAATAGCTTCTCAGCAGGGCAATGTTACTATCGATGCCATTGTCAGCAAGGTTACGTTTAACGCGCGGATTTTGCAACACATCTGGGCCGCTTGCCAGGACAAGAATGTTCAGCCGAGAACGTATGCAACAGGCTGGCTGCAGACAGTGCTCAAGAAAGAGGCTCATCACAAGAGTCACATCGAGCACGCTGGGGGCCTGGACGTGGTTGAGAAGTGCATCAAGAAGGGACTGGCGGACCCCAACCCAGGTGTCAGGGAGAAAATGAGGGCAACATACTGGACGTTCAGTGGGATATGGCCCGCGCGCGCCGAAGCAATCATGGACTCGTTGGACCCTACCGCTCAAAAGCTGCTAAGGAACGATCCACATAATCCCAGCTCACCTAAGAAGGCAGAAGGGGGTGCACGGCCAGGCCTTGGCTTATCTAAGAGTACCATGGGGCCGCCCAAGCCCAGCCTCCGGGAAGCTATGCTGGCCCAGAAGAAGGCGGCCCTGGCGGGTAAGAATCTTCCTCCACGGCCCGGGTCGGCTATGGCGCATTTCTCTCCCCAACGGACAGTGTCAAACTCCTCTACTGCCTCTGTGGCGTCGGCATCATCAGGACCTGCGGTACGGCATCGGCCTGAAGCCACACATGCAGTCGCCTCTAGTGGTTTGTCTGTGGCACCGATGCGACCTCGAAAACGGCCCGAGCTCGCCGCCCGGCCAGCCACGGCTGGACCGTACTCTGTACGAGGCCACGACCTTGCGTCAGCAGAGCAAGACAGCCCACCGGAGCGTGTCCGGCCAAAGCCTGCAGTCACGCCCAAGGTGATGGGAGCCTCGCCGAAACGGACAGTGCAACGACCTAAGCCAGGCCATGCCTCTACAGCGAGCGAATCAAGCCTCCCTACGCCATCCAAACTGGTAGCTAGCAAGTCTGCTCCCTCCCCTCGAACCTCGCCAGCCAGAACAACGAAACCTGGGCCTCCCCCTGCTCTGTCAAGCAGTCCCACTAAAGCCCACGAGGACTTCACTATGGTCGTGCCTACAATCGCAAGCCTCAGGATATCGTCCCCTAGGCAGTCTCCGAAACCGTCTCCAAAGCTCGCCACGCCTCCAAAACCAAGCCTGCCGGTCGATGCGGCCTCCTCGCCTGAGACGCCGTTAGCGCCTCCCCTTAAAGTCTACGAGGACCCCTTCACCGAGGACCAAGCCACACCCAGACCGGCGCCTTTTGCTCCTAACGTCCTTGAAGACAAGCCCGTCAACGAGCATGTAGGCAGCGTCGTCCGAACAGACTCAGACCCCGGCAGCGATGCCGCGCCACCAACGGAGCCTTTCTCGCCAGAGAAAGCAAAGCAGAATTCCCGTCTGCTCGACAGCGGCATCGCCAAGATCAAAGCCAAGGCCCTCGACGTGCACGGCTTCCGGAAGCTCCAGGGCATCATCCGCGACGGCGCCGGCGTCAACGGGAAATCCGCCGTCTTCACCGACGACCGCTTCGACGGGCTCGTGGGCGGGCTGTTCGAGTACCTCGAGTCGCCGCTGACGACCCTCGCGCCCGAGAAAGTGCAGGACGTCAAGGCGCAGATCCTGGCCACGATCCGGCTCCTCCTAAAAAAGATGCGGGACTCGTTCCAGCCGCACGTCAGCCGCGGTCTGGAGTCGCTGCTGCGCTGCCGCGCCACCTACGACGGCCGCACGCACATGGTCTCCGGGCTGGAGACGCTCGCGTCCGACCTGGTGCTGCTCGGCGACGCGAGCGAGATCACGCACGTGCTGTCGCGCATGCTCTCCGACCTGGACGACGCCACCGCCGGCGCGGCGCGCAGTCTGAGCATGGGATTGCACGTCCTGGCGCAGATGGTCGACGGCAAGCGGCCCGTGTATGTCCCATCCGAGAGCGAGTTGACGACCCTGGCTGGGCTGGCGGCGAGGTGTCTTGGGAGCAAAGAGTCCGGCGTCAGGATGGATGCTGTGGGACTGAGTGTGGCGCTGCATGGCCGGGTTGGAGAGCAGAGGTTCTGGGAGGCGATGAAGGGCGTCGGGGAGGATGGAAAGAGTTTGATCACCTATTATGTTGTAAAACGACAGAGGGAGACCGGCACCGCATAGGTGGTATTTCGTAGGAGGCTGTCTGCTTGAGGCTTTGGCGTTGGTGTTATGGTGTTTGTGGTCTTGGGTCGGATTGCTGCTTGACTTCGCATTGTTACAATGATACCAAGCGAGCCCCTATCTTCGGGAGTATTGTACAGACATGGTGAAAGGCGATTGTTAGACGGTATCATTCTGTTCGTTATTCTCTAGCAAGCACCACAATGGTATGCATTGAACTTCTACACCAACCAATATCACCGTCTATTGTCAGCTACCCAGCTTCTGTTCCAAGGTTTGGCCACTCGCGCAACCCCATCGTCGCGTGACAGCACGTTACTTCCTTTCTCGCTCAACCTGACCTGGTCTCCCAATTTTGCTTGCATATAACTTGATAAGTAAGACAAGCCAATTGTTCCCATCGCGTTGGAATGCCGTTGTCTAGCGCAGGCGCTAGAACATGTGCATGTCTCTTCTCTTGTTCTGGGCTCCCCTTCCTCTACCTGCTATCGAGCACAAATGATGACGAAGAGGTGAGCAGAAACAAAGGACATATGTCTTGGAAATGACGCACGGCTGCTCGGCACCGCCAACCGAGACCATTCGGAGAATTCGACATATAGTGTCTGAATATATTCTGTGTCCTCCCTTCTCACCTGGCCGCTGCGGAAAGGTGCATGGGGATGAAGGTGCGGTGCGATATTAGGTGTCTCGGGAGCACTAAGTGGATCGACAACCTTTCTATTCCTTGTGCCCCCTGCCACTCCGATCGTGAAGTCCTGCAAGTCAATGAAAATCCCAAATCCGAGATTCCAGCACGGACTGGGAGCTGCTATGTGTGATCTGGCCGAAGGGAAAGTGCTCATGCAGGCCATGGGAAGGTCAGTTTGCAATTATAGAAACTCGCAACTATTCCCGGATCAGCAGACGAGGCGGTGACGAATGTTTACACCCCTTATCCTTGCTAGGCTCTGTTCTAGCGCACGGAATGGGGAAACGATGTGCGCTGTGAGCTCCGCCAGCGACCCTGAAATGCTACAGAGCTCTGTTCCAGGGGTTCCGAATTAGTGTTCTAGGGGTCCATTCGAAACGGGTACCTGGGCAGCGTGGCAGGTTATGTAGTACTGCTTGCTCGCGTAGGTGCAAGGAGTATTAGCGCCAGTCTGCTCCTCCGGACCTGTCTACTGTCTACTCAAGTGGTTGACATTCCTATCTTCGTTGGCTGCTATTTCATCAGAACCCGGCATTTATGCAGGAATTCGGCGTACGGAAGGACCCGTCAACTTTGTGGAATCTCGTGCGATGCAGTGCTTGGGAACCGAAGCACAGCACGTACACAGAGTAGATACGTGTCAGCTAGGTAATCCGGGGAACCATTTGTTTCCTCGTTTCCACAAGCCACTGCCGGCAACCGAAAGACACTATCAAGATCTTCCGTAACAGTCATACTCCAAGAGATGAAATTGGAGGTCCGACGCCTAGAGATGCGCGCGTGTTTCGCATGGCCTGGTGGAATATAGCAGCCTAGAATCATCTGCAGGGCGCAGAAGCTGAAGTTGTCCTCAGGGGTAGTGGATGCCCCTGCAGCAGGTTTCTTGGCTCACTGTCATGTTTTGGAGCCGTTGGGTATCAGCTTCACACGTGGAGGAGCCAACAGCTGGTTACCGAACTCCTTTAGAAGCGCCGCCAGATAAGCATGAGTGGGAACATCTTCCTTCGTGAGGTGCTACGCCGCCTTCTTACACACATCATGAGAACAAAGCTGTGTGCACAGGAGTGATCCCGTAAGTAGCACATCTTCGGCCCATCAAGACGTTCCCCTGAACCGGCGACTTCTAGGGTAGTATGCCCTGCAGGAGGGAAGAGAAGACTGGGACCCCTGGCTGTTCCCATCGAAGGATATGAAACAAAGCGTCATATATTCTTCGCCGCTCTCACTACAGCCAGGCAGTATTGGAGCATCTTCTGCCCTTTTTGGAGAAAGTTGTTCCGTGATATGGGAACATGTAGTTTGGAGATTGCCGTAATACTATGTATACTGTAGTAGGCGAGCACACGGTCTTTTGCGGGAACGGAGGATCGCCGACATGGATGTATGTCGATTGTGCGGATAATCTTCAGCCTAGCCCTTGCTGGGAGGATGCAACATGGCTGCAGGTCCTTTTGGTTGGCCTTCCTGGGGGTCAATTTAAATGAAACAGTCGCCGGTGTTATTTTCCCAATAGACATCCCATGGTTGCAGTCGCAAATACGTATTCGTACACAGAACTTTTGGTGATTCTCTGAGCCAGCAGCTTTGTCGTCCATTCCCGGGGTAGGCCTGGTGTAAGTACTCCAGTAGTAAGTATTCTAGTCATTTGTTCGTGGTCATGAGTTTCCGGACCACCCTTATGTATGTTCTTTGTATGGATGTCTGCCAAAGAGAACGTCTGACACTTAAGGTGTGTTCATACTTGTCAAGTAAGCCACCGTGAAAGCTAAACCAACATGGTCGCACAAAGTTTACTGGCAAGCGGCCACAACTTCTTAATAGAGAGCTTGATACTAGCCGCGTGGATGGTCTGTAGGCGCGCGTGGTGCTCACGGAACCGGGAACATTGTCTGTCAAAGCGCAGCACAGACGTGGCTCCGGGATGAATGTCGTCTCTTTGAGTTCTGGAGTCAAGCAGATGGATGCCACGGATCGGCCCTAGAGACACTGGGAGCGGCTGAATTCTAGGTGGAATGTAAGCATGCACAAGGACGGGGGCCACAGGCTCCGTCCGCCAGAGATGTGATGTTTGACAGAAATGTTGCTTTTGTGTCAATGCCCGGTACAATAATGCATGGATTAGAGGAGGACATCAGCGATGGTGGGAAGCGTAGTTTTCGAGACGTGCAGAGTGATATGCCGTGCACGGATAAGAGCACACCCTCATTCTCTTGGGACCAGCTGGCACCAGAACCAGCAATCAGTCAGGTTGCGGTATTGCCTCTGGACTGTGATTTGCCCCCGGTGAATCTCACGCACTTTTCTTTCCTGTGAAATGCTCGTACCTGACGTTGCGGCTTCAGCTGACTGAGTTTGCGGAGATGTGAAGCTAGGTACTGTGTCTCGGTGGCTAGTGGTGGTTCCGGCCAGAAACCAAAGTGCATCAGAGTGCTTTACAACCTGGGTCGCTTCCCTTATGACACACGGGAGAGATTATCGCTACCGTGAAGGTAAGCCTCTGGTACCTACCTCACGCTAGCACTTGTCCCGAAGTTGAGTTAAGTTATCGTATGTGTGATGCCAACGAAATGCACTTGCGCGAGAGCAGGAAAGCGCAAGTCTTACAGACGTAGTGGCACTCGCACTTGCCCTTGCCCCTTGCTGGAGATGTTCGCCAGTGGACCCTTTCTTGGCTGCCCCTGGCCCCCTTGCACTTAAATGAATCCGAAATCCACACCAAATTCGGTTCCGCTCTGAAAGTACTCGCTTCGAACGCACGGCATGAGAACGCGTGGTTGATGGAGAAGCCGAACATTCTTCACAATTCCTAGCTTATTAGTGTGCATCAATAGTCATTGAAATCCGTCTGTATGGGTCTAGCCTCCTCCTCAGGATTGTAGACAATGACCAGCAGAGGAATGGCGACAACAATCGGCAGCTTGACCCTGACACGAACAAGGCCTCAGCTTTCACTGTGACATTGAGAGGCGACAGGGACACCCTGCTCCAAAACCACAGACGGTTCCTCTCCACAGATTTGCAACCCACTCGCTCTGGAACAAGCCAGCATTACCGCACTGGCCAATTGGACACAAGAACTTCCAAGCCACGTCGAACCCACAGCAGCATCCCCCAGAACTCCAAGACCTCGTTCACAACCAGACCATTTCAGCAGACTTTCTCGACACCAACTAACCATCTGCCTCGAGCCGACTATTGCGACAACTCACCGTCATTGCTGCGGACAGTCCCCAATCGTGGGCTATCGACCTCCGGACTCGACCTCTCCTCTCGACTACATTCGCGGGGTTGACTGGACGACTTAGTGACGGAATTCTCGATAGCGCGGTTCTTTCTCGCCCCTTCAGCCAGCGATCGTTTTCCAGTACATTGTCAATATCATCCAGCATTTGTTTCTTCGATGTGTCTCCAGCCGTGGCAGCGGATTAACCCTATATCTCTTTCATGACGATTTCCTTCATCCGCAACTCTTGACGAACTGAGATACCCCTGTTGGCTATTTTCTTTGCGTGGTTCTTTTTGCCATCATGGACGATTATCTCGACGGCCCGGTCGACACCGAGGATGTCTTCCCGTGTAAGGGATGTGGAGAGGTATGTCCTTGTCGTTTAGTAGCTGGACCACTCCTGACACCTTGGGTCTTTACTTGTACTGACTGAATTTCCTCCCGGCACAGATTCTTGAAGAGGGCAAGGCATTCGAGCTTTGTAAGTGACCTTCTGTCGTCAGACATCCCTCCGGTGTCCATGGACTGCCACACGATTGATCTGCCCCTGATAATATGTTATGTCCCCTTCTGCTAATACAGCTATAGCCGGTCTTCGATGGCATCTCGACTGCTTTAGGTGTAACACGTGCAACACCCTGCTCGATTCCGATGCGAACCTCCTTCTTCTTGGCGATGGGTCGCTTATATGCAACAATTGCACCTACAGCTGCAACGCCTGTGGCAATAAGATTGAGGATCTGGCCATTTTGACCGGGGATCAGGCGTTCTGTGCTACCTGCTTTCGGTGTAGGAACTGTAAGCGGAAGATTGAGAACCTCCGATATGCACGAACTTCGCAGGGCATCTTTTGCATGAGTTGTCATGAGTCTTTAATGGCAAGAAGGCGGAAGAAGTCAAAGGCTGCCGCGCAGGCAAAAGCACGAGAGAAAGACGGCTCCCCAATGATTAGGGACAAGTCGCTCCCGGCTCTACCTCCAAATGCCATTCCTCCCAATGCTTTCTCCAACGAGAAGGTCACCCCCGATTCTGACATGCCGACCGAGCTGTCTCCTCGTCCACGTGCGGCCTATACTCTCAATGACTCGTCATCGCGGAGTAGCTCGAGGCCCTCGAGATCCCCTGAACGATCATCGGACCGGCCCCAAGAGATAGCGAAAGAGCCGTCACTCGCGCCCCCGGCACAAAACTATCGGAATAACCGCAATTCTTCGATAATATCTGGAGATGTGCTCGGCGGCGATGGAGAGAGCTTTTTTATCCCGGTCGCTCTAGACCCGACCCCCGCGCCGTCGGTCACCTCGAGGTCTGCGTCAGGGACTCCGACCGACCCAAGCCGAAGAGCAAAGGATAATAAAGATTATTTCAGTGTCTCAAAGGCCGGTGACGTGAAGTCCGAGTCTCAGGCGTCGACGCCCCATATTGCTTTCCAGGAGAAATCTCAGGAAACAGGAAGGACACCGTCAGTCGAGTACGACAGCCCTCAGCCGGAACGACCCACTCGCAAGCTATCAAAACGACAGAATGGATTGTCGAAAGCTTCTCCTGTTATAACCGACGACAGGAAATCCTCAGCTAGCACAGCCTCTTCGCCCGCAGAGGAGTTCAAGTTGCAAGAGGCACCCAAGAGCAGAAAGCTGGTCAGCAGTCGGGCCAATTCACAGTCAAGCAGCATTGCGCCTGACATCGGCTCGCCTAACAAACATACGAACCAAAGAAACAAGGAGTCAGTCACGACATCAACGAAATCTAACTCTCCCCCACTACTCGGCGCTTCTGACAAGGACAATACCGCCCCACGAACGTCACTGGACTCGCGTGGGAAGGATGAGCGTGAAGTTCGACCGTCTCTGGAGTCGTCTAACTCGACCAACACAATTCCGAGAAAAGAAGTGCCCTCGTCAGCCTCGCGAAGCGGTAAGCGTGCTTGTCTTTCTTTTGAACGTGTCCGTTTGCTATATACTGATTTGTAGCCGTAGCCGACGGCAAGGTTAAAGCCGCACAGTCCTTGAGTACTGATGACTCTACTACAGCTCCGCAACACTTACCTCGGCCGCCCCCTCCTGAGCAAAAACTCAGCGATACCTACATGCAACCGAGAGCACCTCCACAGGTACCAGCACAACCTGCTAAAGAGCAGACAGCCAACCATTCGAAATCGACGTCGGATCCGACGACGCCCAAGCTGTCGCCCAAACTTCCGCGATGGAGTGCTGGTGGAGATTTCAGCATGGATGAGGATATGGCTAGGATCCTTGGCACGGACGAAGGCTCATCATCGATCCTGCGCCGGGTGTCAAACGCGGTCAGACATGGCCGTAACAACAGCACTGAGTCGAGCACAAACCATCATCTGCCGCGCATCGGGCATAGTAGGAGCGTGAGCGAGACAACTAAGATGACTGAATCCCCGCGCTGGCCTAAGACGCCTATCACTGAAGAGACAAATGGTGGTCACGGACATGAGATCAGTAGCCCAATGTCTCTGTCTGGCGGGACGCATGATGATCCCACTTTCCTCAAGCGGCAGCTGCGCAACTCTGAACAGAGAGTCGCAGAACTTGAACGCCAGTTCAATACAGAGAAGGACCTGAAAAACCTCAACAAGAAACTCATTGAGAAGCGTAAGACGGTCTCAGTGCTGGATACACAGACGGAGATCATGATCAGGCAACTTGAAGTTCTTGCGGGCTATGTCGAACGCGCCAAAGAAACCAAGCAACCCATCGATCCGCGTGAGTTGGAGGACTCCGCCATCAAAGAGTTCGTCCAGAAGCTGGACAAAGTCAAGCAGTCGATGTCTGCCTCAATTGAAGAGCTTCTTGCCGAGAGAGACGACTTGATGGAGGAGAAGAACCAGGCCATTGCTGACCGCGATCGTGCGCTTCTGGAGTTTGAGCAGCTCTCCTCCAAAAACGCCCAGTTGGCTGACCTGAACAATGACCTCACTCACCAGATCCAGGAGAGATTCAAGTCACAGATCGGCTCAGAGCTCAAGTCGCCGAACGGCCTTGGCATCTACAGCCATCATTCCAAGGGAGCATCAAACGCCTCCGTCAATCTTGATTCTTCTAGTTTGCAGACGGCACATACGTTGGTAGCTACCGATGACGAGCCTGTCCTCGAAGGACCCACAGTTGTGAACATCAGAAAGGGACAGGTCAGGAAGTTCAATTGGAAGAAGGGCGGCAGCAAGGTTGCGAGCGGCATCACCAAGGGAATCAACCGCGCTGCGGTGGCGTTCCAGGGACCGGATCAACCGCAACACCGTCATCCTAGCCTGGCGGGCGAGAATATTGGGCTACCCTACAACATGACCGTATCCCAAGTGGACTCGCCAGTATCGCAAGGTCCCAACGGCCAGAACCGTGTACCAAGCGAAACTGCAGGGAAGGGGTTTGGCTTCTTCGGCGGCAGCAAGACCAAGCCGCCCAGGACCATGACTGCGATCAATATGTCCGGCTCTGTTCCGACCATTGCAGAGGCACCTACTACTCTTTTCGGCTCTGACCTGGTTGAGAGAGCTGACTACGAGCGCCGCCAGATACCGAGCGTGGTGACCCGCTGCATTGAGGAGGTGGAGCTCAGAGGCATGGACGTGGAAGGCATCTATCGCAAGACTGGCGGCAACTCTCAGGTCAAGATGGTGCAAGAAGGCTTTGATAAGACCGAAGATTTTGATATCTCGGATCCAAGCATCGATATTACGGCCGTCACAAGCGTGCTGAAGCAGTACTTCCGGAAGCTGCCTATTCCCCTCCTCACATTTGATGTGTATGAACGAGTTTTGGAATCCAACGGTATGTGGCACAAGGCACCGCAGCTCCGTACATAATATCCCAACTAACAGGCTACTAGCGATTCAAAATGATACGGAGCGGTGCGACCATCTGCGTAAGACGGTCAACATGCTTCCGGCGAAGCATCGTGACTGCTTGGAATTCCTAATGTTCCATTTAGCTCGTGTCGCTAGCAGGGAGCGAGAGAATCTGGTATGCTCGCCTTCGCCTCGTAGCATGTGATGTCTGCCATACTAATTCGAGATCAGATGTCGCCTAAAAACCTTGCGGTGGTGTTCGCGCCTACGATCATGAGAGACCAGAGTATTGAGAAGGAGATGACGGATATGCACTCGAAGAATATTGCCGTGCAGTACATCATCGAGCATAGCGACACCATCTTCTCCGATGCTTAGAAAGCACAGTCCTCAGTCTCTCGGCGTCCTGTGCGCCACCACTCGCACCGCTTACACACAGACCGCCTCGCAAATCTGAACGAGCGAGCTAGAAACTCGTACAACTCATCCACCTACGCCAATACAAACTCCAACCCTTCTCTCAATGTATATACCGACACGAGGTTCGCAGCCAGACGCCCGGAGGCAATACTTCAGACTTGGACACCTTGAAGGGCGTCGTCATGAGCAGGACGACTGCCAGAACACCATTTTTCCCGCCTGGCTTTCTGGTTTTCTACACAGGAAACTCCCGAGGACCCAACCTCTTTGCTTTTGGTAATTTTCGTTCCGGGCATCACTCTGGGAATCTTGGGAGGAGACGCACTTGGCTTGCACACTGAGCTTTGCATTCAACTCTACACAATTCTCCTAGTGGTGCTTTTTTGCTACGGAGATTTTAATGACGTTCCCGGATCTCGGGATTTTGGTTTTCGACTGGGATACTCGCTGCGTCTCAGCGGGCGCATTGGCATTGGAGCATTTGCTGTGGGCTTTTTTGTGGTGTTTACGGGAGCCGGACTCATATGTGGCTTCTGCGCGACATTCTTCGATGAGCGAGTGCGAATCCACGGCAGGCTAGATTGGTTCTCGGATGCCTTTTGTGGTGGTGATATAGGGGATTGTGACTGCGAAGAACTTGCTCTGTTCATACTTCTCGTTAGAGACAGTCAATAAGAGTCAATTTGCTTTGCGTCCATGCACGCTTCATGGTAGCACCGTTGCCCACTGCTCTTTGCAGGTACTAGAGGGGCCAGCTGGCTCGGCAATTCTCTACTTTGTATAATGACCGCCGCTGATTTCAATAACTCGAATTACTCGACATAGGCACCCACCCGAGCATTCTCTCCTATGTTCCATCCATCA
The DNA here is from genome assembly GCA_007388105.1 of Coniochaeta prunicola. NCBI lineage: Eukaryota > Fungi > Ascomycota > Sordariomycetes > Coniochaetales > Coniochaetaceae > Coniochaeta > Coniochaeta prunicola. Next base: position 63,001 of record SMOB01000041.1, read on the forward strand.
TTTCACTTCTGCCCAACCAACCTCTTGACCCGATCCAGCATGACAATACTCTCCTTCCCCAACTTCCTCTTGCCATCCCTGCCCCCGGCCCGCGCCTTCGCCATGATCCTCCGGTGTCTCTCCCTCTCCTTGATCGCCTTCTCCCGCTCCTTCTCTCGGCGCTCTCGCTCCTTAGCCCGCGCCTCCGCCTCGGCCTTCTTCCTCTCCGCTTCCGCGAGCTCCTTCTCGAAGTATCCCGGCTTCCGCTGCTGTCTCCTGCGGTCCCGATTCCTCGCGTGCTCCGCGTCCGGTCGCGTCCGGAACCCATTCACATCCTCTTCCTGCTCGGGTTGTTCCGCCTCCCCGTCCAACATGGCGATCCTATCCGGGTGAATCTCCGGTTCCAGCTGTGTCTCTCCGTCTCCTTTCTTGCTCTCATCTCCCAACCGTTGCGCAGCCTCATGGCCGGACGCTTCATCATTGTCCCCACCGTCTTCCTCTCGAGCCTCGGCGAATATGTCCTTGCTCCTCGCCGGATGCTCTCCTTGTTCATGTTGCTGCTGCTTCTTGACTTTCGCGTACTCCTTCTTGATCTTGGACTTAACAATCAACTCCTGCTTGATCTTGACCGCCTTGCGTCGCCAGGGACCGTCGGGCAGGTTCGCCGGTGCGGGAACTCGAAAGCCGCCCACTCGGGGCTTTTTGGGTGCTGGTTCTGAGGAGGCGGGTGCGGAGGAGTCCGCGGGGCGTTTTGTAGAGGACATTGGGTTGCGTACGAATAATACTTTTGTGGTATTTTTCCTGTGTTGATGTATTATGCACTGCCTATGAAGTGCAACTCTTTTGATGTTGGTCCGAGTTAATGTTCCGCAACGTCGTTCTACAACTGCCTTATAAGGTGGCGGTCTTTGACTTTGACGTCCTCAATTTTTTGTTTCTTTTCTGCCAGCTGAATGCCGGACCAGCTGGAATTAGCCCGCCCGCTTGGCTGGGCGGTGAGGAGATCAGCTGGCCGGGGGGATCCGCTGAGCGGGGACTTTCTTCATGCGGGGCTCTGGAGTCTGGACTTTGTTCCTGAAAGCGGATCGCCCTGCATTATCCGTTAGTACTTTGTATCTATACAGTACAGAAGTCAAGGTTACGAGACTGCAAAGACCACGTCCAATTTCTTTACCCCGTCCGAAGATAATAAGACGCGCATATGAATATCATGTAACCTGAATTTGGCTGCATTTTCTAGGTGAAAAACTCTTCTGCAGGCTGAAATAGGTAGCATTCGCTGTTGTTTGAGCTGGCTGACATTAGCCATCCTTCAGTGGTAAAGGACAGGGGTACAGAGGTCTTGTGCCACCCTCCACTTTGATCAAACACCCGAAACCACTGTGCGGATTACTGAGAATGGTAAGACATAAACCACGTCATAATCTCTAACTGTGGTGAAGCTGAGCTCTTTACGCCGCCCGTGCCAACAAGGTGATTACACACTTGACTCCATTCATGTTGGCTCGACACTTTGTCCGTAATAGCTCCATAGGTGGTACTCTATTATTCGGTGTGTGGATGGTTCCAGACTTTAAGTTATCTTGACCGCTTGGACATCCCGAAAAGCTCGTATGTGACTCGAACGCCGCCACCGCCGCGCAACCCGAGTTCCACTTCACATCACACCCCTTTGTACCCTTAAACTCTACACCTCAAGCACAGGCAAGTTGAGTTTTGGAGTCCGGGACCAGAGCTTGGATCTAAGATCAGAGACGGACAGGAGGGATCAAACAAAAGGCTCAAGCTACAACATGCTAGAATCGGTCCAAGTTTTCAGTCGGTCTGGTTTCAATCACTAGCATCGATCACCTCCGCTCCGACTGGCCTAGTAGCAATTTCGACCACCGATCAAGCTCCGTCCTAACGGGGAGTCTATGACCTGGTGGCTCATGAAGTTATATAGGACTGACAGCGCCCGCTTTCGCCAGTATGCCAATGCTGCGCGAACACATCGAGCAGCCCGAGCAGGCCGAACCTGCTGCGGGCTCCTTGCGTGAGGCTCTGAGACAGGAAGCCTTAGGTCATAAACAGACCGACAATTCCCTCTCTAGGAAACTCTCTGAGGAGAGCATACGCACCGAGCTCTGCGAAGGGCCAGTTCCGGATAGTCCACCGAAACCCAGAACCCCAGTGCAGGACGCTACAACATGTTCGGACCGTGCCGAGCTGATAGAGCGTCTCAAGAGAGGGGAGAGTCCGACCTGGATTCCTAACCGCCATGTAAGTCCTTGGAAATTTAGTACACTTATTATTCTCGCTCATGAGCTGATCTTTCCCCGTGCAGCTCGAATCACTCTTCCAGCAGACCGCTCCCCGCTCGCCAATCGGGACTCCTAGGCCACCTTCATCAGGATCTACGACACTTTTACCCCCCGTAAGGATCACACCAGAGAAGCCGACTACTGTCGATCTTGATAAAGAGGCCGAGGAAAGGTTACAAAATGGGCTAAACATAGAGAGACCGAGGTCCGCTCTCCACAGCGGCGACTTCCGTCATGACGAGTCAAGTCGAGATACTCCTGCACTGGACTCGGCATTGCGGGATATGGCGAGCCATGACCAGTCAAGTAACCACTCCTGGCTCGCCACTTCGCCGCCAAGAGCCTTTGCTCTTGACTTTGCAAGGAGACAACCGCTATCAAGCAGAACAGACGACTTCACGTCAACTACTTCGTCGCTTGCCTCATCCCTCTCGCAGAGCTTTGCCTATATGCCGCCGACAAGTCCTCTAGTACAATCAGAGAGCAACGACGACCTCATTGACCTCTCATTGCCCATGAATAATATCGACATCGCTACTGGTGGCTCCCAGAATAACAATTCTTCGCGTCGACATACGCTTCATTTTTATCCTTCGTCGCCATACTCGAACGCTGCATTGAGTCGGCACCTGACCCCTAGTAGAGAACACTCACATCCCTATCAAGCACACCAGCCTCGCCGGTCTCTAACATCAACACCCAACTTCAACTTCTCAGGCCCAAGTTCGTCTCCGCAGACGCCAGGAAATGGATGTCTTGGTTCGCGACGTCAGTCGATAAGCTCAGATGCGTCGCCTATGCTTCATGCGTCTATGGTGGGATCCTATGAAGAGAGTATACTCAGAGGGCGTATGTCTACAACGCCCTCTAAGCCCCTTGATTTTCAAGCGGAGATTGGCGTCCTGGGGCTAGGCAAGTGCAAGCCAAGTCTCAAATGTCCAGCCCATGTGACTGTGCCCTTCTCCGCTGTGTTCTACAGCTACGCCAGCACCACGCACGGCCGAACCATGTCGGAAGACGGGCCCAGCCCTTATGTGGGCCAAATAGACCTGGAGAACGGATTGTCAAACCCGGAAGACGAGCACCGCGCGAGGCGCAAAATGCAAACACGGTATTCGGACAGGACACCATTAGACCATGAAAACATCGAGATGTCGTCTACCGTTGTAGACGACTCAGAAAACGACTCCAAACCACTCAGACGTCCACGGCGGTCGCGCTCCCCCAAAGCACCTCCGGGCGGTTCCTACCGCATACCCGAAAAGGGAATGCTCCAGATAATAATAAAAAACCAAAACAAGACCGCTGTTAAACTCTTTCTCGTCCGCTACGACATGGCAGGTATGGAACCCGGCACCAAGACCTTCGTCCGACAACGGAGCTACTCGGACCCTGAAGACACTTCCTCCACCCGCCCCATCCTCCGCTACCTGATCCAGCTGCACATCTGCTGCCTTGCCAAGGGGAGGTATTACCTGTATAAGTCGATTCGCGTTGTATTCGCCAATCGCGTGCCGGATGGCAAGGAAAAGCTGCGCAATGAGGTTACATACCCAGAGCCCAGGTTCACCCCATACAAACCCACGCGAGTGATGCTGCCGCAGCAGCAGACAGGGCCCGCCGTCATGCTCGCTGCTGAGAAGGCGTATAGACGGCGATCATCGGGGTTCTCGTTTGCCGGTTCTCGGCAGCACATGGATTCTCTAGACGGTATGGGCGGAGAGTCGCTGATGTCGAGCCCCTTATCGATGTTCACGGCCGGCCGCCGCGCGCCGTTCAACACGCCAAGCAGCGGTATAGGGAATAATAACACTGTCGACCCCATACCGCTGAGCTTACCGCGGCCACATAGGGTAGTAAGCAACGCCACGAGCAATACCAGTGACGAGACTAAGGACTCGCGACTGCAGGACTCACAGCTGTTACAGTCGCTGGAGTCTGGTTTCACCGAGACTCCTGCAATGGAATCCCATCAGGCAGAGAAGCTCGCCTGGGATGACGCGGGCTTTGATAGACAGCCAGCTAAGTACGACAAGCTCAGCAAAGGGGATGTCGGGTACGGCGGCATTGCCTTTGCCACGACCGCCTCGGCAGCCACGGAAGGTCTGCTGGCCAAGAGTCTGCGGTCCTTAGGCGTGCGGAACGAGCCAGAGGAACATAGTTGAGGGTTAGCCGGTACGGCAGAACAGAGATGAAGTGCCGCATAGTTGTCATTTCACGGCGCAAGATTGGGTTTTGCTTCTAACAGGTCGATACCTTCTGTTTTCAGTACGGCGTAACTCAAGGTCCATAGGAGAAATAGCCGACGTCTCGTCTATGCCTGACAATTGAGGTCTGCAGACGTTTGGCGTATAAATTAAACACATCAATCAGCATTTACTACTACAGCTTACTGTCTCGCCTGACTTTACCGTGATGTATTCTCCATTTAGCAAATAAGAGCTTGAAACACCAGCGTCCTTCGGTCCAAATGAGTAACAGATGAGCTATATCACTTGTCTAAACAAAAGAAGGTATAGTCAAATCAAAGCAGTCCTTATCCCATGATTGGTATGTTTAGCTAATCCTACATATGATACAAGTCACAATAAACAGACACCATCTGTACAGCATAGATCACAGCTCCCTCTTCTCCCACGTACGAGGCTAACCAGGCATCCGAGAACAAATTCCTGAATAGCCCAGCCCAGCCCTCCTCACCCCGCCTTCCCAAGATCCTCATCCTTCAATATATAGCTCGTAATATCGTCATCTTCGCTGACGGCGAAATCCCTCCCCAACATCTCAATCTCCAGATCCGAGCCGGTGGGCATCATCGTCTTGGCCGCCCGCACGAACTGGGGGCACTCGGCGTTGACCTTGTCGACCAGCGCCGCCGGCCCCGAAGACCAGGGGGCGAGCTGCTCGAGCTCCATGAACTGCCGAATGAGCATGAGCAGGGTGTGCGTGTTGGGCCTCGCGTGGCGGTACGACCCGCCCAGCCTCCTCAGGTCGAGGGGCAGGCGGACCGTCTGCCGGAGCTTCTTTCGCCGCTGCGCCCAGCCAGGCCACTGCGGCATGAGGATCTGTTCGCAGAGTAGGAAGGCGTCCTGCCAGTGCCCGAAGCGGGCCAGCATCTGAATGTAGCGGTTCCAGTTCGGGGAGCTGAGGGCGAAGCCCGCGTCGAGCACCTTGGTTACGGTGGCGACCAGGCCGTCCACGTCGCCGGTGGCGTTGTAGACTTTGAAGACCGTTGAGAGAGGTTCGTTGAGGAGGTAGCGGTGCGCCGGGGCGACTTTGTGATTTTCCTGCTCGGAGTCCGGGATGGACGGGACGGGAGCGTGTTCGCGTAGTGCCATAACCTTGTTGAGTGCTATGTTCCAAGCTTCCATTACACGCTCGAAGTTGTTCTCGTAGAAGTAGGCGCGCATGAGGGAGTTCAGCAGCTTCAGAGGCATCTTCTCGGACGTGGAGTGCTGGGGGAACTGGCTTTCGTAGAGGGATATGATCTCGGGGATGGTAGCAAGCCCGTGCATCTGCGTCAGGAGGTCAATCATCTTGGAGTACTGTTCGGCGACGGAGCGTATATCGTCTCTTGCTGTTCGGTCCTCTCTCCCGAGACTCTTCCGGAAGGCCCCCAGAGCAGCCTCAAGATAGACGTGAGCAGGAGTACCGAGTCTGGCACGCCGAGGTAACTGCGCCCATTGTCCAAGGGCTTCCATCAGCTTGGTCATCTTTTCAGCCGATTCGGGGTAGTTTTTTCCCGACATCAACCTGCTGATTTTCATGACGGCAGCAGGTTCACGTGTCGCAAGGTAACCCGACATTAGTAGGAGGTAATGCTTGGCCGATGGTACAAATATGTCTTTCTCTTCCGCAAGCTCAACCAATTTCAAGGCGTGGTTGGCTTGCTTGCAGAGAACCAAAGCTGACAGTAAGTACTCGTACGTCTTCTCATCATAAGCGATCTGGAGCTCGCTCATATGCTCTAGGATTCGGTTCACGTTGGTCAGATCATGACGCACAGCGTAATGTCTTAAGACCGTATTCCACAAGATGGTGTAAGGCGAGGTCACCATACCGCTGTAGGTGATCTCCGCTGGTAGGACTTGGCGCTCCCACACAGCGCTGCAAAGACTTTCAGCAGACGCCATCTCGTCACTTTGACAGTAGGCGTCGACTATGGCGTCTACCATAGCCACGTCGGGGGCGAGACCCATTCCTCGCGCCATCCTGTAAAGGCCAAGAGTGAGTTGAATATTACCTCGGGATCCGGTCATTTGCATGAGGTATCCGAAGCTATAGTTGTTTGGCGTGGTGTTCTCACATAGCTCTTTGAAGGTCTCGAGCGCACCGTCAAGATCCCACGCTTTATCGTGGGCGCTCAGTAACATGTTGTACTGCATGGTGTCAGGCCGCCGGCCATGTCCCACAGTGACCTCGTCGAAGACAGCGCGTGCCTTAGCCACGTCTCCGCGAACGGCGTAGACATCTATAAGCGCCCTGACAGCCCGTCGATCCGCAATGGCTTTGGACTTGTACAGCCTCCTGTACTCTTTCCACAAGCGAACGACCGAAGCAACGTCGCCTCGACTAGCATAGAAACAAATGAATCTTCGGTATGCAATGTAATCCAAGTTGTCATAGCGACTGTACCAGTCCTTTAACACCATCTCCATGCCAATGTCGTCGTTGGGATAGAAGACCTCCAACATTTCGCGAAGAACGGGGATTCGAATTTTGACACCGGGTAACTTTCTGTAAGATTTGTAGAGTGTCGAAGCAAGCCTCTCGTCCTTTCTTCGGCCGCATAGTTTGATGAGTTCCTCGTAAGGAATGGGGTCAGCAAGATGTTTGACGATGAGAGCTGCATCGTCTATTGCAAGCTCCTCCTTGGAGGCTGCGAAGAGATAGTGAAGAAGAGAGTTATAGCTGCTCTTCAGGGTCTCGTAGTTTCTTGCATGGCTTGTGACCCTTATATGCTCCCAGAGCGCAGAGAGCGCGGCTGATAAGTCGCGAATCTTGACGGTAGCGTAGAGGCCAACTTTGGGCACATCATTTGAGAGCAGTCTTTTATGGCAGGTCTCCCACAGATCCAAGATTTCATCCCAACGTGAGTTCGTCAGGCCATGCGCGAGGAGTAGGTCGAACCCTTGAGGCCAGGCACGCAAATCTAGAGCTTGGATGAAACAAAATGTGGCCGATGGTAGATCGTCTAAGGCCAACGCAGTTTTGATGCTTGCCTTGACAAGTTCTTGCGACCAATTTAAGGGACCCAGGCGGGCTACCATGTCGCAGAATGCCCTCGGCTCAGGAATCCAAGGCGCAACCGCAAGATACCTGAGCACATCCATGGTATATTGGTCCCTTATATCTGGCTGTAGATGCTCGTACAGGTACCAGACATGGTCTGGAAACGCTGATGACCCTATAGATAGAGCCTTTTTGAGTTTTCCTGGATCCGACATGTCCTCTTCTTTCAGATTCTTCGACTGGAATATCTCGTCAAATGACCTCGGCGCTTTCTTGACAACTATTTTATCCTTACGGCCTTCCGCTGCTTTCGAGGCCAGCGTCGGCTGATATTCAGACGGTTTCAGACCGAGCTTTGCAACAAAGGCCTCTTCGAGTGATCGAGCTGCGTCGTCGGTAGGCGTAACATCGCCTTTGTGATCCTTATTGCTCTTCTTCCTTGGCTGAGGGTCTTGTAAAGATTTTGCGCCGAGCTTCGCAGCAAACATGCCTTCGAAAGATCTCGGTGCGTCCTTCGCATAAAGGATACTGCTCGCCTGGCCCGAGCCATCCCTAATGTGTCCACCTCTCCTATCTGCATCTCCACTCTTTGCGTCTTGTGGCGCAGAAGGGGGGCTATCAACTTGCCCTTGCGACGGCGACGCGATGTATGCGGTATTCGTCACAGGCGCGACCTGGAAGCGCGCGAGAGGATTGCTGGGGCGGAAAGACAGCTTCTCGTATCGGTCGAGCGGGCTACAGTTAAGTTTTCCCAGTAGAGATAGGGTCCCTCGAGGGTACAGGAAGTCGAGGAGGAACGCGGATGCCGTCAACAGCTCGGCTCCTTTCGCCGCGGGTGCCGGCGTAACGACTCTGGTATCGGCGGGTGGCTCGCCCATATCTCCGCCAAGCAGGGCCTGACAGGCGTCGAAGAGCTCGACCGACGCAGCACCATGGTCCCAGAAGGCTGTATGGAGCTGCCGGCGACTCCTCGCTGATCTGGGAACCGACGGTAGAACCTTGTGCAGGCTACAGGGTTCCAAGGTTGCCGCCGTCCGTTCGAGCATTGGCATGAGGACGCGGCATGAAAAGAGGGGTCGTATAGTAGCCGGGAAAGGGTGCCGTCACCTCATTTGTATTGTGCGTGAGAACTGTAGAAAAGGCGATTTTAGAACACGCTCTCGACCAATGTCCCTTTGAGTCTACGGTTCGAAACTTAGGAGAGGGTCCTTACTCGGCGCATGATGGTTTCGGCCGAATCAAGTGCTTGTTTAAGCTCTTTGCGAGCGAGGATGAGTTCTGCGAGACGTGAAACAGATATACGGTCAAGTTGACGTAGCGGCGCGAAGGGGCATGCTGCGTATCTCCAGGTCGTCAGCATCCAGAACTTCCCGAAATTTTATGAGACGATTCTCCAGCTTGAAGTCGTCCAATACCTTATCCAAGGGTCAAAGCTTTATGTGGGGCCGCCGCGGCGAGAGCTCTCACAACGTGGGGCACAACTCTTTGCTGAGTACAAAATTACCTGGATTGAGTGACCCCTCAACCAGATATAGTACCTGTCAACGAAGCCATCACGACTAGGACAGCAGAGATGGATATCACAAAGACCATCGTCGCTCTCAGAGAGGCTGCTCTTCTCTATGGGGATTACTCGACATACTGGACCCAGCTCTCGCACAAGCTGCTCAACAGCCGCAAGAAACTCAACGTCGCGACCAAGAATCGTGGCAAGTTCCATCCAAAAGCACCAGTCACGCCTGAGCAAATCCGTGAAAACCATGAGTAGGTCTCAAACCCAGAGCGACAAACCTGTAATTGTGGCTTATAATCGCGCTAGATATGTCACGCTCCAACTGCTCACAGCAGAGAGGGCATGGGCGAACGCCATGTCCATGAAGGCATCTCATTCGGCTGAAAGCAAGGGCATTTCCGGAAAGGCTCGCTCGCACATCGTTTCACGACTTGAGAAGGGTACCAAAGTGGCGACTCAGCTTGCTGATGCCCTGGCTCAGACCTCGGTCAGTGGTGCTTCCAAGACAGATGTGCTCGAGGCACGTGCCTACGCCTCTTTCTTGAACGGTGCCGCACAATTTGAGAAGCAAAGCTGGGAGCCATGCTTGAGAAGCTACTCGATAGCTCGCATCATTTACAGCGCGCTGTCGACGTCCGCAAAAGCCGATATCTTCAAGGATCTCCTCTCTGAGACGGTTGACCCCTCGATTCGGTACGCCGCTTACCAGTTGAAAATCCCTCGAACTCAACCAATTCCAAGCATTGCCCAGAGGGCGTTCCCGCGCTCAGAGAATGAGTTGGTTCAAAGCATCAAGGAGGTAAATTCAGCCGTCCTCGAGAGCGGGGATACGGCTATGGAAGGTGCTCCTGATGGAGATAGCGCTCCTTCAACGATCACGTGGCGGCAGCGCCAGGTGACGATCGAGGACGCCGCTATTGCTGTTGCTTGGGGTACTGTCTCCTCGGAAAAGGCTAAACTTGTTGAGAAACTGTCCGCATCTGCTTCTCTGCTGCCGAAAGATACGGCCGCGGCTTACGACGACATTTTAACTGCTACTCAGGATGCGGTTGATGCCACAAAGCATGCCATAGATGAGCTCAAGGGCGAAGGCATCCAACAGAGCGATCCTCGGATGCAAAGCTTGCAAATCACCCGTACGGCTGTGACCTACGAAATGATCAGCTGGCGGATTGGTAGGAACCGTGTCCTCATGGGCGAGAAGGACGGTGCCACCCAGGACACTGCCCTGCTTTCAAAGCGACAATTAAAGAGGGCACAGAAGCAATCCGAGAGCCAGAAAGAAGAGGCTCCAGGCCGTAGAATTGCAAGGCTCAAGGAAAAAGTCGTGCTATACGACGGTACCCTGCAAAGCCTGGAGTCGGTTCAGGAGTTACCTGGCGTGGCAGCGGACGAAGAACTGTCAGCTCAGATACAGGCCACGATCGATTACTTCGAAGCTCTCAAGTAAGCAGAATCTTCGATCATAATTGTTCTCGAGGTCTCTCACTAATGTTGCGCTTTCGAAATCTAGGTCTCTCGCCGTTGCCCGATCTTACTCCATTGCCGGCAATGCAGTCAATTCTCTGGCGCTTACAAAGTTCGCACATGACAAGGCACAAGAGGCATTTCCAGTCCTTAGAGGAGGTCAGAGCCATCCTGAGAAGTCACCGCGCAATATCGTAGTAACGCGGGAGGACATTGAATCTCTCAGGAATCTGCTCAGTGGCGAGCTACAAAGATCACGGGCTCTCGTTGAGATATCAAACCTCCAGGGGTCTGGAAAAGGCACCGGTTCTAAGACTGCTCCGCTGCCCCTTGTCGAGCGACTGTCAGAATATCCGCCAGAAGGCGTGGACCTCGAGAACATTGTCGTCTACCCTCCCAAAGTGGACGGTATTCCGGTCAAGCCGCTCTTCCTTGATGTTGCATGGAACTATATCACATATCCTTCGAAGCAGGCAAAGCCGGAGCAGAGCGGAAAGGCCGCAGCATCTGGGAAGCCGTCTGCTGTGGCGGATGCGGCTAAACCGCAGAAAAGGGGCTGGTTCGGATTCGGACGATAGGCACGCCAATCCGGTGAATCTTATACTACGTATTAACTGTCCCACTATGCTGCGTTTTAGCGCTATTAGAGCTACAGAGTTTGTTTACTGTGTATGCCAGTGATGTCTCAGGACTGATATTCTCCAGTATGCTGGCGGGTCTCACCATCAGAAAATGCGGCCCTCTGTTTGTTGGAATGCTGCGCACCGCGAAGCCGCGCGACAAAAGCAACGGTCAATTACTTCCTCGCAATGGCTTCTTCTATTTTGAAGAAAGCTGCAGCAACCGCTGAATCTTTGTCCTCCAACCTGTGCTTATCATGATGGCGTTGCAAATCGAAGTATCGGAACCCGAAGATGGGAAGCTAATTATACCAACATCGAGCCGAGGGTTTCTGCTCAGCACCCGTCGCCGCGTCCTTGTACTTTCCGTTCTAGTCGTAGCATTTATCTTTCCAATCATTCTTGTCCTGGCGCTGGATCTCCCATCGGTCACGGCGTCGGACAAGACACGACACGCGATTCTAAGCCATTCACGACTTCTTCCGGGTTGGATGCTTCCGGCAGTGTTTCGGGAACCGACCATACCTACGATAGCAATCGACAAACTCGTGAACCAAACAGAGCTCAGCCTCAACACAAGCTTCACGATATCGAGCACGCCTGCTGTGCGAGATTACCAGTTTAACGTATCTCAAGCATACGCCGCGCCAGATGGATTCAGGAAATTGATGATACTGGTCAATGGGCAGTCACCCGGGCCCCTTATAGAGGCAAATGTTGGGGACACAATCAGAGTGCTGGTTCACAATGAGTTGGCGGATAGAAGCACATCCATCCACTGGCACGGTATTGACCAGAGAAATACGACGTGGATGGACGGGGTGACTGGCGTCACTCAATGTGCGATACCTCCAGGAGAGAGCTTCACCTATGAGTTCCAGATCACTGACCAACGGGGAACCTTCTGGTACCACGCACACACAATGATGCAATACACTGATGGCCTGTTTGGTCCTTTAGTAAGCGATGTCCCCCTCTGTTCACCTGTTGAAAGTGAGTTACTCACAACTCCAGATAATCCATGACCCCAATGAAATGATCCCGAGTGCCGACGACGACCAAATAGTCTTCATTGGTGACCACTATCATGAGGAGGCCTCAATCCTCCGCGAGTCGTACCTCCAGCCAAGCTCTCGCTGGGCGCCGGACGTGCCTGGTGTCGAGCCGCTACCTGACAACTTTCTTATCAACGGCCAACACACATACAACTGCACCGTTAACTCCACCACCTGGCCGTCCTCAGTAGAAGACACCTGCACTGGGGGCGCCCTCTCCGTCGTGCACGTCAAACCCGGTGCCACCACGACCCGTTTGAGGTTGATAAACCACAGCACCTTCTCCTCCTTCTGGTTCAGCATCGACAACCACAACCTGACTATAGTCGAGATCGACGGCGTCGAAGTGTCTCCTATCGAAGGTAGAGGTGTATATGTCAATGTCGGCCAGCGGTACAGCGTACTCGTCAACTCCCTCCCAGGGGGCGGGTCCTACAAAATGCGGGCAACTCTGCCCCAGACCTGTTTCGTGCCCTACTGCCCCTACGTCAGTTCCGGCCTGCAGAGCATAGCCTACGAGGCCACCGGACTCTTCTCCTACCCGGATCGGCCAGACTTCGTCGCAGGCAGCAAGGGCAACACGTCCAATCCGTACGGCGTGGAGAACAACTTCCTCCGCGGCGACGTCTGGGAAGGGTGCGACGACATGCCCTTCTCCGCGCCCCAGCCCGTCCGCAGCCGGCCCGCTGTCGACGTCGGCCCGAACAACGCGCACGAGGTGACCTTCCGGTTCCAGCAGATCGGCGATATCAATCGCATCTTCATCAACCGGACGTCCTGGACCCCGTACCGCGACGACGCCACCATTTGGAAGACGATGAACCGCTCCTTCGCGCCGGGTCAAGGCGGCAGCTACAGCAACTTCGAACTGCGGCTGGATCAGCAGATATTGCTCCTTCCTGACGCGAACCAAGGCGTCCAGATCGCGATAAACAGTAAGGATATGATGGAACATCCTTTCCACCTGCAGTAAGTCCTCCACCGTCTCGTCTTCGTCTCCATCCCTTCAATTCTTACTTGCTATGAATACTAACAGGTGTGAAGCGGCCATTCTTTTCAAATAGTAGGCTGGGGACCGGGCGAATTCGAAGGTGGCGGCAGCGGACGGACAACATGGAATCTGAAAAACCCAATGCGTAGGGACACAGTTACCATCCCGGCGCAGAAGCACGTCGTCATCCGCTTCCTGGCCGATAACCCGGGCGTGTGGGCGTTGCATTGCCATGTCTCGTGGCATATGGAGGGTGGCATGTTCGTGTCGTTGCTTGAACGACCGGCCGATTTGAAGGCATTGATCGAGGGAATGGATGCCGGGACAAGGAACACCAGTTTGGGCCTCTGTTCGGGGAGGTGATTCTTTATGAGTATGCATTATTTTAATTCACAGGCATTGGATACCTTAGCATTATCAGAGGGAGTAATCATTCTATCCAGGGATTGTCTCACATATTTCACGAATATTGATATTGTAGAATCATCAATGAGGGGGGATTCAACATTAGATTTGTCTCTCTTGACTCTACACAGTTACAAGCCAGCCTGTCCTTGGCCCCCTTTCCATGCCGTTACATCATCAAAACCCATGATGCTTTGCTCCCAATCGCAAAAACAAGTTTTTGATGCTCTCATGAACGCCACTCCCGTCCGGTTGCAAAGTTATTAGACAGAAGGATTTGAAACAGAATAAACAAGGGATGAGCCGCCCGAAGGGAGGAATATATGAGTACAAGTGAATACAGGTAAAAGAGAAGAGGGATTCTATGACGCTCCGGAGCTACTCAGACATATGACAAGGTGAAGACGACGAGGGGGTATTCAAAGAAAGATCAAGGGATGGTTATCTAAGGCTTCGACTCATCCTTCTTGTCTCCCTCGGGCGCAGACTCTTGGCTGCCCGAGGATTCACCGGACTCGGCGCGAGCCTTGTGCATCTTGTCGAAGAGGTTCAGGCTGGCAACCTGGAGCTCATCGGTCTTCTCCTTGATCTCGGCGGCGGTGGCGGTGCCCTCACCAGACTGGCTCTTGGCGATGAACTCGCGGAGGGTGGCAATCTTCTCGCGGATGCCGTCAGCCTCGGTCTTGTCGAGCTTGTCGGCATACTCGTTCAGGGCCTTCTCGGTGTCGTTGAGGATGCTGTCGGCCTTGTTGGCGGACTCGATAGCAGCCTTGCGCTCCTTGTCTTGCTCAGCGTACTTCTCCGAGTCCTCAACCATGCGCTCGATCTCGGAGTCAGAGAGACCCGAGCCGGAAGCGATGGTGATGGACTGGTCCTTGTTGGTGGACTTGTCCTTGGCATGGACGTGCACGATCGAGTCAGCATCAATGTCGAAGGTGACCTCGATCTGGGGAACACCGCGGTGTGCTGGAGGAATGCCGACGAGCTGGAAGTTGCCGAGGAGCTTGTTGTCCTTGACGAGCTCACGCTCACCCTGGTAGACCTTGATCTCCACGGCGGTCTGGAAATCGGCGGCGGTAGAGAAGACCTGTGACTTCTTGGTAGGGATAGTGGTGTTACGGTTGATCAGACGGGTGAAGACGCCACCGAGTGTCTCAATTCCGAGAGAAAGAGGGGTGACGTCGAGAAGGAGGAGATCCTTGACCTCACCGGAGAGGACAGCACCCTGGATGGCGGCACCAATGGCGACAGCCTCGTCAGGGTTGACAGACTTGGCGGGATCGCGGCCGAAGATGCTCTTGACGGACTCAGAGACCTTGGGCATACGAGTCATACCTCCGACAAGGATGACCTCCTGGATGTCCTTAGCCTGGAGGTTGGCATCCTTGAGAGCCTTGCGGACGGGCTCAACGGTACGGCTGATCAGAGGGTCGACCATCTTCTCAAGCTGAGCGCGAGTCAGCTTGGTGTTGATGTGCTTAGGGCCGGAAGAGTCAGCGGTGATGAAAGGTAGGTTGATGTCGGTGGCGAGAGAAGATGACAGCTCGATCTTGGCCTTTTCAGCAGCCTCACGAATACGCTGAATAGCCATGCGGTCGCCCGAAAGATCAATACCGGAATCCTTCTTGAACTGCTGGACGAGGTGGCGGACGAGGTGGATATCGAAGTCCTCTCCACCAAGATGAGTATCACCGTTGGTTGACTTGACCTCAAAGACACCGTTCTGGATCTCCAGAACAGAGATATCGAAGGTACCACCACCAAGATCGTAGACAGCGATGACGCGGTCGGCCTCCTTCTCGAGACCGTACGCAAGGGCAGCAGCAGTAGGCTCGTTAACGACACGGAGGACGTTCAGGCCGGCAATCTGACCAGCGTCCTTTGTGGCTTGACGCTGAGAATCGTTGAAGTAGGCGGGAACGGTAACGACAGCGTTCTTGATGTCCTTGCCGAGATAGGCCTGGGCGGTCTCCTTCATCTTGCCCAGGACAAATCCACCGATTTGCGATGGGGAGTACTTCTGGCCACGAGCCTCAACCCAAGCATCACCGTTGGTGTGCTGGACGATCTTGTACGGGACCTCCTTGATATCGCGTTGAACTTCGGCATCCTTGAACTTGCGACCGATTAACCGCTTAGTGGCGAAAAGGGTGTTCTCTGGGTTGACGACAGCTTGACGCTTAGCGGCAACACCGACCAATCGCTCACCGTCCTCTGTGAAGGCAACCACTGAGGGCGTTGTGCGGGCACCTTCTGCGTTTTCGATGATTTTGGGGATCTTGCCCTCCATGATGGCAACGGCAGAGTTGGTGGTACCTAGAGAGGTCAGGTGTTAGTAAAAGCCCGAGCTGTCCGACGAAGCGAAGCGTGGCTCAAACATACCAAGATCGATACCGATGACAGCACCCTTGACCTTCTCATCTGTCGACTCAAAGCGGGCAAAGGCTGGAGTGAGAGGCTTGCGCAGGAACGCTGAGCGCGAAGCTGCTGAGGTTGCCCTCGGGAGCTGTTACGATGTTAGCTCGATCTTCTCCCTAAACCGCGCGCGACCGAACTTACGGCTCTGGAAAGACGGGAAGCAAGCATATTGAACTCTGAATAAGAACCGCTGATGTGTGATGATAAGAGGGGACAGAGGAGGTATCAAGAGGTGAGAAGCGGTATCGGGTATGATGGTATGAGATGGTTAATGTAGATGAAGGAGAACCAGGAGGAGATTGAAAAGCTTTCCGATGATTGCCAGAAAAAAATGCTGCACGGCTCATGGAAGCTCGAGGAAAGCCGCTAGACCGAAACGGGCCGGTATATCCTTGAGCCTCGGGTACCCATGTTTTCTGGATCATCGTAACTCCGTTTACCGAGAAATGATCCCGCTGACGGTTTTCCTTACTTACCTTAGAGGTAGGTACTGTCAGTCACCATCTGGTTTTGTTAACTTAGTCGATCCCTTACAGCAGCGCTTACTCTTCACCCCGAAATTTGTTTGTTTTGGGTATGGACTGGTTGCCTCGAATACTCCTTCTTGTGGCCCCTTCCTAGATGCTCTGGAAGTGGCGACGCGACGACTGCAACACCCGCTGGTAAGGAGAAGCACATCATCAGATTATGGGTTCTATTCAAAGTTGTCATCACTGATCCTGCCCTACCGTGTCTTTCCATTCGAGTCACTGCCAGCATTAGGAACAATCCAGAGCAGTGTCATGAGAACGACGTGCCAGTTTCTACGACGCCGACCCGAGCCACGCCGAGTTAGTGTATATAATCATGCAGGGTGCAATTACATGTCTGTCGCTTAACTTCTCATCCGACTGTTCGGAAATAGGGCGTAGAGTGATGAACCCGACGGGCAGGGCCGGTCCAGGCCAAAAGCATGTCTCAGGTGACATCCCCGGGATCTCTTAATCGACTATTATCTCTTTCTCAAGCACGTATTGGAAAGGGACGAAGGAGGTGGGCATTCTTGGGACCCTGACGTCAAAAGAGCGGTGGTCGTGTGCTCGTTCTGGTTTTGAGCGGTATAGTACAGGTCTTATACCCGCGGGAAGTCAGACTGGGCTCTGCTTTCGAGACTGGGCCCGTGTATAAGGCCTTGGCGTTCTACAAAAGAATAAGGTGATGATATCTGAACCAAAAAGGGGACAGCGCTGCCGAGATCTAGAGCTTTTGCGATTATGGCCTGATGTCGCGCTGCTAAGTCGGTTGGTTGGTCAGGTAATTCTTCACCTAGGCCGCGGCGGCTACCGTGTCTTGAGAAGAAAGAGGGGTATTTCCAGCAGGTATATGGAGAGAAATGGACGGACGGGACGCCGCGAAGCTGAACCATGCTGAGCGCAGCTAATCAGGAGGCTGAAGGCTCATGCAAAGTACTGCATGTTCAGTTAGAAAGAGCTCAGGCGATGACATCACTTGGCGTTGCGCTGTCGCCCCACGTTCTGCCGATGGACAGCGCACACAACATCATCCCCATTGAAGTCCAACCAGACTTGCCCCTCCCTTCTGGGGTTTCGTTATCAAACTCTGAAGTTCTAACCGGCACAACTGGCCAATTGTCATACTTGGTTCAACCCGAGTGACGCGTTTGCACTGCGACAGATTGCACAGATCAGACAACCCAATTCCTGATCGAGATGTCAGTTGCAGCTCTTTCAGGGTCCCTTATAAATCTCCGTCGGCTATGTGGAGCCGGAAGCTTGGTATAAGGGTGGTTCCTTACCTCCATGCTGGTTCATACTACTACGTTGATGAGGATAGAGGACCCCCAAAGTCTGGTTCCCTCATGGCTATATAACATCGATCTGCCCTCGTCCATATAAGCATTGATCTACCCTCGCCAAGAAGCAGCACTTTTATCTAGATACACATCTGTCCTGAACTCTTTCGCTCACTTCCACTTCTCTACACTTCTCTTTGCTTGCTTCCACTCTTGAGAGATTACTTCGCCACTGGACCTTACATCATCCGTGAGGATGCCAGGCCGAATCCGCCCTGACGACCTGACCAGTGATGACTATTACACTCAGGACGACTATGGCCGTCGGCACAGATCTCAACCACCCACGAAGAATCGTGTTAGGGAAGATGAACGACCTCAGCGCCCCAAGTTTGCCAAGGACGACTCGTACTACAATCCTCGTGCGAAGGAGGTAGAACGGCCTGAGCGCCCGAAGTTCGCCAAGGACGACTCATACTACAATCCTCGCGACAAATATTATCTCTCCGGCGATGAAGAGCCAGATTTCCATCCTTACTTCGCCAAACAAAGGGATAACTCTCCTCCTAGGCGGCGGAGAGAGTCACCTCCGAGCCGCAGACACGAGTCTACAGCAAGACATAGACACGAGTCTCCCGAGAGATACGCATCTCCCACCAGATATGAGTCGCCTCCAAGGCGACGCCAAGCCTCTCCCAGCCAGGATCGAAGACAGAGCGAGTCGCACAGATCGGTTCGCTCTCGCTCATCTGAAGACAGGCGCCACCAACGATCGATAGACGACGAGCTTGACAGGCGATCCCGGCACAGCGGCGCCGCGGGCGCTTTTGGAAGCAGTCGTCACCGCTCATCAACCACAGTCCCGCCACCCAGGTCAGATCACGACCACGACCACCGGCCTTCCCGCCGGGACACCTCTCACTACCCACCGTCATCCCATAAATCACGGGGCCCGAAGCGCAGCTCGACGCAGCCGGCTTCGGCTCATCGCGCGCGCACACGATCACCATCTCAATCAGGCTCCCCACGTAGTGGGGGATCCCACCAGCAATGCGACTTGATCTTGGGCGCTGCGAGAGCGGCTCTCGAAGCCGGCGCGGTGGCAGCCGTAAAGCTGCGCGACGACCCGAGCCCGTGGATCGGCAAAAAGGGCATCAAGGTGCTAACGAGCGCCATAGGTGCTGCCACGGTCGATACACTGGTCGAGCAGCGCAAACCTGATATGAAGGGCGGCATGAGGCACGGCCTTGCTAAGCAGGTTGCTACTTTTGCGCTGGGCAGTCTTGTTACGAAGCCAGCCGCTAAACACGGCTTAGGGGGCAACCACGTCCGGAAAGGGATGTGATGTGGTCTATCGACGGCGATTGAGTCGTCCTGTACTACATGATTGTTTTGCATCTGCAGCTTAGGTTCTTTTTTATTTTGAGCAAACATCAGCGTCTGGCGTTTGGATTCCATTTCTTTTTGCCTTTTAAGACGAGCATCTCACGACAAGAATTGTTTGATATTGTTCGGAAAAGTTGAGGATAGACTGCTGGATCTCTTGCCTCGTCCGTAGAAAAATTTCGTCTGATACTGGGACTTATTCTTTCCTGCTGTACAATTAGTGCATGTGACACTCACCATGATCTAATATATCCCTCTCATTCCTCTGAAATAGAAGCTGTTTGGTTCTGGCATGGAAAGTGCATTTCTCGTGACGGCTTTCAGGTACCGACAACTTCGGACAATTTTGGGATGACAATACACCGACGACACGGATACCTGCATACCCGACGACTAAGAGTTCTGCTCAAAAGGACAAGGTATGCTTTCCCATGTGACAAATCGGTAGGTTCGGGGACCTACATGACAGCCGATGTTCACTTCAGCCGTAACTTAAGTGGACTCCGGACTGTCTCCAAGGAACCCCGACGCTTACAATCCCATTGCCATTTTCGTCGCACTTAAGGGCCAGAGTAGCCGTACCATCCCAGCTAATAATTTCCTCGTGTTCTTCTGCCTGCTCGCGTCTAGTGATGGCGAGCAAGTCAAACGGCAGATACATCCCGGAACCATGAAGGTCCTCTGCCTTCACGGCCAAGGCACGAGCGGTGCGATATTCAAGTCGCAGACTGGTATGCATCCCGCAGTGACTTGATCGCAATGACCCCGTCTAAACACTTCACTTCAGCTGCCTTCCGTTCCAAACTAGGGCCAAACTACACATTCGACTTCGTCGATGCCCCCTTCCCTGGTCCGCCCGCCCCGGGGATCAAAGTCATGTACGACTCCAGCACCTACACCTGGTGGCCGCAAGCCACCGTCTCCCTGATTCGGGGCTCGCACCAAAGGCTGCTAGACCACATCTCCGAAAACGGTCCCTACGACGCCCTATGCTGCTTCTCACAAGCCTGCTCGCTAGCTTTCAGTTTCCTGCTCTACCACTCGCGAGAGAACCCGGACGAACCCCTCCCCTTCAAGTCTGTCATATTCATCTGCGGCGGCATACCCTTTGCCGTGCTCGAAGACCTAGGCTACAAGGTCTCCCCGGAAGCGCACGATGTCAACGACCGGACCGTCAGGGTCATGAAGCAGAAGGCTGCGAACCTCGCGCACATGGCTGCCAACCTGGACCAGATCAAGCACGGGGTTGGGCTATGGGACGACACCTCGGACTTAATACACGATCCGACTGTCTTGCCGAGGGAAGAGGATGTGTTCGGGATAGACTTCACAACGGTGCCGGAGGATTTGCGGATCAGGATACCCACGGTGCATATCTACGGCGCAAAAGATCCGCGGTGGCCCAGCAGCATGCAATTGGCGTATTTTTGTACGGATAGGAATATGTTTGATCATGGAGGCGGGCATGATATACCGAGGTCGACGGACGTGAGTGAGAGGATTGCTGGCTTGATCAGGGCGTTGCCTGGGGGCGCGTAGATCGTAGTTATTTCAACTGCCTCGACAGTGACGTACGAGAGGTGATATCCCTTGCGCATTGTGAGACCAGCTCAAATCAAATTTTCATTTTTGTGTAAAGCCAAAACCTCTTTCAAAACACCGTCATTATTTCCCGGATCAGGTTCGTTAACCCAGTCGACGACACCATAGCACACATAGAGCACTCGTTATCGTACAATCATCCCAAGAAACCCTCAAAAAAACATCAAGTCATTCCATTACCCAAAGCGTGTCCGGCAACTTTTAACCATTCTCGTGCCTATCAAACTCACATCTTGGGGAACACTATTAGGAAAGAAATACTGGGGAAAACGTGCTAGGTACTTATAGGAAAGGAAAACATAAAGTAACAAGGCCACCCGTCCGCCTGCTGGTATCCTGGGCGAGTTCACAGCGCCGTAGCAGCTCTACTCTCCTCATCTTTCGTCTCATCAATTATTTTCCCTTTGGAAGGCAAATGCCGCGTCGAAAGCTTCGAGACTGCATCGTACTTTGTGCTTGCGGCGTCTTTTAGCTTGGGTGACAGAACGAACTGGAGCAGAGGTCTTCCAGTCATCCTGCTGCACCTGCCATAGATGGATTGCAGTCTTGGGTGACTCTGAGCGAGCCTTGCGAGGCCGGAAGTGACTCGTACGATCAACTTTTTGGGTGTGATGACCATCGTCAGAGAGGCACTTGCGGGAAATGCTCGACTCGTACTCATAATGTGGATGGTGTGGCAGGGGAAGACTGCAGTTGCTCGTCACGCTCGATGCGTACTGGTGGGATACACAGTGCTCTCTAACGCAAGCACCACAGCATAAGAGAGGGTCATCAGTGACATGCCCGGTAGAGGCATCCACTGAGTCTTGGTAGATATGGTCGTTGAATGTGCTGTTTGCAGTTGCAACGTCTGACTGGGGTGCAGTCAGGCACCGCTGGTTGCGGAAATGCGGTCTATAAGCTCTTAGATTAGTCATTGGCCTCAAGTACGTGTAGAGCTTCAGGGGTTACCCACGTAGAGCTGCTTGGGAGGGTTGGCTCCGGAGAGAAAGGGTCAGAGAGCGTCGACATGCCATCTTGGTTCTGCATTGCGGCGGCTGAAGGAGGACTATTAGGCCGGGCCATACCCTTAGATGTAGAGACAGTTTCGTGGTGGAAGCGGAAGCGAACGTCGTGGGATCAAAGCAGGAGCTATTAGATTGAAATAATATGAGTGAAGTAAGTCTATGGGCGGACAGAGTGTAGCGAGTGTGTAGAAAGGATAACGAAGAGACTATGGTTGAGAGCGAGGTGTGCCCGCAGCCATGGTTCAGGAGTCAAGGTCCTCAATATATATAATGAGATCAAGCCGATGGAGACACCATTCGGCTGGCCGACCTGATCCAATAGGAGCCGACGCGATAACCGGTGGAAAGTGAAGAGCCATGCTGTTCCTGTCATAAACAGGTGGACAGAACTACCCGCAGCCAGCCCTAAGAGCATCAGAGACACATGCTGAACACCCAGATTGGGGACGTAAGCCGTGTGTGCATGCCGATCCCCAGGAACGCGATCACCTGGAGTAGGGGAGGTCCTCAAACCTCCGAGACCAACAGAATACGTTAGGGATTCGAAGCATTCTGGTCCAACAATAAACGCCACTTGGCGTACCCAGGCACATGAAACCTTCTAGAAGACTTGCAGAAGGATGACACCGGGGAACACGCGGCCCAAGGCTTCCGGTAATTTGGGTAAGGCCCTGCGATTGATGACCGCCGCGAGCTTCGCTATCTTACAGGTCAATTGTGAACTGTGCCGCATGGCAGACAAGGGTTTAAACAGAGTGCATGCGTATCGAGCCAATTGGACTCGCAGAAAGCATTTACACGACCTCAATGGAGGGTCACGTAGTGTGTGGTTCGGGCAGCTGAGTACACCGGGCTTCTCAGCTGCCTTACTACCAATGCCGCTGCAGCTTGGTGCAGTACATCCCAGACAATATTTCGTTGTCTATATCCTCGGGTGACGCTTTCGGTTCCGATGCCAAACTTTAGGTCTTGCGGTGTTGACCGCAGAATCACAACGAGGCCAATTTGGACGACGAACGACAATCGACAGCGCTGGCTGAACAGGCCTCATCCGCTATTCCATCAGTGATGGGTCATGGACGGCTGAACGATGACCTATTTTGGGAGTCGACCCGGTCCCGAAGCCAATATGGTGGTCACCTTTGTCGTGATGTAGTAGATACTGGTGGTCGTATGAACCACAAGGCTGAGTGCGAAACCGAGCTAAGGTCTAGGGCGGGATGGCGCTAGTGCAGGGGTTGCCATTCGGAGCCGGGGTCGTCTGGTCTGCCGCCGGACCTTTTCCTTTGCGTTCGACGCTTTGTTAGTTGTTCGCGCAACGAGGAGGAGTAACAATTCCAAGGTCCTGGGTCCGCGATCCGGGATATCAGTAATCCAATCCGCCAAGCATAGAGTCGTCCAATCGCCTGTGTTCTGGAGAAATCCTTTCAGCGCTTGTTTCATGAGTGCAGATGCCACCACTGCGACGAGGCTATCGAGACACTGTATCCAGGTTCGCGCACTATGCCCCCCCAAATCTTAGCAGCCACGTACGTAACCCCTCTCACCGGTTGAAATTCGAATGATCTCTGCTTCAGAATTGCCGCTTGTGCTCCCACCGATGACGAGTTGGAGGCGTCGAACGCAGACCTGACTGCTCTGCTGATTCGCCGCACCCGAAAACTTCGCACGTGGTGGCTTGGAACCGCGCTTCAGCGCGCCAACGAAGCACGCCATTCGAACCAGCTCGTTTGCCGGGCAGAGGACATGTACAGCCCTCCCTTTGCACTGTGTTCCAGCAGGGGCAGGCGTCCAGATCCATTACCACTTCGAACCTCCTACAGCACAGCCGCCGTATCAAGCGGTGTGAAACTTCCAATCCCATAGTATTGATTGATTTGCTCGTCATTTTATGAACCTGAAGCTCCGTAAGGTTCAATTGGATCATTCGGGAAGCCTCGCTGGAGTCATCGTCCGTTCGCGTGTTTTGGTAATTTACGGCCGTGCTCTAAGTAGCAACATGCCCGGCCGTTGGTCCGTTCTTGCTGCAGTGTTGGCACACCACATGCGGCAAGTTGGAAGTATCGACTAATGCAGTTCGACCTCCGCAAGGTGTTGTCTGTTGCCGGCACGCTGATAAGGCTCGAGCTGCTTCAGCTGAATCAGAATGGATGTTTTCTAGAAAAGACTGCATTAGGTTTAGCTTGCAACTCTGAAGTATTAGAAGATAGCAATGAAGCTGACGATACGGATTTCTAGTCAACTTATCAAGGTGTCTTCGGTGTCGAAAGCTGACAGCTTGACAGTCACTTTAGATAAGCGCCATTCTTTCCTTTCACCAACGACGTTGAAATGATACGTGTGAAATGTCGGGGGAATCTCTTTATCAAGGCATTTCCAGTAGACAGCCATTGTTGTACAACAGCTGTAGAGTAGCACAGGCAAGCGTCATTGACTGGCGCAGTCAAGTGCAGGTACCCGATTGACTTTCTCAGATAGCGCAGTCCGCTACGTCCTCGTCTGTGAGCATAAGGAAAAGTCTACATCACGTGTGGCTTACAAGCTTCGCAAGGATTAGAAACCCGTGACGCGTGACTGTTATCGTCGCACCGACAAGCCTGCTTTCCAGGATATAGAACCCGACAACTTGGATCTGGGTCAGCTCATAGACAGTGCGTCCTTGGTGCAGGCTTGGGGTCACAGCCAGCCGTCTCGGGTTGAGATTTTGTCTGTACAACTGTACGGATAGAGTTATCTCTAAGCCCTTCTTGGATTTTAGCACAACCGAGAAAGCGAAGACATGTGTGGAGATGGCTGAATATCTCGGCTAGACAGCATTTTGTTGCTGTGCCGTGGGTCGTGCCTACAGTTGGGCATTGTGCTAGCGGATGCTTCGGATTCGATCTGACTTTGGACCTGGGGCCAATGCGAGTGCGATGGGGATATGTCAAGCTGGAAGTATGTCAATCCGCACCCGAATCCAGACTACTATATCGCCGAGCTTGAACTTTAGTCTACGGATTCCTTGATGACACATCTGGCAGGGACAGTTAACGAATTGCTAGACTCGCTGTGCCGTAATAAGGCTAGCGTGGATCTTGAGCAGATTAGCGAATGCGAGGCCTGCCAACATGGTGCAGATGACGCCACATTTAGAAGCTAAGTACTATAGGGGCAAACCGTTTGGAGGTTGCATACGAGGGCCCAAGCACAACGGCTTGCCATCCTTGAGACGGCGTTTGGGCCGACAACACTGGCGAGATGGAGCAGCAGCTAATGCGAGCACGGGAATGGGGCAAAGCTGGCACGAGTTCTTTTTCCAAAATGCTTCGGAGTGAAATGAAGCCGACTCAGGTCGGACAGTCATTAAGATGTTTCCTTTTCCACATGTCGTATGAATGATATAAAGATGGCGATCATGAATGCAGAAAATATCACCACAATATGAGCCTGGACCACACGTCGACTTCTCGTCCATTCCATTCTGTTGCAGCAGGAATTAGGCTCAGTTGGATCTCATCCGCAAGCTTTGTGGCTGCTGCTGTCTCTGCAGCCCGTCTGTACTTGCCCGTACCACCGTGCTACTCGAGCTTTCGGCCGGAACCCGACAATCCTTCGAAGACTAGGATATTTTAGGATACAGTGTATCCAAGACAGACTCTGAGCAGCAAATCCGGCAGTTCTTGGGGAGGAAGTATAGGCGTACACGGCCCCTCGGCTCCTGGCAGCCTGTGACCTGACAACCCACCTATCCTTTCTCGTCCTTAAGTGACGGACAAGGGTAGAAACGACCCTTGGGTCCAATGCCTTACACTGAGCAAGACCGCCTTGTCAGTTGTCAGTTGTCCCGTCCGATCCCGTCTTCGTCCTCCGGGACGGTCCTTCCGTGACATTGTGGCGTCCGTGCCGACTCCGTGCCGACTCCTTTTTCGGAGATAGCTACCTTCAACTCCAAGCACAAGGCTGTATGTTGGATCGCTATTTCCTGTGTCGTCGTGTTCGGTAGGAATTGGAGCGCTCATCCTGGGTATTAGCCCACTGGAGGTAAGATACTGAGTTTCTTTGCAGAGGGAAAGACTTCATGTTGTCTCTTTCATGTTACCGGCACATTGCCCCGTCGGCCATGCCGTCTCATGTTCCGTGAAAGTCCATGCCTTTCCGCCTCTTGATGCACAAACAGTCTCCCTTCTGGGCTGCCGCTTCTTGATAGATCGGCTTTCACCTGCAGAGTTCTCGTTCCATGCTCCTTTCACAACGCCATCTTCCGCTTCACTCCTACCTTCTCCAGTATACCACAACGACGCTGATTGACAACCAGCAGATTTTTTGTCCTTACAAGGGCTTCGGTATCATTGCTCCTGCTGCTGCCGAGAGCTTCTTGATATTCTTGCCGTCCTTCAAAATCGTCTTCCTCCCCACCACACCCAAGCAGCTCCCGAGAACAGATTGTGTCTCGTTCCCACGTAAGTATCCTCCGTATCGCCATCAATACATTCGCCCTCCGTTCTGCGCGCCACCTGTCTTGCTATGGACCAGGACTGGAACGCCAGTCAAGCTGGCCATACAAACGCGGAGAAGTTTTCCAATACGAGGGAGATCCCGTTTTCCGACAAAATTATCCCGTCAAACCACACATCGACAGCTAGTATGTCGGCCACCGAGGACAAGACTGTTGCCCAGGGTAGCACTGCCGGCGTTGCTGTTCCCGCAGACCATAACGAGATGGTACCTCCTCTACCTGGCTGGCGATATGCCTTGCTTGGCCTAGGGTAAGTGATATCCCTGTTTTCTAACTGCCACGCACCCCTCGTTTGTCAGCAATCCCATGCTCGTCCTCGTGCTGTTCGCTAAATGCTAGAATAGCGTCTCCCTGGGTCTGTTTCTCGCCATGCTAGACACCAGCATCGTCGCCACCAGCCTCTACACGATCGCAGCAGAGTTCGACGAGCTCCAAACTATCAATTGGGTTGCTCTCGCATACACTCTGACGTATCTCAGCTTCGCAGTACTGTTTGCGCGCATCTCCGACGTTATCGGACGGAAGGCTGCCTTCCTGGTTGCTTTTGTCATCTTCATTGCCTTCTCCTTCGGATGTGGCTTTGCCAAAAGCCTGAACCAGCTGATTGTCTTCCGTGCCCTGCAAGGAGTTGGTGGCTCGGGTAAGTGTCTTCTGCTCGCCACGACGATGTGCTGTACCGTCATTGCTGAACCCCCTACCAGGTCTTTACAGCATCGCCATTATCATCTTTCCGGAGCTCACCCCAGACAACAAGAAGAAGTTCATAGCCGGTGTCATTGGGATAGTCATAGCCGTTGCCGGGGTCTTGGGTCCTGTCATAGGTGGTCTGCTGACGCATTACCGGTCATGGCGCTGGATCTTCTGGATCAAGTAAGTTGAATCAACTTCCAACGACGTGACCCTGAGAGGTTAACCGACATGCTAGTGGCCCCATAGGAGGCTTCTCCGCCGCCATCTTTTGGTTGTGCTGGCCAAACAAGAAGTATATGCCCGATCTCGAGCGTCGTAGGTGGAGGGATCTCGACTATCTCGGTTCATTTCTCCTCATTGCGGCGTCGGTACTTATCTGCTTCGCCTTCCAGAACGGCGGTATTGATGCGACACAGTGGGGGCGGGCTGTCTTTATTGCTCCCATCGTCCTCGGAGTACTCAGTCTTTTTGGCCTCTTTGCATGGGAGTATTTCATTGAGCGACGCTGGAAGGGCAAGCTGGCGGCGGCAATGCCTCTGACGCTCTTACGCAACCATGTGTACAGTGCCGGTGCGCTCAACACCATGTTTCTGGGGTTTCCGTACCTGCTCTGCATCTACACCTTTCCGATCCGCTTTCAGGTTGTACATGGGATATCAGCGCTGGACTCTGGCCTGATGCTTCTTCCCCTGCTGGGAGCCACAGCTCTTGGCAGTACTGCTGCAGGAGCCATTAGCAAGAACAAGAACAGACTTTTCGAAACGATGATTGCGGCCTGCTTGTTGATGCTACTCGGCTGTGCACTCCAGACGACGGCGACGCCCTCGGAAGCCATCGAGCCGAAAGTGCTAGGATTTCTGGTTTTCATTGGGCTGGGTTTCGGTCTTTCTGCCGCGTCGTCGACAATGCTTGGTGCTACAGAGGCTCCGATCTGGGAACACGGTGAGTCTTCGCATCTCGCAACCAACTGTATGCACCTAGGACATAGGCTAATCCTAGGCAAACACAGCCCCTGCTCAGGGCATCGTCGCTCAGCTACGCATCCTTGGGGGCAGCATCGGAATTGCCACTTCGTCTGCAATTCTGGGAGCCAAGACCCGCAGCCAGCTTGCCGGTATCCTCTCGCCAGCTCAGTTGACAGGCCTCGCAGCACAGTTGTCCAGCCTCTCGCCAGAGCAGTATGCAGCCGTGCGCATTGCATATACCGACGCCTTGAAGGAGGAAATGATTGTTTGCTGCGCTGTACTCTCTGCAGGATTCTTCATCACCTTCGGCGTCTACCAGAAGAACCGCGTCAGCCTCGAAGAGCGTCAGCGTCAGCGGGTGGTAGAAGAGCGGCAACGCCGTCGTGCTTCGAAAGAGCATGAAGTCGTCAGCCAGCAGCCCCGTCCCTCCGGAGATCAGGCTCCTGCTATGGGCAGTCAGACTCCCGCAACGCCAGGCCGAGAGTCTTACCCATTACAGGTCTAGAAGGCCAATATCCTGCCCATGTTAGGAGGACTGTAATGGAATCAGCAGCGATAAGTGGAACATATTCGGACTAACGACTTTAACCGGCGTACATGTCTTTTCCCCCTGTTCTTACTAACCGATGTTGTGCCATTTTGGCTTATGGGCTTGCTTTACCCTGCATTTGCATGGCATTGGCGCTGGGGACACAGGCTAGAAACGTCCACTCGTTTTCATATGGAGTTCAGGAAAACAAACGACAGAACGTCTCGGGCGGCTGGTTCTTTTGCATTTTTTTGTCGGACGACTGTTCATCACTTTTAGCCTCCGACGGCTCATAGGACTTTACATCCATTTGATGTAAGATAGCGATACCATAGGCATAGACTAAAGCAGCGAAAACAAATATTAGAAGCGTTGTTGTAGACTGCCGTTCTCTCGGAAAGGGGAATGGGTGCCGATTGCCGATGAGGGACTCAGAGGGAGGTTGTCCTGGTGGATCCCGGCTATCTAGCTGCGGGGCAAGCTCCGATGGTGCCATCGTCCACACTCCGAGTCCAGGCCGACGACGGTAAGGCCTGCATGACATTGGGCACTCGTCCTCACAATTCTTCCAAAACACACTCACTCATGTTGTCAAAATCAAGGGTCACAACTTCAACCTTCAACCAATTCCTCAGCACACTTCGGACTACATCCCTCCGACCCTACCACCCTACCTTCTCGTCCTGCTACACCAGCTCACTCCGCAAAAGCCTCAGAAGAACTATGTCCTCAGCAGCAGCAGCCAAACGCCTACAAGGCAAGACAATCGTCATCACCGGCGCGTCTTCGGGCATCGGGCGCAGCACCGCCGTGGAATTTGCTCGCACAGCGCCCAACAACGGCCTCAAGCTCATCCTCACAGCGCGCCGCATCGATGCCCTGAAGGAGGTCGCAGTCGAGATTTCGAAGGAGGTCGGCTCCGGCGTCAGCGTGCTCCCCGTCAAGCTGGACGTCAGTAACCTTGAGGAGGTCAAGCAGTTCGTGCCCAACCTGCCGGAGGAGTGGAGGGATATCCACGTCCTCGTCAACAATGCGTGAGTCTCTACTCGTTGGATTTTTGAAGTGATAATATAAGACTGACTGAGAGAATAAATGAAGAGGCTTGGTGAAAGGTCTCGCACGCGCGCCGCAGATCGCCCAGGCAGACATCGACACCATGTTCAGCACCAACGTGACGGGCCTGATTGCCATGACGCAGGCCATCCTGCCCATCTTCCAGGCGCGCCGGGCCGAGGAGGGCGGTGCCGGCGACATCATCAACGTCGGCAGCATCGCCGGCCGGGAGCCCTACGCCGGCGGGTCCATCTACTGCGCTACCAAGGCCGCTGTGCGCAGCTTCACCGACGCCCTCAGGAAAGAGCTGATCGCCACGCGCATCCGGGTCATCGAGATTGACCCCGGCCAGGTCGAGACCGAGTTCTCCGTCGTGCGCTTCTACGGCGACAAGGCCGCCGCCAAGAAGGTGTATGAGGGTGTCGATCCGCTTACCGGGGAGGACATTGCCGAGGTGGTCGTCTTTGCCGCGACGAGGAGGGAGAATGTCGTTATCGCGGATACGCTGGTATTCCCGAGTCACCAGGCTGGTGCTGGTGTCATGCACCGGAAGTCGACCTGAGCTTGTGCCCAGGTAGAAAAAAATGAAGGTTGATTGACAGATGCATGATGCACCGGATCAGTGTCAGAATGTAGGCTTACGTTATTTAGACTACATTAGAAAGACCGTGGATGGGCGGTATGAGCAATGCTCACACCGGTAGATGCTCCATCTTCTCAAATCAACACATCGTGCCGCTAAATGGGCCAAAAAGATGTGCATGCACAAGACTGCACATGCAAAAGATGTAAATTGGCAGGCTTATGCAGGGCTCGAACCTGCGACTCGGGAAGATCAGTGTATGGTCAAAATCCCACGTGCTAACCGCTACACTAATAAGCCAAGATACTGCTGTGCATGCTTCTGCCGCTATTGGCTCTTATGGAGCTAGGTGGATTGGATGTCGGCGCGGACCCGCTGTCCATTACCCGCTGCGACATCCCACACCATGTTTGCTACACTTCCAGCGTTTGAAGGGATTTTGGCTGCAAAGTAGTGACTGCCAGGTCAAGACAACTATAATTCGACAGTCCGAAATTTGTCTAGTGCTGCCGCATCACATGGTCGATAGTCCGTCTGGTTCAGCCACGCACGCTTGTGTTTGCTCGGTGATCACTAGGCTGTTCCGCATTCCATGACGAGTGCGTTAGCTGACTTAAACAGCCCATGTCCCAGCACAAGGGGTGCCGAACAACCAACTTGACAAGAGTGCCAAAACAAACACGAACTGGTCATCAGAATGGCTTTCAGCGTCCCCTTCATACGCGCGCAGCCATATCCTTGGCCTCATGACAGTACGCTCAACACCACTAACACGGCACTGGTGGTCATTGACATGCAGAGAGACTGTAAGATATACCATAATGTGACCTATGATGAGAGATATCGGCTAACAACCTCAGTCTGCGAGCCTGGCGGCTACTTGGAATCTCAGGGCTACTCCATCGAAACTACAAGGGCCATAGTTCCGAATATCAAGTCCCTCCTAGAAGCCTTCCGCAGCTTCGGATTCACGATCTACCACACCCGCGAGGGCCACCGCCCGGACCTCTCAACGTTATCGAGCAGAGAACGGCAACGGAGCAAAAAGTTCTCCGCAGTAGGGGGTATTGGCGACAAAGGACCGCTAGGCAGACTGCTCGTCCGCGGCGAAGCCGGCCACGACATCATTCCGGAGCTGTACCCCCTGCCCAACGAGCCCGTGATCGATAAGCCTGGAAAGAGTGCGTTCCAGTACACCGACTTCAGGCTCCTGCTTGACGTGAAGGGGGTCAAACACCTCGTCATCTGCGGTGTTACAACCGACGTCTGTGTGTCTACCACTATGCGCGACGCCAATGATATGGGTTTCGACTGCCTGCTGGTGTCGGACGCTTGCGCGGCTGCGTTGCAGGAGTTGCACGATGCTGCTGTGAAAACGTAAGTGCTACCTCGGATTGAGGCGAACATGTCATTCCAGTCCATCGTTCTCGTACCAAGACCGCGACTGACCCACGCACAGGGTCATTCAAGAAGGAGGCATATTCGGCGCTGTCACTACCACGGAAGCAATCTTGGAAAAGATAGGCTTTAGAGGGTAGACACGCCGCTTTTCATTCCAGTCCTTGTTGCTATCAGCCGCTAGGCAACAGGTCGAACAGGTTGTTCGACTGGCGGCCCGGAGCCCTTGGCCTGTTCTGATGTCCGTTGCTTTTCTTCGATCTCTTCCTCTTCTTTTCCTTGGGGCTTAAGATGTGCTGTACCTGGGCGGAGACCTCATCGCCCAGCTCAAGGCTCGCAGCAAACTGTTGCAGATCAACACAGACTAGGATTCTGGGGAAGAGAGTAGCGAACTCGGAGATGGGCGGGAAGTCATCGAGGATAGATAAGTGCCCGATATCCTTCTGCAAACTTGAAACAGATGCAGGCAGTACACGTTCGCTCGAGACGAAGTTGCAGACCTGCTCTATCATTCGTAGAGAATAATAAGTCCCTTGTATTTGAGCATGCAGGTGCACAAAATCCCATGATCCTGTGTTCAGCGTTCCGCTCGCCTCGGCCTGAAGCAAGTCGAGACTGAGTATGCCCTTTCCATGTGCCTGAGACCACAATATATCCTGGTATATCGCCAAGACTATCCATTGTAACTTCGAGTCGGCAAGGCACGCCCGGATTGTGATCATGTTGTTAACCAAATCCACACATTGCTGATCCAATGCAGAAGCCGGGGATGTCTCAACTCGAGTCCCTCCAGGTAGAGACTGTAGTCTTCGATACTCTACCACGCTAGAGGTTGGTCTTGTCTCTGGCAGGCAAACGACCGCGTATGCGAGTTGCCTCAGGGATGTGCTGATTTCCCATGCACTGGTTCGAGCCGGCGAGTCAGCAAGGAAAGGTAGGTACATTGCAACGTCCGGTTCATCATTGCCAGTCCCGTCACTGGCAACAGCTTCGGAGTTCAGGGTCTTAGACAAAATAGATTTCAAAACTAGTTCCGAAATGCGTGGATCGAGAACATGTCCACATATTGGCTCTAATGAGACTTGTTCCATGGTCTCGGGTGACAGATATTGGGCCATGAATGTCGCATACTCCGAGGCATGCGTTCCAGAGGTCGCCTCGTCCTTGGCGCGCGGTATCGCTCGCTGGAGCGTAACTTGCGGATCGATGCTCACCTGAAAGGCGAGAGAAGACAAGCCCTTGTGGTGGGTATAAGAGACTCGCTCACATATTCGCAAGCTTGAGTACTCCGCAGCAGACGCAATCTCCACGCCGTCATGTGTCTTGAACTCAACGCTGCTAAAGAACGATACGCTGCCTTTGTTCCCGAGGTCATGAACCAGCAGGTCGGAGTCGGAGGTGATGATCATGCCACCGCTCGCGTTCACATGACGGGCACAGAAGATATCCGCCTCGCCCGGCACAAGTTTAGCGACTGATGCGTATCTCTCAGACGCACATATAGCCTCCAGAATGGCCGGTACTAGGAATGACGGTGTGGGTAGTTTTCTGCTTGGGCTTCCAACTACGAAAGAAGAAGAGAATGGTATTGGCACTTGCCCCTTTGGGCCGGAACTCCCTTTTGGCACACCCGCAGGGTTAAGAGAGAAGTAACCGCGTAGCCCTTTCGACAGGTCTAGAAGCCTTCTTTTGCGCTCTGGTTCCTTGGCGGATGGCAGATAGCCATCGAAGTATATTGCAACGCTGAAGCCGCATCAGTTCAAGCCGCGTTGGAGAAAGGATACGAGCTTACATGTTGGCACCTGACTTGGATAGCTCATCGAGCCATCTTATAGCTGTGTGTCCAAGGAGTGTATACGATGGTAGGTCGAAAAGAGTGGTAGCATGCCTCTGGCACTGGTAGAGGATATGGTAGGCAAGTGCTGGGCCGTCAACGACTATGTCGCGACCTCTTAGATCTACCTGTTCTGCATACGGTTCGAGCAGCTGACGTAGACGAGGAATGCCCATGCTTCTGAGTTGCTTAATGGGCTAATAGCCGTCCTGAACTCTGGTGCGCCGTGTAACAATGAGTCTGTATGCTGGTAAACGAGAGTTCCTGATCCCCATATCTCTTAAGACGTCGAATTCGGCTTCAATTATAGTCAAGTGGGTGGTTTGAAGATGAAGGTACTTCCGTGCGATACTTGGAGAATACTGTAAGGGACCATACGAAGTAAAAAAGTATACGGTACGAAGGTTAGGTACTGTGGTACAGTACATCCGAGGATCAAAGACCCGAGCACGGGATGTTACCTCTCGCTACTCCACTTTCGTGCATCCCCACCCTTGTTGCCCGCTATGACCACCAAAACTGCAGTTGGGAAATAAAAGCTCTCCCAACCTCCGCCTCAAAACTTTTCGCCCACGGTTCTCGAGATGCGCAATACACTCATCTTCCCGGGCAATTCGTGCCCAGGTCTCACTGCTAAAATATGTGAGAATCTGGGTATGGCGCCGGCTGAGGCCGAGCTTACCCAATTCTCGAATGTCAGTGTCCCCCTCGTTGTGCGATGTCTAGGCCTCGGCCCCTGCCTGACGACGCAACTTTCCATCCGAAATTGGCATTGCCGCGGTAATTGGACGGTTGGCTGACTTACTGGATATCATCTAGGGCGAAACAAGTGTTCGGATCCTCACGAGCGTCCGGGAGAAAGATGTTTTCATTGTGCAATCGGGTAGTCCCAACATCAATGACACCATCATGGAACTTCTGATCATGATCTCTGCCTGCAAGGGAGGGTCTGCCAACAAGATCACTGGTATTGTCTGACCCAGACTGGTTACATCAGGAAGAAGAAAGAAGTTAACGAGAGGCCTAGCTGTCCTCCCATACTTCCCCTACAGCCGCCAGTCCAAGAAGAAGTCACATCGGGGCGCCATCACTGCTCGAATGCTTGCCAATCTCCTCCACGTTGCCGGCGTTAAGCATGTCGTCACGGTAGACCTGCACGCGTCCCAGATGCAAGGTTTTTTCCAGTGCCCGGTCGACAACCTCCACGCCGAGCCACTGATCGCACGGTGGATCCGGCATAACGTTGCAAATTGGCGCGAGGCTGTCGTTGTCTCCAAGAATGCTGGAGGCACAAAGCGAGTCACGTCACTGGCCGATGCTCTTAAGCTGAACTTCGGCATGGTGACAACGGATAAGAGGAGAGGTGCCGCCATGACGGCGAGCATGATCATGAACGACGAAATGCCGGATCAGAGCATGCTTGACGGAGATAGCCAGAACTCGCAAGGCGCCGACACGCACAGCGAGCTTCCTCCCGGGGGTCCTGCTAAAGACAGGGCTTCCCGGATAGTGGCCGACTCTCACGGCTCACCGAGACGGGTTAGTGGTCCGCCAGTGCGTACCCACGTCCCTCCGAGATCCCCTTATGTTAGACCTCGTACGGCGACGTCTCAGTCTTCTGGCATTGGCCAGCTAGATGAGGAGACGGAGACCGATGACACCGAATTCAATGATCAGCGCGCGCACGATGTGACGCACGGCCGACTGGTGCATGGCCACATCGTGCCCGACGACTTTCCGTCCCCGGCTACGTCAGCCGCGGATGCGAGCGTTCCCGAGGACGATCCCATGACCATGTCACACGCCTCGTCCTTCTTCCAACCCGAACCTCATGCTCTCGGTGGCTCGGGCGAGGAAGGCGACAACTCGGATGACGAAGAAATCATCACCAATTCCAAAGTGGAACACATGATCACTCTGGTGGGAGATGTTAAGAACCGCACCGTGCTGATCGTCGATGATATGATTGACAAGCCTGGGTCATGGATCGCGGCTGCCGAGACTGTCGTCAAGCGAGGACTGGCGAAGAAGGTGTACTGCATCGCTACTCATGGCATCTTTGGAGGGGATTGTCTCGAGCAGATGCAGGCCTGCGATTGTATCGACACCATTGTAGTGACCAACAGCTATCCGGTCCCCGAGAGCAGACAGCGGGCGTCAAGTAAGCTGGTGCTGCTTGACCTATCATTCCTGCTTGGCGAGGCTATTCGTCGCAACCATTACGGCGAGTCCATCTCACCCCTGTTCCAACACATTGTGGACTGAAGGGCTCTAATGACATGGTCTGCCCCATTTTCGGAATTCCACAAGGCGGATATGTTTATTGTACGACTATCATGACAACACAGGTATGTAGGGTGCTCGGATCACCAGCACGGCGTCAGGCGATGAGGCAGGTCTTACCAGGTTAGGTATGGGCGCACTATTTGGTGATACGAGGCTAGACCGTTATGATCAGATCAGTCTATACCAATTTGACATATATCACATACCCGGCCTCCATTACTGGCTGCCCTGGCGAGGCAGTTTGCATACGACTATCAGAGGTGTTACTGAGACAAACACACCCAGCGGTGCTGTCCACTTCGGGACAGCAGGAGCTAAATCCATCCCAGGATTGGCTCTTAACGGAGCGTTGGAAGATTATTAGCCCTTCTGGGCTCTTCGATTATAGAAGGCCAACTGTCCAGTTCCCGTTATCGGAACACATCCTCCTAGGTTGATGGACTCTGGGCAAGAGAACCCTTCGAAACATTTCTGCATGGATAATGAGCCATTGCTTTTCTCCCCTCAGAAATAGTACATAAGATTGTATCCGAGAAGCATAGTCACCTGTGTCATACGGCATAGAAGGGTTCAGTGATTCGGCCCCAAAAGTATGTTTGTCATGGTTATGGACCAGTGTCTCGCTCTGCCATGACATTTCCGAATTTCAAAAAGGCTGTACTCCCTTAGTTGAAAGTCAAAACACAGCTGCTATTTCTACCAATTCAAGAACGTATTCTAAACAAGTTACGACCGTCCAAGCAATGTTACTAAACGCGCGCATACAAAGAACAACCAACGCTGTGTGAACTGTTATCCATTCAAGTCAAAAGACCCCCTGTTCATCTCCCCTTATCCCGGTACGAATCTTTCGGGCACCTTCCTCTTCCTACCAGGATATCTAGAAGACTGCGGAGCCGGGACGACTTTTGGAACAGGATCCTTGGCTTCAACTCCTTCGTCGCCCTCCTCATCGTCCTTCTGCATTGCCACAGCAGCCGGCTTGGCCGCCACCCGCGATCTCGCGGGCGGGACATTCTCCTTTCCAGCTGCTGCCGCGTCGGTCTTTTTGCGGGCAGCGGGCTTGCGACGCTTGGGTTTTGGCTCTGGCTCCTCGTCGGAGTCGGAGCCGGGCTCGGGCTCGGGCGACTTCCTCTTCTTGCCCTTTCCAGCGGTGGCAGCACTGCCAGCCGCCTTGTTGGCCGCCTTCCGAGCCGGGCGCTTCTTGTTACCCGCCTGCTGTCTGGGAGCGGGCTTCGTCTTCTCTTTTGTGACCGAGGGACCAGCGACTGCCGGCTGGTTCATGTCTGCGGAGGCTTCTGCGCCTTCTTCTAAGTCAGCCTCCGTGCCGGCTTCTGCCTCGGCGACGCTCTTCTCGCGAGGCGGCGTGACCCTACCGGATGGCTTGGGCTCGGCCTCGGAGTGCACGGACTCTTCCCGAGCTTCAGGGTGGTCCTGGACTGGTGCTTCGGGATCTGGCTGAGCGGATGCGGGTTGAGGCTGCTGACGGAGCCGTTCTACCTCTTGTCGAAGCTCGTCCCTCTCTTTCGCGAACTGGTCTCTTTCTTTCTCGAAGCGCTCTCTCTCTTTCTCAAAGCGATCCCTCTCTTCGCGGACTTTACTCACGTCATCCATAAGACCGGTTATTTTGCTGTTAAGTGTGGCATTCTGCTGGAGCTTGCCCTGATACTCGTGGGTCAACGGGTCGATGCGCTGTTGGAAAGCGTCGCGTTCGTCTTGGACTTTCTGGAGTCGTCTTGCAAGACCATCGAGCTGTGCTTGGAGGGCGACGATCTGCTTCTGAAGCTCATTCCGCCCGCCGAGATCCCGAGGCTTCTCGCCAGACCTTTCAGGGCTCTTGCTAGCCCTTGGCGGCGTCGTCTGCGTTACACTTGTGACGTAAGTGTTCCGCTCTGAAGCTCCAGACGGCGGTGCCTGAGTTGCTGGCTCTTGAGTCAAGGTTGCAAGGGGCGATGCCGACACTTGCGATCGCGCTGATTCTTCCTCTGATTCTTCGTCTGAATCTTCCTCGGGGTCTTGGCCCGGATCCGAAATCGACCGCGTCTTTTCGATGAATTGTTGAGCCATTAGATTGTTTTCCAGGGTCTCTGGCAACGGAGGATCCTGGAGCATCATTTTGTAGCACGTATCATCGGGGCTTTCTCTGCTGAGCCGCTGGGCATTCCGAGGGTCGCTCTTGTCGATGTCGCTGGGGTCTCCGCCTGGCTCATCACTGGCAGCCTCCGCGGCGGACGCTTCTGCACCTTGCTCTTCGCCCCCGGAAGTATCATCGTCGGAGGTGTTGCCGTTGCCAGGCCTGCCGCTCCCGGACCCGGACCCGCCCGGTCCGCCACGATCTCCTCGACCGGTACCACTTCCTTCGCGGCCTGGCGGTCTATCGTCCTTTGGATCGTCTCCTTCTTGGTCATTCTCGGGCTCGGGGGGCGGCGGGTATCCCACGGCCATCGCTGCTACATTCTCATCGAATCCGTGGTCGATGATAGCCGGTGCCTGCTGACCACCACCGCTCTTGCGCAGTCCGAACTCTGACCGCCAGCTATGGCGGACACCATCGGTCAATGACTTGATGGGAAAGAGTGCGGTCGCTTCGCGGGTGAATCTCGGAAACTTGAACTCCCAATGCGTAAAGTCATTCGGAATGATGGGCTGGAAATGGTTCGCGTTGACAAAGAGGAGGCCCAGGTGACGGGCGTTGTACGCGCCTCTTGCGATGGTCTTGTACACCTTCTTCTCGTGCGGTCCCTCCAGTTGGCCCGGCTCCCGGTCTTGGTTGTAGCTGTACACTACCAGGTACAAGCCGTAAAGGTCTGCGGTGACATCCAGCATCTCCATGGGAGTATACACCCCAGGCAGATTGAGGGCCTGCCATAGGTTCACATGGATCTTTGTCCGATTGCCGCCGGTGACTGGCTCGCCTGGTGCCGCAGACGCCGCAGCCTGGAAATAGTGCTCATTCAGCTTCTGGTAGTGATCGTAGCGGGGGTGATCTCGATTCACGAGCACCTGGGCGAAGTGCTCGAGGTGTTCGGCCTTAACCCGCAGCCAGAAGCGCGCGTCGCCGTAAATGTGCGTCGCCAGCGCCGTCCAGTAGCACATGCCGCCGGAAATACCGCGATCGCCGCAGTAGTTGCCGTGCACCACGAACGCGACGTCTTCGACGAGAGGGAGGCCGCGGATCAGCAAGCGCTTCTGCGGGTTGCCGAGCTGCCAGCCCATCTCTTTCGAGTCCCGTTCCAGCCCCGCATCCTGGTCGGCAAAGGGGTCGGCATAGAGGTCCTTTCCGCCTTCCATGAACTCGGGCTCAAACTGCTCCCGCACGTCTGTGTCGGGCCAACCGAAGTCACGGAGGAAGCGGCCTACATCAAAACGCGTGCCGACGCTGGGACTTGGCCACTCGCCGGGATGGTCGTCTCTCTTGTGGTATCGGAACAGGCCGTTCTGCGCTGCGCCATATCCGTAATCCGGATCGGACAAACCCGATTGTTTCTTCGCCACGTCGTTGTCGTCGTCATCATCATCCAACACCACCGGCTGGTTGGACGAGCTCCCAACCTTCAGCGCACCAACAACACCCTGTCCTGGAGCAGAAGCCACAGCTTGACGCTTCGACGCGGACGTCGTGGCATCCAGCGCCGGTAAGGCTCGCTTCTGCCCCGCCCTCGCGCCATGGTCCGGAGCGTCGTCCTGGTATAGCACGTTGAGTGTCTCGATATCGTTGCCTTCGTGGGGAATAAGGGGCGTCTCGCGCCGTATGGTCTCCAGCTCGGCATAGTAGAGAACCGCTGCTAGGTTCCTCCGTGACTCGGGGCTGAGCTTATTCTTAAGGAGCTCTTGCGCGGCGACTTTGGTCAGAACTGGTGTGGGCGTCTGTGGCTGATGAGACCCGGATTGTGCACTCGTGCCTTGGCCGTGAGGAGGTAGAGATCTTTGCGGTACGAGATCACGGCGTGGAGCATCCGCAACGGTCCTGGGCCTCCCTTGGCGAGACGCGCCTGTGTGACCGCGGTTCTGTGGAGGTTGCGGAGGGTTGGATTGAGGTGGTTGAACCGGACCGGCGCTGGGATTTCCAGAAGTCGAAGTCGGTTTGGAGCCTGGAGGGGGTACATTTTCCTGGGCTTGTCGGAGCCTGTTCCTTCCTGGCTCGAGGGACTCTCGTCCAGCTCCGGGAGGGATCGTAAATTGACTCTGGGTGTTTCCTGGTCGAAAACTACCGCCTCCCCCGAAAGGATCAACAGGTAGTGGAGGCGCGTGGTGTGCTCCTTGTTGCGGAGCGCCCTGGCTGTTGCGAGGAGGTCCTCCTCCACGAGAAGAGCCCCTATCTCCACGATAAGGCGGCCAGTGCCCACGCCTACGACGATTGGGACCTCCACGTCCCTGAGGTGGCGTATGTGGATCCATACTTGTGCGACTGATTGTTGTACTTGTCGAGCTTTGGCACAGTGAGGTCTCGATTGGCAACAAATGTTGTGCTGCTAAGTAAGTATTAAGGGGTGATCTTGGCCTTGAGGTAAGTGAACGAGGTACGAAATCTCAATTATAGATCTCGAGTCCGTCTCGAACGAGGATATTTTCCAGGGAATAGAGCAGTTTTATTCTTTGAAGACGACAGTTATAAGCTATCCATTACGATCAAAGGCGCAAGTCTGTGTGCCAGGGTGCCCGAATAGAGGGACAAAGGCAATTGAGTACAATACCGCATCCGGCAATAGATGAGTCCAATGGGTTGAGCTATTCATGTTATTCAATTGTTCCGAGAGTTTATTGTGGGAGAGAAAGAAAGTTGTTATTTATATATGACATCGGACAATGGACCACTGGGTGTGGTGGGCTTCGCTGCCTTTGTATTGTCTGATGGAGTCAATAGGTAAAGTGAGGACTCACTACTGGCTACAGTAGGCTTTAGGGGGCAGAATACTACCAATGCGGAAAAGGTTATTGTGTGCTGTCCAGCCCAGAAATGAAAGCTCAGTGAAAAGGGTGTGAAAGACAGGTCAGATGGCCAGATATCAGTGAGAAGGCACACTCTCATGGGCGATGCTGCTCATGATACATTGACGGCAACGCCGTGCTCATAGCTTAGAAACACCTGTATAGTCAGTAGGACTGTTGAAACCGTACTTCTACAGCTCTAGCCTACAGTAAAAATCAGGAGTGGAAACCAGCTATGATTTCTCTTTACTTTGTCAAGCACCAATGCAAAGCAGCACGTTTCCTCGCGATCCCAGTCATGCCTCGCAGTTTCATAGAAGCGAAGGACCCCGCTTAAGTCAGCTTGCCTTCAAACACAGAATCACCGTGGATCTCCCTCAATAGCTGATCGAAGACCACGCGATTCTTCTCCTCCTCTGCTTTCGAAACATCCTCCAGCAAGTCCTCCTGCACTTCACCTCGGCCAACGTCTCTAATGAGGCGCCAAGCGCGTCGGAACTCGTCACGGATAGCCACAATTCCGTTATGTGTAACCGTCCTCGCAACATTGTGGTCCAACTCGAAGGGATCCTCAATGGCAAAGAGGTATCTGTGACGCACTTCCTTGACCTCTTGCGTTGTAGGCAGCTCCTTGGTCAGCGGAAGCGCCTTTTCCCCAATACCTGTTGCCGGAGGGGCGGCCACAGTCTTGACCTCAGTGACGGTCTTGGCCCCAGTCCAGCCCTTCTCCAGCTTACTGAGGATGCCCCGCGGTGTGCGGAGGCTGAGGGCGTCACGGCCCCAGTCGAAGCCGCGGACGCCCGGGTAGGCGCTCATCGTGCCATTCCAGGCGTAGTACTCGAAGAACCCACGGAGTAGATAGCCGAGGGAATCGCGGTTCTGATTGAGCTCATTTCTCAGCGCGAGACGCCTGATTGTTTCCTCGTCGCGCCAGAACCGGACGTTGTAGCCTCTGCAGACGGCATATTCCGGCGGCACATTTGGATCGTCGGGTGGTGCCAGGAGCTGGAGGTTCGGGCAGACGAATGGCTGGACGACGTTGACAAGAAAGTGGATGACCATCAAAACGTAACCGTAGCTGCTCAGAGTACCGCGGTAAGGGTTGTTGATGCCTCTGACCTTGGCCCAGTGCTTCACAAAAAGCACCAGGGGTGTAACTCTGGGGTCGGTATAGGAGTAGCAGCGCAGAAGAGCAGTATTATGCAGCGCAAGGTGGGCCGAGAAGTTGATATCGCACTGTACACCGGCACCCGTTTTGGGAAACTCCAGCGGATCCTTGTATCGATCGCGGGGCTGATTCAGGGCCAAGTTGGCGGGATTCCCCAGACGCAAAATGACGGGTATTACCTCCTCCTCCTCGGCTCTCGTCAGTTTTAGGGTAGAGTCAAACTCTGCTTGATATTCCTTGTCATCCGGGTGACGCGACATTGGACTCCGCAGGAAGGCTATGTAACGGCTGACAATATCCGCATCCGATCCTACGTAGTGGCCCTTGTCGAGAGCCTTTTGGAAGTCATGGGCTAGTTGCAGGCCCTTGTGGTATCTCGCAGTGGCCCTCAGCGACTTGGGAGTCGTGGTACCTACAGTACCAACGAATGTTCTAACCGCCGACCGGATCTCTGAATTACGAATACCTGCAACGTAGCGGCTGACTACGACCGGTAGCACCTTATTCGGGGGCTCTAGATTATCAAATCCTCCGAGCTCGGTCAGGAGCTGGATGGCTCTTAGATGATAAGAAGCGGGTGATTCAAACTCCTCCTGCTGGAAATCGATGATCTGCAAGGAAGGGATGCGCTTGAGCCGCTCGAGGCCCATTTGTAACCGCTTCTGATATGCGATAGGGTCGATGTGAAAGTCCTCTTTGTCCTGCAGCTGGGCCCAGGCAGCAAGTGCCTGCTGTGCGAGTTGCTCTTGGTGCTCGTCTCTCTCGGAAAGGGGTCGGCGTGTCCAGCTCATAACCAACTTTTCGCCCTCGATCTGAAACAGGAGCCCTGCAAGTGTACGATAATGACCGTGCTTGCTGGAAATAGAGTGGTAACTGAAGAGCCGCTCTTTCAGCTCTGCGTCTGTAAGACCACTGACGAAAGCATAGCACACATCGCCTAGCTTCGTACGGTTCTCGGGAAGATACGTAGCCGCATTGGATTGAGT
This sequence comes from Coniochaeta prunicola, assembly GCA_007388105.1. Classification (NCBI taxonomy): domain Eukaryota; kingdom Fungi; phylum Ascomycota; class Sordariomycetes; order Coniochaetales; family Coniochaetaceae; genus Coniochaeta; species Coniochaeta prunicola. The sequence goes on from SMOB01000041.1 coordinate 105,690, forward strand.
CATATCAAAACATCCAACCTTGCGTAGGACGGTTTTCGCCATACTATAGTATGTGCTGAGTGTACTGTTAGACTGCTTCAACATGGCCAGCTTCGCGGTGAAATCGGTCCTCTCGTCAACAAGGGGAACCTCATCCTTCTTTTCCCGGTGGCCATCCGCATCCTCACCGATTTGCGTCTTCGAAACCGGCATAGTAGTGAGTTCATCATGAAGCGTCTCGCCGGTACCGACAGTGTTTGGCTCATCGGGCTGCTCCTCATCCGGACCATCGGTGGCCGCACTTTCGCCGGCTTCCCATTTAAGCCGAGCCGTAATCAGATCAGCTCTGAGGTTCTCAGGAGGGTGCTCGCACACCTTAATGATGGGAACGCGAGTACGAGTAAGCAGGCGAGCACCAATGCCCATATTGAGCAATGCCTTTTCGAGCAGTCTGGGTAAGGGCGAGCCAGGAGCATCAGGTTGAATGGTCGAACACGGTGATATTAGAGCGAGGTCCATATCTGCGGCCTTTGTTGCGAAGCCGGACGCAAGACTGCCAAAACACTTGAGTTCCACGGAGCGAGCAGGGATCTGTATTCCGTTGACAGAAGACTCGTGGTCAGTCACAACCTCACGACAGACTTCCTCTAGCCTGACTCTGAAGTGCTCCTTCTCCTTCAGCTCATCAATACTGATTTCGGCGTTGGACACAATCTCAAGCACGAGCTTCATAAGCATATCAGCTTGAGCTTTGACCTGCTCGTCACCGGGCTGGTATAGGCGGGGGTTGTACAGAGGAGCCTGGCCCCGTGGTCCTTGATGCTGCTGCTGGGGGCCTTGGCGCCAGTTCAACACATTGTCAGGGGACCGAGGGCCGTCGTGGGACACTGGACGACGATCATATTGGCGAGGAAGAGGGCGATTTTGCATCGTAGAGCCGCGCTGTGTGTGCTCAGAACTGGTCGACTGATGGCCGTATTTTCGGTTATTTCCTCCATGGTTCGCTGGATTGAAATGCTGACCGTGCTGTTGAGAATAGTCGGCATGCTTCCGAGGACCATGGAGTGGTTGCTGACGGGTGTCAACGGGAATGGACAGCTCTGCCGCCATTTGTCGACGCTCAGCTTGGTTTGGGCGTTTCCTGGTGGCCTTGTGAGGACCGTCTGAACCGCCTCGGGAAGCTGAGGCATGGATATAGACAGGAGAGTTCTCGGCAGGTTGGACATGTTCATGTAAGACGCCGGATGGCGGCAAGTTCTGGTTGCTATCGCCCGAGTTGGCAAGGATGAGACCACGGAGATGGTTCTCCAGGCCGGTACTTTGGCCAATATGATTCTCCATATTCCCGGACTGCGTAAAGAATACCGGATGACAAACCGAACAGCTTCAAAGGCTGCCGCAAGGAATGTGATTGGTGGCGTTGTAACGGCGTCAAGGAGGATGAAAGAGAGACACTTTAGGGATGAAACACGAGAAGAGAAGAGAGTAGACTTCTGTCTAGGCCATGGCGTTCCAACACCTGTGTTTGTTGTTCGAATACACAGTGGAATAAGTATAGCCGAGGAGAAGTCGAGGGCTTTGACGAAAGGATGGCTGAGATCACGGCTCAGAAGTCAACGTCCACTGTAGATAAGAAGACAGAATGAGTTCGCACCGTCAAGTTTTGACACAGGTTTAGGAACCCAGACCAGCAACCGAGAAGTCGATCTCTTTCGACCGATCTTCAATGTCTGGCTAGGGATGATATTCAGCCCGGTGAAAAAGGAAGTGCAACAAATATGCCCACTTGAGGGAGGGTTGCCTGAGGATAGCTCAGCTCAGCAGAAGGTTTAAGTTGGTGTTGTACATTGGACGGACCGGAAAGGTCGAAGTTAGAGGGAATGTCGGCCCTCAATTGGCCATGGGGTCAGAATGGTGACACGCTCGGCAGGGAGAGTCACCCACACACTGTAGAAGAAATGCGCACTAGAAAGGGATGGCATTCACAGAATATTGGCAGAGTGCCCTGCTCATTTGGCGCAGCTTGATGTCAAAGACGGTCCCAAAGAAGCTTCATCCAAGAATTAATGCTTGAGCTGCTGAGTGGTTAGACTCTAGACCTAGTGGGGCAAACTCTACATGTCCGCGAAGTTCCTTGGAGGCCGGACATCTGGCGTCAGCTGGCTAGAAAGCAGGCCGGAAGGTACCTTAATCAGACTGACGTCCCCTACTACAGTAACTTACCTACCTTAGGTATTGAAGATATAAGGAAAGGATGCATCTCAAAGTCTATCTTCCTCCTAGTAAGGTAGTGAAGTGTGCTAGAGATCGTTCTTGTTGAGAAATTTGATTCTCTCTTTGAAAGCTGAAATATCACAAAGAGCTGTCGGACACCAAAGAAAGGCCCCTCAAATTAATTGCATGTAGGGTACATGTCAATGCCTGGTTTGCACATCTAGACTTTGGTGCAGTTTGACCAAGAGTTGAGGTTGTTGCTTAATGAAACTCTAGCTGCATTGCAATACTTTTTCGGTGACATGCCCACTACCTACCTTGTTCAGTAATACTGTAGTGTACAGTGAGTATCCTAAGGTAGAGTAACTAAGGTACTGTACATACCTATGTGTGAGGTGGTTTCAATTAATGTGACGTCGGTTTGGGTTGTCCCAGATCCACCAATAGGTCCGTGCGTCCTTCTTGAGGCTGACTTCACCTGCCGGCTCTTTGTCAACAGGAAACTACCAGGTATTGCCTAATGCAGTTCCCCGTCTCCACGCCACTCTTTCAACTCTAACCTCTCCCAACCTCGCAAACTCGAGCACTGCGGGGTGAAAATAATTGAGTAAACTCCGTTCCTAGGAGTTGCATCTTTACAGATAGACTGTTGTTACTTTACTGGAATATCACAGGTGTTGCCCCTCGTCCTCCATGACGTGCCTTCTTCGCATATCAACATAGGCAACCCGATCCGAGACTGGCTTTCCGCTGCCGCCTGCCTTTTTCTGCTTTTCCGACGCAGTTAAGAGTCGTCAACATCTCCCACATAGCGCTTAAGCATCATGAGTGCCCTACCACCCGCCCAGCCGAATGGCCAGCAGCGCGACCCGCCTCCCCCAGGCGCTCGACCTTTGAACCCCAGTCGCGTGCTCAAACCCAGGCCCAAGAACATCGCTCTCGTGCCTCGAAGGACCGGTCCTACCCGCCCAACATCTTTCCGACCTCCTCCGAAGCCAAAGGGTTTCAAGGAGCCCGACGACGCGGCCAAGCGATGGGAGGAGCTCAAAGCCAAGCGCGCCGCCAATGGAGGCTGGTCCGAGACCCCACCGGGCCCGTATAAGGACTACCCGCTGTTCACAACCAAGCGCGAGATGAAAGAGGGCATCCGCTATCACGTCATGCGGTTCAACCGGACCAAGAGTGAAGACCCCGTGGACCCTACCGACCAGGATCAGTTTCCCCGTCCCGTGTCGCTGCATCGGCGCGACGCCCGGGCAATGCAGTTCGGCCGAGTCGTGGTAAAGGATGAAGACGAGAAAGCGGAGAATGCTATCGACGAGGCTGAGGCTGAGCGGCAACGTCTTTGGAAGGAGCAGCAGGAGGCCCAGCGTGCCGCGAACCAGGCCCAGATCGCACCTGTGCTCAAAAAGGACGAGCCGGCAAAGCCGTCTAAACTCGACAAGAAGGGCAAGGCATTGTCCACGTACTATCCCAAGCACACGGAGGAGGCCAAGAAAGCATCGGGGCTACGCTACGAGGAGACTCTCCCTTGGCACCTGGAAGACGTTGACGGCAAAAACGTCTGGGTCGGGTCTTATGTCGCGGCCCTCTCCGAGGTCAACGTGGCACTGGTCATAAGCGGCGGTGGATTCCGCATGATTCCCTTGGAGCGATACTACAAATTTAATCACAAGAGACCCCAAAATATCAAGTCCTTAGAGGAGGCGGAGAAGGAGATTGCCAAGCGTGAGACCGGCGGCGACCGGTGGGCTTTACAGGACCAGAAACGGATCGAAGAGAAACAGCAGCTCGCTGATACTCGGAAATTCTTGGGCGGAGGTGCCAAAGTCAAGATGGAGAGCGATACCTCGCGTGCCCTTCCAGAGGGCGAGCGGCGCGATGATAATGACATCGATCTGTCCGGCGATGAGTTCCAGGATGATGACGAGAATCCTGGCTTTGATGCTGATGACGAGGATACCAAGGACACGAAGGAACGGCTGCGTCGTGATCATCTCGGAGCTAGCATCTTCGACGAGGTGAAGGAGGAAGAAGTCGAGAAGGAAAAGAAGAAGGAGGAGCTCGAGAAACTGCGCGAGAAAGTCCAGGGCAAGAAGCTACGCAGGGACCTCAGCAAGTACGAAAAGAACTACAACTATGCTAGTGATGACTCCGACTCGGACAACCCCTTCCAGTCGTCTAGTGACTCCGACTCGGAAGATGAGAAGGACAAAGACAAGGACAAAGACGACGAGAAGAAAGAGGAAGACAAGAAGGCGGCCGACCAGAAGGACAAGCTCGCCTCAGGCAGCAACACCAAGGGCAACACTACCCCGTCAGGCAAGCCCAAGGCCCCCGACATGACCAAGAAGGTCAAGTCCCTCAAGCGTCCAGCCTCCCCCAACGCCTCGGAATCAAGCGGAAACGAGTCGTCGCGGAAGCTGAAGAAGATCAAGAAGACCCTCGCCGGCGGCGCCGGCTCGGCCAACGCCTCTCGCTCGGGCACCCCGCTGCCCAGACGGCCGGGCGGCGCCGCCAGCGACGCCGAGGGGACGGCCAACGAGGGCTCGGACGGTGGCAAGCCCAGGCCCAAGAAGATCAAGCTCAAGACCGGCACCGCGACGGGGACGCCGACGGGCTCGCGGGCCGGCAGCCCTGCGCCTCTGTCCGGCCAGGCTGCCGGCAAGGCGGCCGGCGTGGCGACCAACGACTTCGCCGCGGCCGCGAGACAGGCGCAGGCCGGCGGTTCGCCGGCCGGGTCGCCGGCTCCTGGCGGTGCTGCTGGGCCCCCGAGGGCTGTGAACGCGAAGCCGATCACGGGCGAGGAGATCGTGGAGGTGATTGTGAGCAATGGCGGGGCGATCCGGATCCAGGAGCTGCTGCAGCGGTTTAAGGGCCGCGTGGGCGACAAGCCCGGCCAGATGCTCAAGGCGGACTGGGTTAAGCTCGTCAAGAGCCACGCTGTGTATGACAAGGACAAGATGCTGAGGCCGAAGCCGGCCAAGGCTGCTGGGCCTGCTGAGGGTTGAGAGAGGAGTGTCCGGCTTATGGGGTATATGTGTATAAAGGCAGCAAGGCATGAGAGATGGGCAAGATACTCCCAAGATGTTATGGTGAAGCCAACAGCGACTGCCGTCGATGCAGAGCTAATGCTTGTCATGATGGTTTTCTGTTGGGCGCATGGATTGCCAACGAAGGTTTCGAGGCTGCCTAGCCGTAATCGGTACTTGTGCATAGACCTTCACAGAGTCAGGCAAAGATTCCGGATTAAGAGCTGTTAATAGTCCCACCCAAGCTGTGGATGATATGCATGCAGAGAGTTGATTACTGCAGGGTTCTGAAGATGACAAGTTCCATGTTTTTATAGGCCGTACAAGGTAGCGGATTAGGTAGCCCTAAACATAAACGGCGCCTTCTACACGAATCACGAACAATCAACTGTTCCCATAGCGGAGTGCATAATCCCGCGATCCATCCATGCTTGTATAACCATAGGCGTGATCACATGTATCCATCGCCATGTACAGTGAAGCCAGACGCCGATCCACAGGCAATATTTCCTCACATCCTAACACAACTAAACTCTCTATTCTTTCACCGTCTTCCCAAACCATCCAACTCACCGCCAATCGCTATTCATTGTCCCCCAGGAAAGCCCGAACCACGGCCCACGGTCCGAAAATCCGCCATCTTCGCGGGCTCAGCTGAGCCTCGCAGGCCCAGTCCCGGTCAGCGGTCAGCGAAAGGAGGTGGTCATCGGCGAGATGGGTCCCTCGACGCTCCAGTGGCGGGTTCACCTGACGTGGGATTGCTGGAGGGCCATCGATGCAGCGGACTGCGCCTAAGAGGTTTATTGGGTCCAATGGGGGTTGGTTTGGTGAGGTTGAGGAGGTGGGTACTGAGATGGGTATGTTACGGGTGATACTGGAGTTGTGGATGTGGTGGTTGGGTATTTATTTTCTGGGGTGGTAGTGTTGGTGTATTGTGGTGCGTATGTCTGGGCGCCGGTCATGACGGGTTGGGGAGTCTGTTGGTAGTATTGGTATTGCTGCTGCTGTTGCTGCTGGTATTGATAGGCGCCAGGCTGGCCGGCAGGCGTGCCGTAGACGGGAGCGGAGGCGTAGGCGGCGGAAGCGTTGTAGGCGGGAAGACGCACAGGAGACCGCGGGCCCTCGTGCAGGAAGAGGGCTAGGAGAGATAGGCCGATGATGCTGGTGAGACCGTCAGCCAGAGCTTTGAGCTTGCAACTAAAGAATAATTATATGCCATACACATCAACACAGGATGCTGCCAGTCCAATATAGCTCCACGTAGCAGCGGGAGGCGTGTTAAACCCAGGAGACGATCCCTGATGGAGCTTCAAGTAGAAGTCGGTGATTTTGGCGAAGTAGTATACAGGGCCGCACCACACGCCGGCAATGGAAGTTACCAGGATCGGAATGGCGAATCTATGGTGGATTCCCGGCCGGTTGGCAGTAACACAGCAGTACAGCCCGAGCATGAACTGTAGTCCGGCCTGAGACACGATATCAAAGTCAATACACTGGACCATTCCATGGGTTGCATCGATAGGAAGATGGTCATCTTACCCCAGCCACAGCCAAAATGAAGGGCTTGGATCCGACCTTGAACACGAAGACAGTCGAATAGATGGCGAGGCCGGTGACGAGGCTCTGAGCGGGCAGCACCCAGCTAAAAGACCGGGGTATAGTCGTAAGCTTTCGAGACGACATGGTGAGCAGCGACTGGCGAGAACTTCCTATCGCAGTTCGATTCTCGTCTTCACAGGATGTTCATTGAGAAGAAGTCCACATTTCGAAAGGGAAATGGAGGCAAAGGAAAGAAACGGTCGACGACAGCGAACATGTCGCCGATGGCCGCACTTTTGTCCAAACGCGTCCAGATTCGGATCGCTTTTGCGGCTGAACCCCCTGGACGGCCTGGATCCAATGCTGTGGTCGCAACTATGCAAGCCACAATGTGAGGACAGGCAAATCAAAGGAGACGTAGACCAGCCAAGACCATGTCCTTCTGGTTGATGAAGCACGGATAATGTTGTCTAGTCTGGGACGCTCGAGTTTCACCAGAGCGTTCTGCGGTTGTTACCGCTATGTCTTGGGTGGCGTCGATTCTAGACTTCTCGAAGCTCACCAACTTGGTAACGCTTTCTGAACAAACGAAACCTGTAATTGATTTGTCCATATAGAAGCCAAGACGGTATAATAGATAGGGTATCGAAACCTGCCTACCCGGTAGTCTAAAGAACGTACTTAGATGGGCCACATAGTTCAATGCAAGCTGAGAACGGCGCGGTTACAACGATCTGGTCGGCCAACTTTATTTCGACCTCAATCACAGATCAGTTGACTCTTCGGTGCTGGTGATCCAGTAGCGATACATCAGGCGTGTCGTCCACCGTTATTCGATTGATGACGTTGCTCTCATGTCGCAGCCGTGACAGGCAATCGCGAGGTCACAAAGCGTTGCCTTGCCTCAACACGTATGTGCCGCGTCGCGCGTGTGAAGTCGGATATCGCAAGATTGTATAGATATATATTTATGTTCGTGACCTCATGATTAAGCTTAACGTCCGGCGAGTCCCGGCTCGATAGTCGTCGTCATCGGCGGCCTCGCCGTCCGGGTCGGAGTGCCGGCTCGGAGTGAATTGCGTGGGCCAGTGAACGGTCATTGGGGGCCATGCGAGCAATCTATCTGAAGACCACTGTGTCCATGCCGAATCGGGTGAAATGCAGCGAACAGCTCCAGGCAGCGCCCTGTGATCCACCAAGTCTAACACAGTACCGTGCAGCCTGTGGTAACTGTAAAGTTACCTGGAGGGGCAGGGACTGGGGAGCTGCGCCACGCCTCAACGTCAATCGAGCCAACGGTGCACCACTGCTCTGCGAGGTTAAGTCAATCCGATAACTGTTCTTATTTTCTCGTCAGACGAAGACCAAGTGGTCATCTGCTCTTCATCTTGTCCTTGGATCCTCACAAACTTGCTGCTTTCTTTTCAGAAACCTAAGACATTCCAAGCCCTTATCGTGCTCCGAGCTCCGGGCAAGCCGCAGGACATAGAACGACATCACGACATATCTTGCTGAGCGTGGATCCCTCATTCCTCCCCGAGGAATTTTAGCTACAGAGTAGCGATGGATCCCCCAAGGCCTCCAGCTGTCGCTGAGAAAGCCATCCTGCAGCAACACTACGACAATGCAGAGCGACAATTATATGAACAGCAGCAATCTGGGATAACCTCCTCGTCATCAGCAGGTCTGCCCAGCAGCAGCAGCCCCCTCAGCAATGCCCTCGACGGCACCGATGCCCCCGAAGCCGTCGACGACGAAGACGACCACAACAACACCTACCACGACCCTTCCCACCGTTCACAGACACCACCCCCGTACTCCGGCCCCTCCTCACCCCACGACAGCCGTCCGCAGCGCCCGGCCCCGAAAGGGCCCCAGCGCTACCCTGGCCTCCCGCAGCTGGACTACCGCCTCTACTCCCCGCCGCTCTTCGAGCTCTCCTCCGACCGCACAACCATAAGATCCTCGGCCCCCTACCTCTCCGCCAACGCCACGGCCCTCGTCTCCCTCGTGCGCGCGCAGTCCACCGTGCCGCCCAAGCCCCAGGTGCACATCACCGGCAAGCGCGGCAGCAGGGTCGACTTCGCCGTCAAGCTCAACCTCATGGCCCTGCTGGTGCCCGAGGACCCCCGCCGGCGGATGGACTACATCCGGTGCGTCGGGTCGGGCGAGCCCGCCCTGCGCGGGGGTCCCAAGCCCAGCCTCGAGCCGGAGGTCGGCGACGGCGGGCTGGAGGAGTGGGCGCGGCGCTTCGTCGAGGACCAGGGCGCCGTCAAGACCTTCACGCTCGAGCGCGTCGTGGCCAACATGGACGTCGAGTGGCTCGAGGGCCAGATCCGGAGCCTGGTCGCCAGCACGGGCTACAAGGGCGTCGTGTCGGTGACTTTTCCCGTGACGCACGCCAAGGTCGTGGTGCAGAACCCGGACCGCGTCAACAAGTTCTTCACGTCCGTCACGACGCTGTTTAGCGGCAAGAGGCGGTACGAGGTCGTCAAGGCGGTGTGGCCGTTCGCCACGCACAAGAACGGCGAGCCCGGCAGGCGGTGCGTCGTGCAGAGCGAGGAGACGTGGTGGAGGGAGTGGAAGGACCCGATACGCTATAGTATCGTGACTAAGCGCCACGGCTGGGTTACCAACGAGGACAAGCTGGAGGCTATTATGGAGGGCTTAGGGAAAGGTGTTGGCACCGTGGATTGGGGTCCGGAGTAGTGAGATATATATGTGTGGGGGAGGTTCGGTGAGACGAACCTCGGGGAGATAGGTAGAGTGCGACGCCGCATTGCGATGGAGGAATTATGAAGGTCTCTTAGCGTTGGAGTTCTGGGGATTGGCTTTGGATATGTTTGAATCTCAGCTCATGGACGAGATGCCCACTGGAGGGCGTCAAGAGGGCTTCGGCGTAGATATTAATGGGTACAGTACATAATTTTCATGATAATACATACGTTTCTGACTACGGCTGCCTTCCACAACCAGTTCTAACATACTACGCTGAGACTATGACAAGACGAGCACATGTGATCTGGACTTTGAAGTCAACGACCTTGTGATAGATGGACAATGGTATCAGGATGAAGTCAAAGCTGTACTCGACTCCGGATATGCCATATACCTATGGCCTTATACATTTTTAATTTACATAATCGCCCCCGTGGTTGGGTGCATGCTTCTTCATAACCCAACAATGACACACTGATTTTGCCGGTTTTCGGCGGGTATCTCCTCCAATGGTGACATGCTATAGCGTACTGTCTGTTGTCAGCTCGTATTATAGATGTCGAGGCGGCCGTATCTTACCTCTATGCCAATTTGATTAAGCCTGGCCTAAAGCTGCTCGAATGGCTATACTGTTGTGTATCGATATCTGAGATCGTACAACTCCGTTCTATCCGCATTGCGGATTGAGTCAGACATGCCGACACCTAATGGCTCATAAAATGCCGGTGTTGCCTCCTGCTCTATCGAGACCCTTCTCTAGGTTCCCCGGCATACTAGCCTGACAGACTATGGCGGTTCTGTCTGGGGTTGCTTCAAGGCTGGTGTGGAGAATCCCCAAACGACCTGCCCATGAGCAACTCGTAGTAGACTCTCTGATCGGCATCAGTACCCAGATCGAGACCAAAGTCATGGTTGGACTGGTTTGTCTCCGGGTTGGAGCCCATGTCGTAAAAGTCAGCTATAGTCTCGTTCGGGGCGAATCCAAGTGGAGCTAGGGTTTGGAAGGCGTGAGAGGTGCTGCGGAGACATGTCAATAAGTTCTCTTTTACAATGGTGGAGAGAAACGTACGATCTTGCAGCGTCCTTGGCCACGATGTCTGAAAGCGATGTTGCCTCTCTTTCCATATGAGCCGTCTTAGAGTGATGAGCTTGTGAGCCCAGATTCTGATTTTGTACCGGACTTAGGAAGCCGAAAGCCGCTTGTGCAGGCGACAATGACTGCTGTTGCGGCTGCATAGTCTGCTTGATTAAGGCATCAGCAGTGCTGGAGAAGATGTCCATCTGCACATCGTCGTCTTCCCTGTCTTCACCGCCTGCGACACTTCCGGCGATAGTGCTTCCGCCCTCTGCGCTGTTGGGAAAGAATGTCTTGAAGACTGTGCTCTGTTGCCAGCGGCTGATTAGTGTGTCCTGCTGAGACGCATCCTTGATAGTCTTGAGCAGGGCACGGCCGCTGTCAGTCCGCAGGTGGCCTTCAATGAGGGCATCAAGGCCAGGTATGGCCCCTAGAACAGCACCCCAGGCGGCAGCGCTCTCTTTGTAGGTGTTCAGAGCTGTTCGATAGCCCTTCTGAGGACCGCGACGCTTGGTCGGCCGGAGGTAACTGCACTCTTTGTTGTGCTTTTCACAGACACCGCAACGGGGCTTGCCATTGTCGCAAGGTTGGTGATTGACATGGCAGTAATCACAACTGTAGAGTGTTAGTGAAGTGCTTGTCTTGCGGTTGATTCTCAATATATTAAGGGACTGTGTTGGGCATGATTGTGGGAGTGGGTAAGCGACGTTGTTGAGAGAGGTTGAAGTGAGAGATGAGGGATTTGTTCTGACGTCTGGACTAGGGTGAAGGTGTAGCACTATGCGTGTTACTGAGGGGTGCGACTTACGCACGCGATGCCTTCTTCCTCTTCCGCGGATTGACTGGAGGATCACTCCCCGCGTCGGCTCCGGTGTCACTCATGGAGGGCGGGGCCGGTGCTCGGATGGTGTTGAGGGAATCGAACTTCATCCGGTGTCCCGGCGATTGATCTGCGGGGCGGCCCTCCATCTCATGTGTTCTTTGCCGATTGTTAGACTTCCATAATTGGACAAATTAGATAAGCAAGCCCCCGCACCCGGGTTAGAAGTCAAGACCAGGCTTCGGTGTTAAGTGATGTCGTCCCGCGTGAGAAGTCGTGGTCAACAGTTGCTGTCAAAGGTGAAAAGATGTGCGCGTTGTGATTGGCTGACAGTTGGAATTGGAGATCGCGGAGGGACACGGTCTAGTAAGGCGGGGTGGGTAAAGGTTCAGTACGGTACCCAGTAGCTTCGAAGTTGTTGAGATCTGTGAAATATTTCAATTTGCCTGGTATAGATCATAGGTGCTAGCAGTAAAGCTTTCAAAGAAGTATCGATTGTCCGTCAAGCAGCAAACCTTTGCTCTGAAGGATTACATATTCAGGTCACGATGGTCCGGAAGGCATCCGGTCCGGCACGGAAGGAATCCGAGGGACAAGCCCTCCTCAATTCTAGTTGGGAGACAACCATAAAAGCTGACTTTCTGACTAGACAATGAGGTATGACGAGAAAATACATCTTATGGGGCCACCGAGATAGTATACAGATATGGTAGGTAGTCAATGGGTGCATCAAATGCACAATACGTACTGAGCATCTCGTCTGGACTGTCGTCCAAATGAATGCAAATGTGGGGACTGGAACTCGCTAGACGCACTGTACTGGAGAAGAGATCTCCCCGCATAAGGTACCACAAGTATGTTTGCCGCTGCGCACTTGCATATCGCACTACGGCACTGGTATCAGGGTCTACAATTTTCCCGGATAATGATACCGAATCATCTGCCGGTCGAGGCAGGAGACCGCCATTGAACCAAGAACCACATTTACCTGGACCACTAAATGCGTTCTATCGTACAGCACAAAACAGACATCACATACAGGCCAACAGCTTTTCTGTTCATCTCAATACCAATGAAGCTCTCAGTCCGATCCCAACGCCCCCAACCACGCCGGTGAATGTGAAGATCCGGGAGTCCGGAGAAAGCACCGGCCCATCTTTTGTTGAGCTCGGACACCCGGTCGACGCGATGGATGAATTCGCCGCCGCCTCCGCGCCGTATGGGGCGGACGAGAAGCCACCCAAGAATGAAATGCTCTTTGAGCCATCTGCATCCATAGTACTGGTGGGATGTCGCGGTGCAGGTAAACGCTCTCTGGGTTTCATGGGTGCGTTGCACCTGAGAAGGAAGCTCGTTACGGAAGATCATTACTTCGAAAAGGTCACTGGTCTCACCCGCGGCAAGTTCCTGAGCAGACATGGCAAGGATGCCTTTGCTCGCCGGATCATCGAGGTCTTTAAGGAAATGTTGGACAGCAACAGGACCAAGTGCATCATCGAGTGTGGCATGACGAGCTTAACCAAAGAGGCTCAGGATGCCTTACGTGCATTCTCGAAGACGAACCCGGTGGTCTATGTCCACAGAGAGGAGAAGTGGATCCGGCAACAGCTCGACAAGGATGAGGCCGAGCAGCTTCTGGAGATGGACAAGAGCCACAGGGACTGCTCGAACTTGGAGTACTTCAACCTCTACGACTCTTCTGGGGGCAACCAGGATCCTATATCGGGATCAGCAACCCCGTCAGAATACCCGCCCACCAGTCGTTCGTCCAAGCTGCTCAGCGCCAGGGAAGACTTTACAAGGTTTCTCGACTTTGTTACCGGAAAAGGCGTCACGCGGATATGGTTAGAGAGCCCATTTTCCGTCAGTGCCATTCCGCCAGAGTACAGGTCATACTCGTACGCACTCCGACTACGGCTATCATACCTGCTCCACATGGACCTCGAGTGGGAGGACTTTGAAGCCCGGGGCGACTGTGTCGAACTGATCATCGACACCTGGCCGCGAGACTTACTTAACATAGTGGCTACTCAGGTGGCCCTAATACGGCGAAAACTACGTGTCCCAATTATCTACCACGTCGAGGAGGACCCGCGTGGGGAGAGACGCAGGTCAGTCGAAGAGAAGATGACAATGGACATGGAGCTCCTAAAGCTCGGCCTGCGTCTCGGCGTAGACTACCTCAGCCTTGACCTCCTCCGACCTCAAGTAATGTCAGACTTCGTCCTCGCCCACAAGGGACGGACAAAGGTGATCGCCAACTTCACCTTCGCTGGCTTTGGCGCTGTCCACTGGCATGACGAGCGTGTAATCGGCCACTACCGTCGCGCGCAAGGGCTTGGGTGTGAAATCATCCGCATGGCCCGCTTCTGCACGGCTGACAGCCCACCGGAGAAGCTCGAGGCATTCAAGACGCTGCTCAACAACACCATACCAGATCCCAAACCGCCCTTTGTGGCCTACGACTACTCCGTACTCGGCGTCCGACTTCCCCTGCAATCCCGCATCCTCAACCCCGTCAAACATCCCGCCATGGAAAACGAACGTGACCATCTGGCCACAGTCAGCACCTACCCCAGCGCCTTCATGACCCTCTTCCGGTCCTTCATCCTCGACCCCTTGCAGTTCTACGTCGTCGGCGCCAACGTGTCGTACTCGCTGTCGCCGACGATGCATCACGCCGCCTACGACTTCTGCGGCATGCCGCACACCTACCGGCCCGCCACCTGCACGACCCTGGAAGAGCTAAACGCCATCTGCACCGAGGCGTCCTTCGGCGGCGCCAACCTGACCGCCCCCTTCAAGGTAGCCATCATGCCGCACCTCAAGATAAAGTCGCACCACGCCTCCGTCATCGGCGCCGTCAACGTCATCCTCCCCCTGCGCGGCAGCACCAACTTCATCCTCGACCACGCCAACAGCCGCCACAAGGCCGGCCCCGCGGCCGAGTTCTACGGCGACAACACCGACTGGCGCGCCATCCACACGTGCCTGCAGCGCGCCGTCTCGCCGCGCAACAGCGTGCAGCCGTCCCGCACCACGGCCCTGGTCGTCGGCGCGGGCGGCATGGCGCGCGCCGCCATCTACGCCCTCGTGCAGCTCGGCTGCCGCAACATCTTCATCTACAACCGCACCGTGGCCAACGCCGTCGACGTCGCCGCCCACTTCACGCGGTGGGCCGCCGCCCAGGGCATCACCTCCTCGGCCGGAGAGACGAACGGGCCGTCTTCGTCCACCGACGGTGCCGCCCCTCGTCCGCTGTGCCACGTCATCAGCTCGACCGCGCAGCCGTGGCCGGAGAGCTACGCGCCGCCCACCATGGTCATCAGCTGCGTGCCTGCTACGAGCGCCGACGGGAGCCCGCCGGCGGATTTCGAGATGCCGCTGCAGTGGTTGCGGAGTCCCACCGGGGGCGTTGTTGTCGAGGTCAGTTTATCCAACCCTTAACTTTTTTGCTCTCCTCTTTGTTGCTTATCCACTACGCGGAGCATGTTGTTGACTGGAATTTAGCTGGCCTATGAACCGCTCGTCACGCCGCTGGTGGCCCAGATGCAGGCTTTCCGCGACACGGTGTCGCCGTCGTGGGTCGTTGTCGACGGCCTCGATCTGGTCAGCGAGATGGCCGTCGAGGCGTTTGAGCTGATGACGGGGCGGCCGGCGCCCAAGACGCTGATGACGCAGGTGTGTCGCAAGACGTGGGAGCAGCAGCAGCGGGAGACATCGTCTGCTTTTTAAGCTATTTTTCCGGGGAGAGGGGGAACGGTGCAAGGACTAGGGGAGGAAGTGAAACGGGAGTTATACCGCACTTGCGAGCTGGTGGAGGGAGGGTCGTCATGGGGCGCTGTGGCTCTCGGGGTTGCGGAGTCTTGGAGTTGAAGCTGTCTTATTTACGGATTTCACAGGAAGTCATTTCACGATTCTATGTACATGGATATGAAGGAATGAGGGTCGGGATTAGAGCAATTATGAACACCTCTGGTGGAAACCAAGATGGGGCTCTGACTCCGAGCTAAGACTCGTATGGAACATTCCGGGATATCATGCACCGCGTCTTTCTGTAAACATGGTGGATGGAGAAGGCATAAAGGTACACAAGCACACCACGCGTCCAAGGTCACTTACTGTCAGCGGTGATGACCTCGGAAGTCGGGATCCTACAGGTTACAGCGGGAGATAACGCCTTATCACTGCCTTATCGCGATAATGACCTTTGCCCCTCCTTCTGCTCAGCAATCTGGAGATTGGCTAGCCAGGACACGGCCAAGGTCCTCACTCATTTGCGAAGCGGGCATGATCCAGGCACAAGTTGCGAGGCGAGGCGATGCCGAGGTCAGATTGCGACTCCCATAGGAAGATGTGCCAATAAGCCAAGAGGGTGTCTGAATCTCGCATTCTGTAAGCGCTGCACCTCCATCTAAATGCGGAAGCAAGTTGGGGTGGCATGAACGTGGGGTGAATGACTCTTGGCCGGACATGACACCCTTTCGTCGGTTGGCCCAGTGTTACAGGCGGACAACTCGGTCGGATAAGCGAGGTAACGAGTCAGCTATGCACCCTGTTGTTGTGATCTATCTCCCTCCCTTGAATTGTGGAAAGAGATGAGGACTACAGGAAAGGGAGCCGGTTCCCCTCAAATGCCGAAAGCTGCGGGGACGCCCCTCCGTGTTCAGTATCGCTACTTACACACCTTCAACTGTCAACTCCCGTCGCCTTTCAGCTCCACGGCAATGCATTTCCATGCGTCACGACAGTTTCGTCAAGAGCTGGGCGGCTGTATGTTGTCAGCAAATGGCATTGCGGCGATGCTTGCACGGGTTCCTGGTAATCCAGAGTACACGCCCTGACAGCTGGGATGTTCCATCATTGCTTCTTTGTTCCGCGTTTCAAAGCATATCCGTCTTCCAAGTTCCATCAGGTTGAGCTGCTCCCAAAACAGGAACAGGCGTCTGATGGCCATGATGGTACAGCCTCGGAAACTTGAATTCCCCAGTGAGAGATCTGGTTGGCATCAAACTTGATGGAGTTCCTGGCCTACATTACAGCACTGTGTCTGCTAAATGTCTGTTATGACGGCAACCGCCAGCTCGGCCGGACAAGCCTGACCAAGATCACTGAGGGCTGAGGTGTGGTCATCGGTCAGGCGCCACCTTCGACCTGGCATCAATGATGCTGATGGAATGGCGCAGCCAATATTAGAAAGTCACTACTCTGCCAAAACTGGTAGAATGCAACTTCCTGGCGTCTCGCTTTGGCCCTTTGATCCCATTGCGTCACGAAGGCACAGCACGTGGTTCAAACCACCCGCCCCCCAAAATGAAACCCACACGCCCAGGCCCACGCCTGGAGCCACGCCCCAAGCTTTATCGTCGGTCATCCGGCATACCCAAAACGTCTAGATAAGGCAGTGCCAGCTAACCTGGAAGGTACCTTCTGTGGTACAGTGTAAGGCAACCAACCTACCCGTTTCGCCCCGATCTATATACAGGACAGTCGCGCCCCCTTCATCTCGCGCTGTTCCTGGGATGCTCTTCTTTCAACACAAACAAAACCATACATCAAACGGAATCACACTAAGAACTGATCATTATATAACAATCTTCTTTGTGGCGAAGCTTCTCGCATCTGCTAGACCCTCGTTCTCTCCATCGCATTTCGGTGTTAGCGCGGCGCGTCACATATTGGTGTCAGCCCGGCATTCGTTGAGTCATCCGGTATTGACCCCGGCCTCTTTGAGCCAGTGCATCCCGTCACTCTACAGAGCACTTCCTGTATCCAGCTTCTTCGCTTCTCCTGTTTTCCTGTAAACTACATCTTACATATCCTCGTCGACCTATCTCCTTTGGCTTCCTCTGGCCAAGTCAGCACGTATATAACCGAACCGGCCTACTACCTAGACGCCGCTCGACTTATCGTCCTCACACATCTTTCCGTACCTGAAGGCATTTCTCCTGGTACATAAGCATCTGGCATTCCTTCAAACCGTTTCTCTGTACAGTCATCACCTCGCTTCCCTGCCGACTGGTCACCTCCTTCACAAACTACACACACACACATCATGGAGTTTGACACCCCAGCCCAGTACGAGCGTGATCTCCGCGGCGCCAACCAAGAGTGGAAGCGTCACAAGGACTCGACCCGCAAATGGCGGCTGGGCGAGTCTCCCTCGGCCGGCGTCGGGTGGGACTATGTCAACGGCGTCCCCATCGGAGGCAGCGAGTCCCAGCGGAAGAAGGTCCGACCCAACGTCCCCGCGAAATCGGGCCCCTGGAAGACGCACCACAACATCGTCAAGCTGAACGGCTTCAGCAAGCACGACATCTCGCCGGTCCAGGTCAGGTCCAAGATAGGCATCCGGGAAGAGCTCGACACCGGCCGCGATCTGCCGGGCTCTGACATTCCCAGCCCGGGCGGCGTCGCCAACGACCCTTTCCTCTACAGCTTCGACCGCTCGGTCACGCCCGGACGGCCGCTCACCCTCGACGTCTTCGTCAAGGCGCCGACGGCGCGCGACACGGAGAAGCTGGTCGAGAAGGAGTACGAGGTTGTCGACGAGAACGGACAGGCTCTCAAGGGCCGGGAGGCGAAGCGCAACCTGCGCAAGTCCAGCTCGAACCTTGCTGGCGACAAGTCTGTTGATGATGGCTTTGAGCTAATCTGAAACCTGGGCTGAACCTGCTCAACGTTCCCTTTTCTTTCTTTGCCTGGACTGGCGAGCTGCGACTATTCTACCTGTAATTACCGCTTGGTACCTTCTATTTCTTTTATACCTATTGTTTGAACAGCACGATTGGACTTTGGGGCACGCTTGAGGGCTTGGCGGAGATTACATTGTCTGGTTTTAGGATGGCATTGGTATTTGGCGGCTATACCGTGCCTTGCAGAGCCGATGCATGGATTTGATGGCGTTTGGGATTTCTACGGACGGGATGAAGGGACGACGGGATGGATGACCTATACTTGCACCACAGCATCGTCGGGCTTGACCGCCTTGAACAGAGAATTATATGAACAATCCCACGACATGCATTTTAGTCGTGGCATACAACCTGGGAGCTCCTCATTGAAGTGATAGATCAAGAATGCCCTCATTGTACAAATGACATCGATCATTGGTAAGACGATGCTGTCGTTGTGCTTCATATCATGGTATATGGAGATGACTGTGGATCGTACTGCGGCCCGTGGAGGTACCGAGTCTCTGGTTGAACTGTAAGATGGCACTGCTGGAGGTAAATCTCCTACCATGTTAAGGTGATGTGCATCGACTAAGGCAGGTCATCCGTCTGTTCCGTGCCTTCCCTCCCTGGTCCCAAGATCTCGAACCTGACAAAGTCCGTGATGTCATCCTAAACGGGGGAATGACCCACTTTTGATGCTAGCGCGCATCTCAACTAGCAGGGGCCCTGGCCAGTGCGGAGGAAGCCGCAGATGGTGACAAGGCTGCCAACGTCCGCAAAATAATCCAAGCCTCGCTGGTTGGCACTCTCCGAACAAATCTAATCATACAACATTGCCGATTCGTCCCGGGCTTTCGTACCTGAACGGAACCAGGAGGGGTAGATTTGGCGACACATTTTATTGTCCAGATACCTCCACCTTACGAAAAGGAACCACCAACCTTTGCCATCTCACGTCCCACTGACACGAGGTCTTCCAGCCATGCCCGACCTCAACTCCTACCTCGCAACGCACTACCTAACAGCAGACCCCAAGCCCTCGAAGAAACGGAAACGTAAGGCCCCAAAATCCGAAGCCAGCGGCCTTCTCATAGCCGACGATGACGAGCCGGGCTGGACCAAGCCGAAAGGCTCGGACGACGACGAGGACGCAGAACTACAGACCGCCGCCGTGGCCGGCACGTCGGCTGAGTTCCGCCGCGCCAAGAAGTCCGCGTGGAAGACCGTCGGCGATGCTGCCGCCGCCGCCGCTCCTCCCCCAACCAAGAAGCGGGGAAGCGACTACGCAGACGCGGAGGCGGACGCCATCCTCGCCTCCGCCGCAGCCGAGAGCGCCGCCGTGGCGGGCCGGACGGAAGCCGACGAGGCGCCCGCCATAGCGGGGACCGACGGAGACGGAGGCGTGCGCATGTCGGACGGCACGCTGGCGGGGCTGCAGAGCGCCAAGGCCGTGTCGGCGCAGCTGGCGCGGCGGCGAGAGGAGGAGATGGCCGAGCTGGAGGCGATGGAGAGGGAGAGGAAGGAGAGGAGGAGGCGGAAGAAGAAGAGCGGCGAGGAAGACGAGGAGGAGGAGGAGGAGGATCAGGTCGTCCTGCGCGACGCGACCGGTCGGCGGGTGGACGTGGCCATGGCGAGGGCGGAGGCGCGCCGCGCCGCTGCCGAGGCGGAGGATAAGACGAGACGGGACGAGGAGGCGCGGAAGCGCGCGCTCAAGGGCGACGTGCAGCTCGAGGAGGCGAGGAGGCGGCGCGAGGCGCTGGAGGACGCGGCGCTGATGCCGCTTGCGAGGGGGAAGGACGACGCGGAGCTGAACGCCGAGATGAAGGCCGCGAGGAGGTGGAATGATCCCATGGCGCAGTTTCTCGGGGACGATGACGATCGGACCCCTGCGGCTGGGGGCAGCAAGGCGAAGACGGGAGGGAAGGGTGGTAGTAGTAGGAGGCCGGTCTATAAGGGGGCGGCGCCACCGAACCGGTATGGTATTCGGCCTGGGTATCGGTGGGATGGGGTTGATAGGGGGAATGGCTTCGAGGCGGAACGGTTCAAGGCGCTGAATAGGAGGGAGATGAATAAGGGGCTGGAATACGCGTGGCAGACGGATGAGTAGACCCTGTTTGGTGTTGGGGCCAGGGCACTGTGTTATGGTGTGCGACAGGTCTTTAACGCTTCTTGCAATCACTGTCTGCAGTTGGCGGAATCCTTTGTTGGGTATATCTTTCGGGGAGAGGTTAAGCCAGGGCCCATCGATACCCTCTACAGTCTTGAGATTTTTTTGTATGTGAAATGAAAGACATCATTGGTCATGTCTTTGCACTGGTGTCGTATTTGCTAGCTATGCAATACAACTCCAAGGAGATCGTTGCGGCACTCCTTGATCTTACAGTCGCAGACTGTCGGGACATTTGCAGGTACTCAGTCTGCCGGGTTGTGACTCGGGGGGTCGCCTGAAGCTCACGAACGCACGTTCAACTTTAAATTCGACTAACGCTGAGAATTTACAGCATCGATCTGAAGAGTGAAACGGCCACCCTGTCGCTGGAACAGTCACGGACGCCCAGCTCTTAGGTGAAGTGCAACCTTGAAGTCATTTGCAACGTGAGGATTTGCAGAATGGGGGCTGTCCTCTCTGATGAAGTTACCGAGCACGAACTCGTATTAGGCATAAATTATGTGGTGGCGGTTCATCGTCTGGAGAGTTGTTTCTAAGGTCATTTCAGGGCACCGCCCACTAAGAAATGCACTAAATTAGTGTGTGGGGTTTCACTTCAGTTTCCTATGGCGCAGCAAACGCCCTGCGTTCAAGGATTCTGATATTGTGACTCAGGCCGACACGCCCCAAGGCTGGGTAAACACAAGATTGAAGACTCATCGATTGCAGATAGGATGCATGACAAGCAGGTCGGAATGCCAGCTTGGATTTGCTTGAGAGTAGGTAGAATATTACCACTTGGTATAAATTTTCAGTGTATCCTGTTGTACGATTGCCACCACTGCAGTAACATCTTGATCTGTTTCGGGCTGGCTATAGCGTTTTCGTTTTACACCCACATCTGCTCTGGCGCTCCTTTTTCAAGGTTGGTCCGTCTAGATTCCAATATAACCAAAGAACCACATAATATTATCAAGGGAACTGCGACGTTTCGTGGTCATGGCGACTTCTGAGGCCGTTAACGTTGGCTCTCACAACACAGCGTTGTGTCTCGTACCCCCGAGGCATCTCTGGCCATCTATCGAGCGTCTCAGAGCGCTATACGACAAGGCGTTTGAGAAATGGCCACCGCATATCAATCTAATCTACCCTTTTGTCCCCCCTGATACTCTACCACGAGCGCTAGAACTCATTCAAGCTGCTCTACAAGCTCGATCCGGAGACGGAGACGCTCCGCTTTGCGTGTCGTTGGATGCGGTAGATGTCTTTCCTCACAAACATGGCAACACTATTTTCATCCATGATGCCGGCAAAGAACAAACTTCTCGGTTGAATAGCCTGCGAAGAGATATCTTGAAGTCACTAGGACAACGAGACAACGGGGCTCGACTGCACATGACTGTCGCCCAGAGCGATGACATCGCTTCAAGTGCGCACAAGTTCTTACACCACAAAATTGGCTTGCTTCCAAGAATCGAATGGGAGGTGGAGGAGCTCCATATCCTAGAGAGGGAACAGTTGCAACTGGGCGGCAAGACGACGAGCCAGATGAAAGTAAGGGGCACATTAAATCTAACGACCGGCCTGTTCACCCGATTCGACACACCGAAGGAGTTTTATGGTGCGAGCGAGCTTTCCAGGCAGCTTTCCGTGTCCAACGAAGATGAAATACCCGAGACAGATCCGTTGCAAAGCCGTCCTTCCTATTACTTCGACGACGAGCTGTTGCTGTGGCTGCCATATATGGAAGCATCTTCAGAAGCAGGAGATATGCCACAACGACTAGCGGTCTCAAGCTACAATGTCCTCGCGGACTTTGAGTGGCCTCCGTCACAAGGCCGATACCCCCTGGTTGTCAAGAATATCCTATCACGGCAAGCGGTGGCTGATATTCTTGTGCTGCAAGAAGTCACAGACGACTTCCTATCTTACCTCCTGGGAGACCAAGACGTCCGTGATCTCTATCCTTTCGCCTCTCACGGACCTCCAGAACAGGACGATGTCGAGCCGCTTCCTAGCTTGCTAAACATCGTCATCCTGAGCAAACGGGCGTTCAGCTGGGAATGGGTTCCCTTCAGCCACAAACACAAGGGCGCTGTAGTCGCGAAGTTTCAGGATATTGGGAAATTCGAAAATGAGAATTTCCTGCCGGCCGTCGTGGCTGCTGTCCATCTCAACTGCGGCCTCACTGACGGAGCGGTAACCGCCAAGAAGGTCGATATCCAGAACATTTTAGGTTATCTGTCCAGAAATTACAACGAGCACCCGTGGGTTCTGGCAGGAGACTTCAACATCTCAACTTCCTCGTTCTCGATCACCGCTGCTATCAAGAAGGGGTGTCTATCTCCTCAAAGCGCAAGCTACCTTGAGAGTTTTGATAGGATGTTTGAAGAAGCTGAGCTAGCGGACGCCTGGAGAGTGTCACGCTTCGAACTCGGAGACGCCTCGGATACGGAGCAAGGTACGACATATGAGTTCGTCGAAGGAGAACAAGGAGCTACTTACGATCCACTTGTCAACGAAGTTGCGGCCGATATTGTCGGCAGCGGATTCAATATGCGGCCGCAGAGATACGACAGGATACTCGTCCGCGGTGAAGGAGCGTTCTCTATTGCAAAGTTCAACAAGTTCGGTTTCCTGAAGGGCAAGATTGCCGACCGGCCTGATGCGGAACCAACCTACGCAAGTGATCATTGGGGTGTCAGATGTGTATTAAAGACCGGCTCTCAAGAGCCTGAGAAGACCTCGGAGGAGATCGCCAAGCTGGTTGTTCCCGTCCACCACCAGGAGGTGCCGCAAAATCTGTCTGACCCGACTTCAGTCAAGGACTGTCTGGTAGAGCTGGATGTTTTACCTTCGGATGAGGAGATCCAGAAGCGGCAGTCAGTTCTCGGTCTTCTGAAGAAAACTCTTCTCGAAACAGACACGCAACCTGGCTCCTACCACAAGACACGATCGTCCGTCGTAGTCGTCCCTGTTGGTTCATACGGGCTTGGCGTATGGACTTCCTCTTCCGACATCGACGTCCTCTGCATCGGACCCTTCAGCTCGACCACCTTCTTTGCTCTTGCGACCCAGCGGCTAAGGAAGGCCGCAGACGAAGGGATCAGGATCTTACGCAGAGTCAAAGCCAACTCCGGCACTATGCTAGAGCTCGAGATCCACGGCATCAAATTCGACTTGCAATACTGCCCAGCAACATACATCGCGGAGAACTGGCCGCAAGTACTAAGGGCTCCACCCACCGATCCCGTCTGGACGTTACCGACACAGACCCTCTCCAAGCTCAAAGCCATCCGCGACCTCGACTACCTCCGCCGCTCCATCCCCGACATGGCCAAGTTCCGCCTCGCCTACCGCTTCATCAAGACCTGGGCCAAGTCCCGCGGCATCTACGCCGCCCGGTTCGGATACCTCGGCGGCATCCAGCTCTCCATCCTCCTTGCCCGGGTGCACAAGCTCCTGGCGCGCGACGACGCGGGCGTCTCCGTGCCCGAGATCCTCGTGGCCTTCTTCCGCCACTACGCCGCCTTCGACTGGAAGGCAAAACTCGTCTTCGACCCCTTCTTCCACAGGCAGCGCCTGAACTACACCCGCACCTCGCGCGAGCCGCTGGCTGTGCTGGGCTACTTTCCCCCGGCGCTGAACACTAGCCAGGCGGCGTCTCTGCCGTCCGTGCGTACTGTAGCGGAGGAATTTAAGCGCGTCGCCCGACTCCTGGACGGGAGCAGTGAGATGAGCTGGACTTCTTTCCTTTGCGGTGGTGATGCCGGTGACCTGAGCACCGAGCGGCTCGCAAGGGCCGGTGCAGAGGACTTTCTTGGCGCGTATAAGAGCTACGTCAAGATCGATCTGCAGTACTGGGGCCTGTCGCTGTCCAAGGGAGCGCAATTCATTGGCTGGCTCGAGTCGCGGTTCGTCAATGTGCTGGTTGACATTGATCGTCGTTTGGCCGGTGTGCTGCACGCCCGGATGTGGCCTGCGCGGTTTGTCGAGGGTGCTTCTATTTCTGATGTTGAAAGCGAGGGAGAGGACGGAGCGGCCTTGCGCGATTATCAGGGGTGCTACCTCGTCGGTCTCGGTAGGCTAGACGAGGTTCAGCTGGGACGGGACGAGATGCGCGATGCGTTAGGGGCATTGCAGACAGTGTTGAGGCGGTTTGAAGAGCAGATACGCGGCGACGGGAAGTACTTTGACAGCAAGAGCTGCTGGATGAGTGCGTCTGTTGTCCCGGGCGCTGAGATCGCCAAGTTGCAGTTGGTCACCGATACCAGGGAGTGGGGAGAGTATACTCCCGGGGAGGAGGAGGTGGACGAGGAAGAAGAAGGGGAAGAAGCGGAAGTGCTTGACCTGGAGGGTGAGGAGGAGAGTGGTGCAAGGAGGAAGAAGGCAAGCAAGAGTGTTGTCGAGACCGTCATCGTGCCGAAACTGGAACCGGGGAAGAAGTTTCGCACTGCTGCAGACGTGATAAACCGGCTGCGGTGGGATCCCGGCATGGACAGCGGGGATTTCATCGTCGGATATGAAGATCGGTTCGTGGGAGCACGCGAGAAGGCACTCGACACCTGGAAGAGCGAGCAGACCGATGAGGAATTCATTCCCCAGCATCGGATTCTGTACTTCAAGCGGAAGAGCGACGGGGTTGTGGTCTGGGAGCGGAGGACGAGGAAGGATGACGTCTTTGGGAGTGGTGTCTAATTATTGCGTCGACCTGGATGGTTGAACTCAGTGTCGCATCCTCGGCAGCCTGTCTTGCGGTACTCCAGGGCGTCAAAACAGAGCTCGAACTGAGGAGACTTAAGGTCTAGTAGTATGACAATATTACACCTTCCGACCCCAACTGTAACGACTAATTCGTTATTGTCGAGTATATACAACTAAAGTGCAAAATAAACGCATAAGCAGGGGTATCATCCTTCTAACCACCGATCCGCTCCTTTCACTTCCCTTCCTCTCTATCTTCGAGCCTCCTCTCCCATTCGCTCACGTACTTTACGTCATCTCTCCAACCGCCAGTAGACGGGTACATATCATCCACACTCTGCCACACTCGACGCGGAGCGCGCTCAGGCACCTTGACCTTGATCGGCTCGTCCGGCGGGTTCCGGCCCAGCATCTCCCACAGCCGTCTCTCCTCTCGCTGACTGGCCTTTGCATCTAGCACATCAGCGTACGCGACGTGTTGCATTTCGTTTTTGATCCGATACTCCGCCGCTTGTCGGGTCCGCGTAGTTGGCGGGTTGTCCTGCGCAGTGTATAACAGCAGCTCTTTGGCCTCTGTGCGAACCGCTTCCTCGTTGATATCTAGCTCCAGTTCGTCTTTTTCTTGAAGTTCTTGGGCAGATGTTGGTTCATACGAGGTTTGCTCCGCACTAACGCCAACGTCAATGTCGGAAAGCTCATCTAAGGACGGCGTATCTGAGAGTGAGATTAGCTCTTCCTCCTCGCTATCATCTGCAGGCTGAGCAAATGCTCCTGTCTCTTTCACGCCGCCCAGTGCTGCTTCCACCTCGTCATATGCCATGGGAAGATCATCTGCCTCGCTCTTGGCTTCGCCTTCGGCGTCAGCGTCGTCATCGTCATCGTCGTCAAACACATCCAGCCTAAGTCGTCTTGCGCACCCAGCCCAAAACTTGTCGCTGTTAGAGTTGAATCCAATCGAAGACGCAGCAGCCTCGACATCCTTCCTCCACACTATATTCTTCGCCTCAAACTTGAAATGCACGTCTCTCTTAGCGCGTATCCTTGACTGGGCGACGTGAATCGTCGCTGCCACAAGTCGCTTGGTCACAGAAACAGCAAGGGAGTAGAAATCCTCCAAAGCTGTCGCCCTAATGGATGGGTTCTCGTCCGACACATACTGCCAGTTATTCTCGGGGAAATTGGCATTCATAAAGACTCTCTCTGGTAGTCGTAGCCAGGACGAGACCTTGAAAAACCCAAGAGATGGCATGTCTCTTGGCGCGTCTGTCTCCATCTTCCTAAAGTTGAAGGGCGTGATGAGCCAGTTGTCGCCCCATTGCTTGCGCTCGAGAGACTCCTCGTAGCTTTCCTGGCGTGACGCTATGGCGTCTGCTGCCTCTTCTAGAGCAGCGCTGCACTGTGGGCCTATCTCGATGGCAGCGGGTACATCCTCGGGACAGGTAGGCATCAGCGTCCTCTCTCTCTTCTGCCTTGACACGGTAGCCTGTAGAAACTGTAGATAATGCCGTACTTCCAATTCGCCTTTGGTGCGAATCCGGCGAGAAATGCCTTGGATGTCGTCTCTGCCTAGTCTTGACAATGCTTCGAAGAAAAGCTCTTTTTCAACGGAAGTCCAGTTCGTCATGCCGATTTGGGAGCCCGGTAGATGCTGTTCCCCATGTGACACATACAAGGCTGCTGCATCCTCGATGTCTACGTTGAGCATGGTGAGATACCCGTGATTGAAAGCAGTGCCTTTCGCTTTCTTAAACTGCCGACCATCCGCTCCACCGTCATCCGCTCCTCGCTTGAGAGGCGCCCATGGAGACGGTGTCCTGTTCAAAAAGACACGGTCGGCGTCGCCTTCTGCTTTGGCCACGTCATCCTGATCCTCGGACGCTTCGTTCTCAACTGACGATGCCGGTTCATACAGATCGTCGTCGGAACTGTTCATAGGCAGTGGCGGGAGCGGTTCGTCCAAAAGTCCCAGTCCATCGCTGCTAGACTCATCCGTTTCGTGTTCTGCATCTGCGGCTGCTTCCACGGTGGGCAAAGGCGCGTCTGGCTCGAGCAAGTTATTACTACCGCGGTACTGGTCCTCCTCATGGCCGCTTGAAGACGTGTCTGACGCCATCATGATCCATCTCACTTCCGACAAACCGGCTTCGCTTACGGCAGAGTCGCAGGACCATGTTCAACCTTGCAGAGTGAAGTTTGGCTGAACCAACAGGCGAAATACAGCGCCAGAATCTGCTCGAGTGTGGTGAGGCGGCGAGACCAATGTTTGACCAGGGTACAACGGAAGCTGCAGTTTTTCAAGGTCATTTTCAGTGGAGCTCCCTAGCGTGGCGCAACAAGAGTTTAATTTACGGGGTCCTGGTTTTAGTGGTGCAAGTTGGGGAGCCTCAACATTATCTTGACCTCCTCTCATCATCTCACTAAAACATGCTGCATTGCTCGGTTGAAAGCTGAAGACCTCTTGTTCCAATGCGAGGAACACGTATTTTACCCATAAGTAGTGGCCTTGGAAGTACGAGAGCGATCTGTCGCGGTCAACTACCACAATCCTCATCTTTGCCACGAAGGTTCTTGTCCAGCTCGAATTCTCTGTTTGCCCGCAGGAAAACTGCAGTACATATTACTCGCCCAAGCAACATCGCTGCATCGGATGCAATACAGCTACGTGACTACCAGGAAGAATGTATCCAGTCGGTGCTTTCATCTCTGGAGAATGGCCACAGAAGAGTCGGCATATCGCTGGCCACCGGCAGCGGAAAGACTGTCATCTTCACACAGCTCATCGACAGAATCCAACCAAGATCGAAGCACACGACACAGGCCTTGATAGTAGCACACCGTCGAGAGCTGGTTGAGCAGGCCGCACGTCACTGTACCAGGGCGTACCCGGACAAGACCATCGAGATCGAGATGGGGAAGCTCCATGCGTCGGGGACTGCCGACATCACAATTGCCAGTCTCCAAAGCATCGTTAGTGAGGATCGACTTGCTAAATTTGACAAGGCTCGATTTAAGTTGGTTCTCATTGATGAGGCCCACCACATCGTTGCACCTGGCTATCTCAAGGTCCTTGCTCATCTCGGTCTAGCGCATAAACGGGCAGATTCCCCGGCTCTGGTTGGAGTTTCTGCCACCTTTTCAAGGTTTGATGGCCTGAAGCTTGGCACTGCCATCGATGAGATCGTGTACCATAAGGATTATGTCGACATGATAGGCGACAAGTGGTTGTCTGACGTGCTGTTTACTACAGTGGAGACCTCGACTGATTTGTCCAAAGTCAAGCGGAATGCCAGTGGAGACTTTCAGGTGCCATCGCTGTCTAAGGCTGTCAACACCGATCAAAACAACGATCTCACGGTTCGAACATGGTTCGCCAAGGCTTCTGGCAGAAAGTCAACACTGGTCTTCTGTGTGGACCTCAACCACGTAGCAAGCCTGACCCAGAAGTTCCGTCAGCATGGTGTCGATGCCCGATTTGTAACGGGTGATACACCGGACATTGACAGAAGCCAAATACTGGAAGACTTCCGCAAAGGTGTTTTCCCTGTCCTGGTAAACTGCGGAGTGTTCACTGAAGGGACGGATATTCCGAATATTGACTGTATCATCCTCGGCAGGCCGACTCAGTCGCGCAACCTTTTGGTGCAGATGATCGGTAGAGGAATGCGGCTACACCCCGGGAAAAGGAATTGTCACATTATCGACATGGTATCGAGTCTTGAGACTGGAATCGTTACCACACCAACGCTGTTTGGTCTTGACCCTAATGAACTCGTCAATGAGACATCGACCGAGGACATGCGTAGTCTGAAGGAGAGAAGAGAAGCGGAAAAGGAGAGGAAAGCGCAAGCTTACACCAGCCCTTCTACAATGGGTCAGGAGGGTGTCCCTAGAAAAGTCACCTTTACCGAGTACGACTCGGTGTTCGACCTCATATCCGACACGTCCGGGGAGAAGCATATACGATCTATCAGCCAGTATGCCTGGGTGCAGGTCGGCCCTGACCGGTATATTCTCTCCGGGCCGACGGGCACTTACTTGAGAATCGAACGAGCTCCAGATGAAGGCTCAGACAATGCCAAATTTGTTGCTTGGGAGGTCCGAGCACTGCCCGCTGGCGTTTCCAAAGCACCCTTTGCTGCCCCAAGGGAACTCCTGAAATCCGCCACCCTCGCTGACGCGGTTCATGGTTGTGACATGTATGCGGAAGAGATCTTCCCTCACACCTTTATCTCACGGAAGCAGAGATGGAGAGATGGCCCTCCAACCGATGGACAGCTCAGATTCCTGAACAAAATCCGGTCCGAAAACGACAAGTTGACGGCAGACAATATCAACAGAGGCAAAGCGTCTGACATGATCACCAAAATCAAACATGGCGCTCGCGGCAGGTTTGCTAGTATTGAAGCTGATAAACGACGCAAGGAGCGTCAAGAGCTTGTCTTGCAACAGACAAGAATGAGGAGGATGAATGAGGTTGTGTCTGTTGGCCCTTTGGCAGTTTAAGCTGCCTAGATCTAGATCTGACCTCATCAGAACGTGAGTAGCTTGTACGTAGTACCCACAGCAATCTCTTGTCTTGTTTACCATGTTTATCTCTTCTCCAATTCTGCGTATTTGTCTGTTGGGTATGTTACACTTGACGGCTATGTTACAATTGTGTTGCGGTCCACTTAGAGGATTTTTCTGTAGAAAGACGTGTTGCTAACATAGACTCCTGGTATAACAAGTGTCACGGTAGTTCTCTCTTGTATCTCTTTTGTATAAGAACCTAAGTCATGGACCATTTAGACCCTTATTATGTAGAATTACACGGGAGGAGATATCCTGTGGCATAATCAACGGAATGGGTAGTAAGGTTGCATCGTCCCTTCAATTCTTATATAAGTTGATCACCTACGCCACAGATCAGAGTGACAAGATAGATAGATGTTGTGAACGGATTACTCAACTCATGATGGAGCTTAAGCCTCCATTTCGGCTGGGAGGTGAGGTTACGTCATCCCTCAGCCATGAGACTAGCTATCTCTCTCACTTTCAGTATAGTGGCAGATATGAAGAGGCAAATATGATACCGACCAAGTTAAAACCTTGAACTCTTGTGGAAAAGTGAACACTAGAACGCGAACCTCAACACTCATCCGCCTCGGCACCTCCGTCCCTGTCTGCTTGAGTTCGAATCGCTGCGTGCGACGCAACTAAGGAGAACCCAATAGCGTTAGCATGATACAACTCTCTGAATATCTATGGAGCTGGGTTTGGAGCGATGAGGGATCACCAACACTTGGCGGGACATTCACTGTGTTTAAGTTCTTGAGCAACAATGCTTCTCCACGTGTCATGTTGGATAGATAGTACCACTCGAGCCCAGGACGATAATGAATGACATAGCCTTCTAGATGCGCCCACGAGTGCCTGTGCAAGTACCGTCAGTCAAGCAAGGCTCTGATTCACCAGCCAAATTTTGGGCACTCCCGAATATCTCGTTCCCAAAGACCCTACCCCCATGACTGCCTTCAAAACTGTTTCTGCAAAATATTATTTCCGAGGTTGACCACTACAACTGGGGTGCCGTTTGCTTCTCGCTATTTCTCCAGCATTGTCTTAGTCCCAGATAGCTCGTCGACTACCCAAGACATTGCAGCGGGCCAGATTCAGGCAATTTCGCCGGCTATCTGAGAGATTTGCTCCATCTGTGGAGTCGCCGGCGTGTCGATCGGTGTCGCGCACCAGGGAGAGGTCATCTACAAGGAGAGTTTTGGCTTTCGTGATGTCGAGGAGCAAAAGCCGGGCGATGACGACACTATCTACTATCTCGGATCCATGACCAAGGCCTTTACCGCTGAGGCTATCTGCATCCTTGTCGACGAGGGCAAGCTCAAGTGGAACACACTGGTCAAAGACATTCTTCCCGAATTCAGACCAAATGATGAAATTATCTACAACCATTCCACCATGGTCGATCTCCTAAGCCACCGAACGGGTCTGGAGCGAGCGGATGCTTTTCGGGCCCAGTCGCGCAATAACATCTTGCTGACACGGGAAGCAGCCCTTCCTACCATCAACCAGCTTCGCGCAGTCACGCCCTTTCGAGCCGAGTATCGCTACAATAACTGGGGCTATGAAGTGGCGGGAAGAGTCATCGAGAAGCTATCTGGCAAAAGATACTCAGAATTTCTCTCGGAGAAGATCTTTTCGCCCTTGGGAATGACCCGCACCTTCAACAACGATTCCGAATGCCAAGGCGACGAGACTATGCCTTGGGCTGGGCTCGGGTGCAGCTGCCCGGAGTGCTCTGCGACACATATCGAAACCAAGTGGTTATGCCTAGCATGCCTGTCGTCGGCAATCCAGAGCATCTACGCATTGCCCTTTACCATCATGGAATGCTTGTCGGCTTCAACAATGCCGTCTATCTCTTCCTGAGACCGAAACAGTGGTCCTTCTCCTCTCGAACGCGGTTGCCATTAACGATGGTCCAGATTGGATCGGACATCTTATAATCCAGAGTCTCTTTGATGACCCTATGAAGCATGATTTCGTCGACATTGCCCGCAAGACCCTAGCCTTTGGCCTGGAGTCCTATGACCGCATTGAAGAACAGTTACAAGCCGAGCTGATCAACAAGACGGTCCAACCCCCGAACTCTTTGGACGCGTATGTAGGCAAGTACTTCAACAAAGCCAAGACCTTCTTCATGCATATCACCAGGAAAGGCGATGAGCTGTGGATGAATATGCAGGGCAATGCTGTTGAGAACTACCGACTCAAGCACCACAACGGCAACGATTTCACCTGGCACATGCCACACAACACGCAGGACCAGAAGGGCCGGAACCCGATAACGTACATGGAATACTGGAAGATCAAATTTGACTGTGGAGATGGGCACGAGGCGCGCAGGATCTACTGGGTAATCGAGAAAGACGTGCCCGGTGAAGGGATGGAGCTGACGAAGGAGGAGGTTCAGACGCAGCATATCGAGCTGTGACGGATGCTATCATCTTACCAAGGTCCAAGGACTCCAGTGGTGGAGTTATTGTCTCGTTACCGTTTTTAATGGCACTAACACTAGGTGTCTGGGAGATGGTGCGAGAGGGCAACGAAGTGCTAAGCACGGTGTCAGAGCTGTAACTATTCTAGTCCGCACATTAGAATATACTAAATGAAGCTGCGCCTGCTCGTGCTGCAGTGTTATACGCATGAGTGCTATCCCAGGTAACTTAGCAGCACGAACAGCGACAGGAACGGCACACTGGCACTACACCTGTGGTAGGATTACGCATGTTAGCGCAGTGCCGCTCGTACCTTCAAACACTGGGATGCACCTATGCATAAGCAGGACAGTAATTAAACGTAGTCTAATTCTCTGCTCTATTATCGTGTGATCGTCTTTTCGTCTCGTCGTCTCATCGTATAACCGTTCCTATCTCTGGCTGCTCGATAAAGTAACTTCCATTTGGGCAGTCGGACTAGTATTTGAATGCTTATATAAATCAAATGCTTACAAAAAATACCTAGGAAGAAGAATAATTCGACGACTGGATAGCTAAGTCTAACTACCCGCAGCAAATGACGAGGCCAGGAAAGTAGAACACAAGCAGGATGCGAAAACAACAAATATGCATTCTATTCAAAGCTGTTCGCTACCAAAACCCAGTCGGATCTAGACATTGGGTTCTGTTCATGGCCACAGAACACTAGTAGACATAGACTACAAGTCATCACAACTGAGGGGCCGAGAGGTGGGCACAGACATGTAGCTCTTACTTGATACTATATCAGCTATACCACCAACCTTCTACCTCGCTACTCCGATTTAGGAGGCCATTTGACTCTCCTCTCCGCCCAGACATAGAGATTAGTGGGACGGATCAACTGGAAGTACGGATCGTACTCGATCGGACCGTCCTGCGCCAAAATGAATTTATACCTATACACCAGCTTCGACAGAAATATCTTGATCTCCTGCAGCGCAAAGCTGGAGCCTACACACATGCGTGGACCCATGGCGAAGGGGATGTACGCACCCGGAGGCCGGCTCTTGACCCGCTCCGTGTCCCAGCGGTCCGGGTCGAACCGGGTCGGGTTATCCCATAGAGCGGGGTTGTTGTGAATGTGGTGCAGGGCTGGGATGACGACAGAGCCCTTGGGGAGTTTGTAGCCGCCGGGCAGAATCATGTCGACTTTGGACGTCCGGCCGGGCTGGTAGGACGGGTTGTGGCGGCGCTGAGTCTCCTTGATGAACTTGTCTAGGAAGGAGAGCTCGTTGGTGCGATCCGCGGTGACCTGGGTGTCCTCGTCCCAGTCGTGATCGACCAATTCCTGGAGGAGGCGTTCCTGGTTGCCCGGATACTTGACCAGGCTGTAGATAAGCCAGGATAGTAGCGAGGACGTAGTGGTGAAGCCGGCGGCTGTGGCTACTATTAGTGCCGGGGCAAACTGTGCCGGAGCCAGCTTGTCGCCTTTGCTATCTCTGGCTCGCAGAAAATAGTCTGCTCGTAGGATTAGCACTATATGTCCCGGATTCGGACCCTTTGCGGTCATGACAACATACCAACAACGTTCTCAGCTTTGAGAGCGGCATCTTGAAGTTCCAAGTCTCCCCCTTTCCCTTTAGCCGCCTGGGCGATAGCCGCTGTCATCAACTCCTCAGTCCGTTCTTTTGCGTGGCGCAATCTCTTGGGGTCTCCGAACGGCATATTTTCATACCACGCACCCTTAGAAGAAATCTTCTTATTTAGCTCCAGAGAATGTGCGATCTGAAGTACTAACTCGTGCAGGGGAGCGTCAGTCGCGGTGAAGTGCTCAAAGTCCATTCCTAAAATGAGCTTTCCAACGGCTTGCGAACCGAGCTTCAGCATGTAGTGGTAGACGTTGAATGCTTCCTCCTGGCGATCCAGCTTGTCCAAGACATTGAAAGCATCCTCGACTGATCTCTGCATCTTGGAGGCGTAGTGTCTGACGGCTTTCGGCCCTAGAGCAGGCGGGAGAAACTTGTGTGCCTGACGCCACTCCTCCGTGTCTGTGTCGCCCAGGAAGATGCCAGCTTCTGGGAGTTTGATGGGGTGCAGGGGGTGGCCGAGGACGATGTGTTTGGTGAAGTAGTGATCCTCCGAGAAGAATATCTGGGAGAGCCTTGGGTCGTTGGTCTGATAGATCTTACTTCCCATGTTATTCGTCACGATTAATGGCCCATACTTCTCAAAAAGCCTCTGGTGGTTTCCAAGATGGTCGGGGTAGATCTCGAGATAGTTTCCGAAATAGGGAATGCCAGCAGGCCCCGGGACCTCACGCACTGGCCTTCCATCGATGGAGACGGCTACTGGGTCATTGGTCTCCAAGACTTCAGATATGGCAGTGAGCCTAGAGTCGTTGTGAACGAAGCCGACACCTGAAAGCAGTTAGCCAGTGTGCACCTCTGTAAGATGAAAGGTAGAAAATCCGTCTATACGTACCTTTAGGCTCGACCACGCCAAAATGCGACGCGACAATGTGTCGCAGGTCATCAAAGTCTACTGACTGTGTGAACTCGATGGTTTTGACTGTCGCAGTCGTGTTGCCCAAGAGATAAAATTGTTTCAAAGGCATGCTTGGCTTTGGAACAGAGGATCTGGAGTCTAAGTGGGATGAAGTGTCATGAAAGTCTCATGTCTGCTTGAACTTCCAGCTCTCTGAGAGCTCAGATTACACCGGATCAAATTAGCCTTCGTCCTAGCTCCAACGCTGAGCTAACATTGGAGTCATTGACATGAATACGCATACGCCTGCGGTAGGCGTACCCGGTCCAGGCTTTGCATGACGCTCCGGATGCCGCCATGCAAGCTTCTCGGGTTGGGGGATAATCGAATATCCAGACACTTGACTACAGTCAGACTGCACATACTAATTAATGTCTGACTGTATGGTAATATTCCGTAGCAGTTACCCATGTCAACGCTTGCGGGACCCAAGTCACCCTCCATGTCTCGGCTTCATTCTGGGTTATCTGGTTGGCTCGCAGATGCTTGGAGTTGTTCCATTTTTGCTATTGTAGGTCATTTTAGGAAGCCCGTACAGGCGGTACTTGTCTATGCCGCGTTATCTCTGCGTGGAAATAGTAATCAAATCCGATCTGACTGTATCGCGGCTGGTCGACATCCGTCCGGATCGGTCCTCAGCGCTAGCTACCGCATCGGCATCTGTCCCTGGCAGGTAGCACATTATGAAATCTGCCGTATTGTAGAATCGTTCAACGACAAATTGATGGCCAAGCGCTCAAGAGTGTGCCCTCCAGTACATCACTACAGGAAGTTTATGAGTCTTCCAAAAATTCGCCATCAGGATTGACTAGTTCAAAATCCCGCTAGGGATCCGGATAGGACTCTCGTCCTAGTTTTTGCGATCTCTTTTTAGAAATATATTCTATCAAAAATTCCAATGGAGGAGCTTTCATCGATACAAGTTCTTGAGCATAACAGCCCAAATGATGCGTGGATTATCGTTCACGGCATAGGTGAGTTCATATGCATCTCACTCCTAAGCCTCTTCGAAAACATTATTATCAGAATGAAGTGCCTGACATATAATCAAACAGTCTACGATGTGACCAAATATCTGCAAGATCATCCCGGCGGGGCCGATGTCCTCTTGGAAACTGCCGGTGGTGATGCCAGCGAGGAATTTGATAACGCCGGCCATTCTGAGGATGCTTTCCAGGTCATGAAGGAATTCTGCGTGGGAAAGTTAAAGGGTTTCGAGAAGAAGAAGCCGAAACTGATGCCAGTCGCGCCAGTGGTGCCGCACGAGGCACCGTCCGGCCGGTCAATATCTCAACGATTGCCTGTGTCCAAGTTGATTAACATTAGTGTCTTTTCGCTCGCCGTGGCAGGAGTCTATCACGTCGGTCGTCGTCGAGACGTGTCTTTATCATTGTTGTCCTTACCGAGGTGGATGAGCTCACCTCTTCGAAGCGGGCCGTCAAATAATCACGGGCTCGGCTTCTTCAACGGTGCTCTTGTCGGGGGCAGTGTAACTGTTGTTATGGCCACATCGCTGGCAAGACAATTTGCAGCACGTATCTTGAAGAGCAACACCAGCTATCCTGCGCACATGAAGATTCCCAAGCGCGTTGAGGACGACATTCTGCTCCAGAGGGGTCTGTTGGAGCCTGTGTCTTACAAGCTGCTTCCTCTCAAGTCTAAGACACTCATCGCGCCAAATGTCTATCGCTTCACATTCTCTCTCCCAACAACAGAGACTGTTCTCGGTGTGCCGACCGGCCAGCATGTCACTATAAAAGCTGACATCGGTGGGCAGAGCGTCACCCGTTCATATACGCCTGTGTCCAACAACTCCGACCGCGGAGTCCTCGAGCTTGTCACCAAAGTGTATCAAAACGGCAAAGTCTCCGACTATCTTTCCAACCTCACGCCTGGCGATCAGGTACTATTTAGGGGTCCAAAGGGCTCGATGCGCTATCGGCACGGCCTCTGCAAGAAGATTGGCATGATCGCCGGCGGCACCGGGATCACTCCGATGTACCAGCTCATCCGTGCCATTTGCGAAGATGAGCGCGACATGACCGAAGTTAGTCTGATCTACGCGAATCGGACGGAGGATGATATCCTCCTGAGAAAGGAGCTCGATACTTTCGCCAGGCGCTATCCCAAGAATTTCAAAGTGTACTACATGCTGGATCAGCCTCCGGTTGACTGGGCGTATGGCTCCGGTTTTGTCACCGAGAATGTCATGGCTGAGAGACTCCCCGAACCGGGCTCGGATAGCAAGATCATGGTTTGTGGACCGCCCGGTATGGTGAGCGTGGCGAAGAAGTCGCTCGTGGACCTGGGCTTCAGGCAGCCGGGCGCATCGCCCAAGGCTTCGGATGAGATATTTTGCTTTTGACACGAAGATTCCAGCGGCTTTCATTCCTTCTAGACCGGCACACCCTAATTGGGCTTTCTTGGAGCAATCTCAAGGATATATATCAGCTGAGACCCGTTCTCTCAAGCTCGCCGAACAGAGTGCTCCTACAGTCCCTAGTGACCAAGTCGGCTCCTGCAAGATGGTATTGACATATTGCCACCCGCCGAAAAGCTGTTTGGGACGACAGAAAAAGGAGTACCATCCAGAGAATGTCGCAGCCATCTTCAACCCCAACCTCGGCGGAAGTGACGTCAAGGAAATTTGTTCGCAAGGGATCATGTACAACCCCGAGCAGCCGGTTGTGGATACGCGAGGCTCCAAAGTCTACGTTGGGAACTGTGAGAGCTTCAGCGTTCCTCGCCGAAACTTCGACAGCCCAGATTCGGAGGCTCTGATCCAAGTCGGCGACTGGCAAGACTAGGAACAGGAACAAAAGGCCGAAGGCAGAGAAAGTCCTTTGCTGGACAGACAGGGCCGACTTGCCCCCGGTGAATGTTATGAATCGAGCCAAGGTAGACGTTTTCAAGCCAGTTGAGGTCAACGCCACTAACTAGCCTATAAATACTACGACCTTCTCTCGCCTGACCTACATGAAGCCATTGGTATCGAACCGGGTTCCCAGAAAGCCACACTTCGGTGACTAACTAGGAAGGGTATTGTATAGGTTCGATATGGACGGTGGGAACGGGAAGAAGATTTACGAGGAAGGCACATGGGCTGATACTACCACCCTTGTGTATGCTTAGTCTCTAGGCAAGGCTTGTCATTGATTGTAGGGTGCTGGCACTTGGCGTCAGCCTGTGTCAAAGTCAGACTCCATGAAATACTAGTAGCGCAAAGACCATATCTAGCTCCCTACCGAGCAATTATCTCATTGCATAGCAACCTCCGTTGTGGAAATATTCCTCAAGTCTTCTGTCCCTTGAGCATAATAAGTCATCTCTCGTTGCTGTAGTTCTTGTCCAAAACAAATGCCTATAAATCACACTAGGTAGAAAGACTTTCGGAATGTGGAATCGATACATACTCTGCGACAGTAGACATAACCTCATGTGCTATCATTTATAGTTAATTAGGATCTCCAATTTGTGTTAACTTATAGGACGAGTTAACACTTCGCACAAACATGCTATCTGTGCCCCTTCTGAGGCAGCACAGTCCTAATGCATGTAGTATTGCTCTTCAATACAAATATCAAGCTGTTATCTTACAGTGGATCACTGAAATAGGAGCGAAAGTAAGTATACGTCCAAGATATCTATGCGAATACTTATACTCCTAGTATATATTCTCTCCTCTCCTTCTTGGATCTGGCGTCCTACAGGTGCTTTGCTAGTTGGCCAGGATAGGGTAAGGAGACGCACCCATTCGCCTTTTGCTGCTTTGCTAGATAGCGATAATTGAGTAATTGTTCTATTCAGTTGATTACTGAAGAGTTCGACCAACTAAGTTCCTCTGACCATGAGAAGACATACATCCCAAGGACTTCCAGAATGTCATAGCCACCATGAAGAAGGATTTTAAATCTGTTGAAGAGCAAATCGGTTTCTGATGGAGAAACAAGATCACGTTGGCTAGCTATGAGAGGATATAGTGGCTACCATACGGAAAGAACACCGCTGTGAGGCAAGTGTGTAAGGATACTGTATACAACAATCTCATCTTCCCCAACAACTGGGCTTTCTGAACGTTTGAAGGCACAGAAAACCACGATGCCGTGACTTACACCGCCCTGGGCATCAGTGTCTTCCAACGCATGGGTGGCCCGATCAGAATCTGAGTGGAGAACATATTATTCCATCACACAAGAGACACCTTTCTCGTAATTTGGAGTTCGCATCGTGGCATCGATCAGGGACAAGAAGAGCAGAAGCACTGGCGCCACGACGTACCTAGTCAAGCTTAGTAGGAGTTCTAACAAAGACCAGGAGACAGTACATACTTCGCGGACACTGAAGCACACTGGCATTGCACATGAGCGACCACCCTTACGCAGCAGCAGCCTTCCGAGCAGACTCAGTGTAATAGGCCTGCTGAATAATCTCTCCCGGTTGATTCGTGCTGTTGACGGTAGATGCGTGTTCGACGACCGAACCCATGTCAACGCTTGTCGACTTCACTTTAGCGCTTAGGTTCCTGCCGTTGTGTTCCTCCATGATACATTCATCGCATTCTCTGTTGAACTTCTTCACTGTAAGCCAGGCGCTGCAGTTCGAGTGTGTGCTGTCGCAATTGTGGATGACATTGCCGGTGACATCGCAGCCACACCGGTATGTCACTTTGACCATCCAGCACCAGACCTTGGCCGGCATTGTGAACTGAAGAGGGAGGGCGAGACCGTAGGGAGGCAGGAACAGGGCAATGTGGCCGAAAGTGACGGTTTGCAGGCTGGCAAGTCAGGTGCCGCTGTAAATGGACGAGGCTGTCACAGAGTCCGTCGCACTTTGCTGGACAAACGGAAAGGTGAGAGGAAAGGTTGAGCTCGAAGGACAGGCGAACTATATACCAGACGATAAATGGGCAAAGAATGAAACAATCCAAAACAGTGGGGACGAAGCCGTGGATCCGTCCAAGACGTGTACGTGACGATGCTGTCTGTAGGAGGATTCCTCAGCCCTCCAGCTGGAGGTGTGCCTAAATAAGGCGCCATCAGACCAGGTCCAGACAGCTTTGTCAGAAGACCCCGGGTCAAGCATGCGCTGCTATTGGAAGTTGCGCTCAAACCGATCTCATTGGCGCAGTTCGCCGCGCTGGCCATGCATGAATGATAAGATATCATCCTCGCGAAGTGATTCGGGAACATCTGGGGAAACAGGGCCCTTAAATCGATGCATTCTTTGCCTCTACTTTTGTTGCCTGCATGAGGAGTCAAGGCTGCTAACTCAGGCCTCCTGCAGGGTTTCTGCAGCGGCTAGCCGCCGTTTAACACCACCACAGGTGCTCACAAGCAAATCAGCAGAGAATTGTTCTTTCAGAATTGGCATCCTTCGTAGAGCGGTGCCAAGCCATCCATAAGCTGAAGATGTTTGGCCATGCCAGCGTCAATAGTCATGGTTCTGGGCGTTGAACAAAGATGTCCAGAATGAACGCCCCACCACTTTGCCGTTGAACGATCGCCAGGCGGGGACAAGGGTACCTCAGTCTGTCCTGGTAGCCGCTTCGGAAGCCGAGATCTTCCGGGTCACTGTACACAGGTACCACAGGGAGGAAATCCAGCCTTCGGTACCCCTGATTGATGGGTATTGGGTGGCACGTCACCGTTGGCGACATCATCAACTTTCGAACCCAAGCTTCAGACATTCGAGGAAAGAAGCGGCCGCATAGTCTCACCACCGCCTTAGAGACTTCTTTCTTTTCTCCTTCTCTTGCTCACATCTTTGCCCTTGTGTTATTACGTGTTTTGATTGGCATTGTGAACGATTTACTGATGATAGAGCTGACCATATTCTTACCTTCAAACCACTTCGATCACATGGCATAAACCGATCTCTTCGATCATTCCTCTTCACAACCTTCTCCTAGCCGCAGCAGAGGTCAGCCTCTATCATGCCTCGCTCCAACCGTCCACATACGACTGGTTACGAGCGCCTTGCCCAAGCCGACCAGTACAGCGATGATTCCGACGACGATCCCCTCGCCTATAGTACGGCCTCGCTGCAGCCGGCGTCGGCACCGCGCTACGCACCAATCACGCAGCCAAGACCGCACTCGGGCATGAACAGTCCGAAGCACTTCCGTACCTACAGCAATACTAGCACGAAAGCGCCCTACAAGAGCTCAAACCGCACAGGTCGAGGCGGTCGTGTCAGGAGCAACTCCGGCGTCGATCTGAAAGCCATCAATGCCCGCCTGGAACGCTGGGCAGACGAGATCGCGAGCAAGTTCAAGCGGAAGGGCAAGAAAACGGGCGATGAGGATGAGCGGCTCGAGATACATCACTCCGTCTTCCAGCCACCCGAGGGCGTGCGACCGGCGACCGCTGAGCAGCTATCTGTCCCAGAACCGGGATACATGACGCAAGCTGAGTTTGAGGCTATCGTCAATAGTGTGAGGATAGCGATTGAGCAGGGCGTGCATCCGAGAATGATATCGCAGGGCAGCTCGGGAAGCTACTTTGCCAGGAATACCGAGGGCAAGGTTGTGGGCGTATTCAAGCCGAAGGATGAGGAGCCGTACGCCGCCGGTAATCCGAAGTGGAACAAGTGGATTCACAGGAATCTATTTCCGTGCTGCTTTGGTCGAGCCTGGTATGTTCGCCCATAGCACGTATCTCTCGTGGTCTGGAGTCTAACACTTGGCTTCTAGTCTTATTCCTAACTTATCCTACGTGAGTGAAGCAGCTGCCTACGTCTTGGACGCTCAGCTCCGAACGCATATGGTCCCCTACACCGACGTCGTGAACCTCTCCTCAAAATCCTTCCACTACCCCTTTTGGGACCGATACAACTACTCTCGCAACAAGAAGCCGTTACCGGCGAAGCCGGGCAGCTTTCAGGTCTTTCTAAAAGGTTTCAAGGACGCGAACGTCTTCCTGCGTGAGCACCCCTGGCCGGACCAATACCTCTCAGGCTTCAGGACAAACGATCCGCACAGAAAGAAGAAGCGGAGGAGATGGGCAGACAACTGCAGACCAACGAGACCGGGAGAGGATGACGAGAGCGACGACGGCCAGGACAGTCCTGCATCACTCACTCCCGGTCCGGGCCACTTTGTGTGGACTGAGACACTAAAACAGGCGTTCAGGGAAGAGCTAGAAAAGCTCGTCATTCTAGACTACATCATGCGGAACACAGATCGAGGCCTTGACAACTGGATGATCAAGGTCGATTGGCAGACTCAAGACGTGTCGATTGTATCGGAGCCGATGCACCTGAATACAGAAGAACAGAACGGCGAACTGGGCCCACGACCAGTCGACCTTTCCTCACATCCGCGGTCGGCCGAGCCAAGAGCATCGTATCCCTATAGAACGCAAAAACCAATGGAGGCGGCTGCCCCCAGCAGCGGCACCAGAGATCCAAAGATCACCATCGGCGCAATCGACAACTCCCTCTCCTGGCCCTGGAAACATCCCGACGCTTGGCGCAGGTAAGCATCTCATGGTGTAATCGTATCGGGCAGGATGCAGTCCCCACTGACACTTCGCAGCTTCCCTTTCGGCTGGCTCTTCCTCCCAGTAGATCTGATAGGCCGGCCCTTCTCTCAGCGGACGCGCGAGCACTTCCTCCCTCTGCTGACCAGCACAGCTTGGTGGAGCCAGACTCAGCTCGCCCTCCGCCGCGTCTTCCAGATCGACCCCGACTTCCAAGAACGCATGTTCGCCCGCCAGATAGCCGTCATGAAAGGCCAGGCCTGGAACGTAGTCGAGACGCTCAAGACTGCCGATCACGGGCCTCTCGAGCTAACCCGTCGCGCAAAAGTCTGCGTCTGGGATGATCTGGTCGACGTCCCCGTCGCCATTCCTATGAGGGTCACGAGCGCAGAGATGAGGAGGTCCGCGGCCGCCGCGAGCGAAGGGGTGGACTACTTCGGACGGGAGCCGATAGAGGAGGAGATGGACATCGGAGTCGGCACGGCCAGCTCGAGCGCCCCCGTGGGAGGGGGAGCAGGAGGCGTCGATCTGCTGGGCCTTTCGAGCCCGGCCGCGGGACCGGCGGAACTTCCCCATCCAGGACGGTTCGAGTTGACGCCCACCCCGAGCCCTGGACCGAGACCGGACGAGGAGTCGGCCACCACCAGCAGCCCAGGCGGCGAGCCGGACAGGCCGAACCCGCCGCGCCACTCGCTGAGCCAACCAGCGCTGTCGAACCAGCACCACAGGAGCCTGAACATGTACTCCCCCGAGCGGGAGCGCTCGGGCGGGCAGTCCGCTGCGGCAGCAGCGGCGGCGGCGGCGGCGAGGAGGGAGCACCAGAGGCGGTTCAGCTTCGCCACGGCCGCGGGCAGGCGGAACAGCAATACCATCGCGCAGCAGCTCTACCGGCAGCAGCTGTACGACGACGACGGCGCGGACGACGATGGGCTCGAGGGCGACCTCGGCTACGCGGCTGCCGAAGGCATGGAGGGCAGCCAGAGGAAGGTCATTGTCGAGCGGCTGGAGCCGGTCAAGACACGGAATCCGGTGTTTACTTGGTGTTAGACTACGTTTTCTTTTCTTTTGGACGTCAAATCATTCCATGGAGTGCACTTTGGGTGTTCTGGATTTTTACCAGCGGGTTTGTATTATACTTTTTTGCGTTTTTCTGTGGTTCCTTTCCTTGCTCTCTCTTCCCCTTTGACAGTCGCTACCCACTGTGGTATGTTTTGTCCCGTCTCCTCGAAACACTGGCTGGCTGGTTGGCGGTTATCGTGCATTTCCAGAGAAAAGACGGACTTGAGGGCCTGCGGGCAAATATTACACCGAGATAAGGGGACAGGGAAAGAGATAGAGGATTCGGAAAGCCCAACCCCAAATTCGCCATGCATGTCAGCACTTAGCACGCGAGGACGCAAGCAGGAAAAGGACTGGGCATGATGCTGATCATCAGACCGCCTCGCCTGGCAGACGGGGGACCCGACTAGAGGGGCAGCACACCACCAAGTCGCGTCAGGAAGGATTATCGGTCGGTTGCGGGGGCACTAGACTTAAAATGAGGTACACATGCGGCATGGGCGGGTCGTGATGAGCGAAGGCTGGGGGATGAGGAGGAAAGGGGAACGGGGGAAATGGGTGTTGGATCGTCATGATGGGCTGCGTGTTGGTGTGAGTTTTCTTGAAACGGACATTCTGGACTACGCTGTAGCATGACAATAGAGAAAAGCTCGCAAACGAATGGTTACCGAGAGAGTTTCTAGCCAGCCACAACCCTGATGCTGATGGTGGGAAGCGGGCGAGAATGTTTGGACACCATAGGCCAGGTGCATATATGGTAGGATGAGGTCCCGCAGGCGCAATCCCACCGCTTGGTTTGTTGGTTTCACATAGCAAGGTGTCGGCCCTCTGCTGTACCAAAGCCTCGGGAGGAGGGTGGTACGGAAACCAGTTAGAAGCGAGCTAATGAGCCGATCGGTAATATCAGTTGGGTGGCTAGTGCATACTATGCAGTGTACAAGGTGTATCGAGGTGCCAAGCCCCTCCTTTGCAAGCAAACAATGGGAACAGGGCGATGACCCGGTCCGGAGCTTTCGTTGCGGTTGACCGATGAAGGAAGCTTTCGTGCACTTTTGACTGGTGGGCCAGATTTTCGGTAGTTAGCCTCACCGAGGTAGGTAAATGAGAAGGGGAAGGTGATAAGAGGAGACATGTGATATGTCAAGTCGTACAGACATTACGAAATGACAATGGTGAGATGTGAGAGGGTTTGTTTGCTTTTTGTCTTTTTCCAAGAGGCCGTCTGTACGAGAGACAGGCACACACGTCCGACGGCTGTGTACGTATGTTTAGGAACCTTGCAAGAAAGGCAGTCGGA
Organism: Coniochaeta prunicola; assembly: GCA_007388105.1. Classification (NCBI taxonomy): domain Eukaryota; kingdom Fungi; phylum Ascomycota; class Sordariomycetes; order Coniochaetales; family Coniochaetaceae; genus Coniochaeta; species Coniochaeta prunicola. Next base: position 149,949 of record SMOB01000041.1, read on the forward strand.
TAGACGGTGCCTGCTTGTGCTCTGACGTGTAGAGTTAGGGCCCCGTCGATCACAGGCTAGGATATCGCGCATCTCCGTATGACGATCATTTTGTGACTTCTGACGGATGCAAGAACTGGGCCTGTCGTGGTCAAATGAGGCGTCAGCCCCGGAAATCGAAGCGACTACGCCTAGCCTATACCAGGCAGACGCAAAGGTGAGAATCAACGAAACGTCCAATTTCGATGGCCGAAGCCAAGAAGCGTTCCGGCCGTATTAGAACAGGCCAAGTGGAGGCTTAGGCTCATGTTCCAGCCCCTTGTATTGGTGATGTTCCCTAACCGAACATCGCGCATCCGACCTTCCGATCTGACCAGGCGAAGACGGTTTGTGATTTCGGTTGTTCATATTTCGCTCGATTTGGTAGAAGCGCCGTTCCAACTGTCATCGTCGTTCGCTTGCTCGTTTATAGGAGAGCATCGCCTTGATATTAAACATATACCGGGGCACTTCCTGTGGGTATCGTGCCTCATTTGATGCTTGTCGCAGCCCGGCCAGGCAGGCAGTTGTTCGTGTAACGTTGGTTTTAGCACGAAATCCGCGATTTCTTCCTTCGTCCCAGGACAGTGGGAGACCCCTGTCCGTTTTACGCCGAGCATCGAGCACGCAAACTGACGGCATCCCTGGAGTTCCCTCCCGCTGGGTGCCTTTGCGGCCCACCATCCGTGCTAAATCATCCCAGTCATTAGCTCGGACGTGACTCCCAGGACGGGAATGCTCCCAAACAACTCAGCCCACCCTGACGTGCAGATTGTGAGACGGCCAGGGTCAAGGTCCGATTCCCGTCCCGAATCCGCAATCCAATGAATATCATCAATAACGGTATTTCAGGCTTCCCGATATATGGCAGATCCAACCCATATCTTCAGCAGCTTGGACAAACACCTCGGCCCTTTTAGTACATGCCATGATGCATTTGTTTTAAGATTCCTTACGTGCGAAGCATGGTCAGCATCATACCACCCCTCCCTCGCCTTGCCCCTGCCAGCCGGCGATGGATGCAGCACTTGCAGTCCCGTCGGAATAGGCCTCGACAGCTCCGTTGTGCCGCAGGAATCGTCCGCCTTGCTTTGCCTATGTTCCTTGCTGCTTCTTTGTATATTACACCATACCGAAATGGGTGCAGAGGGCGGTAAGGATTTTGCTCCAGACGCGTCAGAGCAGTCGCATAACAGGGCAATACCTCCCCGACCGTGAAGGCAAACGCCAGATATCAAGCAGTGAGGAGAACTGAATACGGTATTGAGGCTTCCACTAAAGATGTCGTCGCTTCTCGTCACCAATTCGCGGGCATATTCTGCATTTTATGTTCCCGAACACCGGTGACCATTCTTCTCCGGCGGTTATGTGATACCCCGACGCGACTAAAAATCACCGAACACAGCCAAGCCCCTGTAGCTAGCACAAGTAATTGTTCGGGCCGCCGCATGCTAGCTTTCCGAAGGGCAGGTGCACAATTTTTGTGAAAAGCGGCGCATCCTATAGCGAGTATGCGGCGTTCGCGGTCAAGAACTCTCGATCAGCACTGCACAGTTCTTTGAGAGGCCTCCAACCTGCTTGTATTAAATTTGCGACATGGCTGTCGTGTTCAATGGCAATGTAGGACAGAGCCACCGTTTCGAGCTCTGAAGTCGTCAGGTCCCTGAAGCAGGGGAGACCCGTTCACGGAAACGGGGCTCCCTTGCCCTGGCTGGCTGCGGAAGATTTCCACAATTTCCAGATTCTTCCACTTCGATTCCCAATCCTGCCTAAACATGTTTCAGAACGGGTGCCCGCCCTAGCGGGGACCCGTGGCGGGCTTTAGCCTCTTCCTGTGAACTGAAAGACCCAAGCCCACGTCCTTGGGAATGCATTTCCCCTCGGCGGGCGCCCAAAAAAAGCAGTACGTACTTCGCATCCTTCGTGACGGCAGGGTTTGACGTCAGATTTGTACGACAAAGTTGTACAGCAGGTTGTGGGACTGCGACGCTGTTAGTGGTTACCGTTACTCCAGATGACCGTTCAGGATCTGACTGCCTCCGTATGACCCGGTTTCGACCCTCGCGTGGCGCCATCCGGTCGTGGAACGGCTCCTGTGCCCGCGTTTGATGGGGAATGCTCTTAACAGCCGTGCTATTATCGTTGTACGCTATTCGCGGCTTTGGCGAAAGCTGAGGTTCCCACTTGCCGGTCACTTGCCTGACGAAACTGGGAGACCCGCAGAAGGCCTGGGAATGAGCAAAGTGAAGGCCCAAAAGGGGTCTGCATCAGGCTAAGAGCACCCGTGAGGTGCACAGTCGCTAGACATTCTCCAATCAGACCTCTGCCAGGGTCTGTCGCTGGGGCTAATAGCCGTCGTATAGGCGAGCTGGAGATGGCCATATCCACTGAATCCCACCCATCCCACGAATGGAACAAGCCAGTCGCCATCGACATGGCTGCATTGTAGAAGTGCTGGTCTTGGGCAGCAATGTTAACTGCCCGGAGATCGGCACCCTTCCTCATGTTGGGGGCTGCGGACGTCACGCTTGTCCTGCACTCGTTGATGCTGACAGCTCTACCTATCGTCAGAGGTGGTTGTCCTAAGCGTGCAACAAATCCATGGAATAGCCAAAGATGGTGGGTGGTTAGTCTTCTTTTGACCGTCTCTGCATCGCGCCCGGCCCTCTCAGCCAGTGTGCTGGGATTTACAGCTGCAAGCCCCCTGATGCCGGGAGGCTGACCATCCCGTCCAGATGGTGTGTATGTACCGAACTGCCCATGATCGACAACAGTATCGTGGGGTGCGAAAGTCGACGGTCGGCCAAATCTGAACTGTCTGATCCAGCAAGAGGGTCCACAATCTCTAGCCAGCTTTTCTCATTTCACCAGACGGTGCCAAACACTGCTGCCGTCTGTAGAGGGAAAGGCCCCAGCACTGTCCTTCGCGCGTTTGCGGCTATCAAACTGCCACGTCTGGGGATAAAGTGCATAGTACCCAGGCACCCATGTCCCCTAACAAGATGAAGTTCTCGAGATACTGAAGCCGAGCACTCATGATAGCTCTTCCCGTAGCAAAGCATCTTCGTCTTAACTCTTCCAGCTTTCTTTGAACCGAGTTCTTTTCTCTGCCTTCTTTCTTTTTTCATTTTTGGCTGGCCCCGACATTGTTTTGCGTCTATATCCATGGATGACGGGTACCGAAACCTTTTGTTGTTGTTCCCCGGTTCCAGCAGCAGGGATCACTAAGCAGTCTACAGCGACCCCGACACGATTCCGCTCGATACGTCTTTGGTCGAGCTGGTTACATTCCACGGTCGAGATTTCCAACAATATGCGCTCGAAAATGCCATCTACTACGCGCCCGTCGACGAGGTGAGTCTTTCGGCATTTAGTGTTTCCCGTTGCAAGCTCGGTTCTTGCGCAGACTGATCTTTCATTGCCGCTAGGACGAAGCAGACCGCCATCGGGTCATGCACGAGGTCTTCAATAGGATGTTTGAAGGTCGACTGATATTTCCTCCGCTTCCAGCACCCAGAAGGATTCTGGATTGCGGTTTCGGCTCGGCCTCTTGGGCTATCGATGTTGCAGAGCAGTTTCCGACCTGCGAGGTTCGTTGTGATTACCCCGTGCCCACCCGGACCCCCTGAGTCAAAAGAGGCACCATGCACAGCGTCATAATTGAACTGTCTGCGCAAGTCGTCTTTACAGTTCTCGATTGCTTGGGAGTCGCCGAATCGCGCACGGGCAACCGTGATGCCTGGCTCAGGCCGAAGCCGAGTCAAGAACTGGGAATCGAAACCTGGGACGCGAATGTTTATTCCTTCGTAGCCCGCACGCTAGAAAGTCTGATGTATTGGTGGTTGGTGAAAGATTCTGACCTCGGGTGTTCCTAGGTCACCGGCATCGATATATATCCAAACATGGCTCCGGAGGACCTGCCGCCAAATCTGGATCTTCAGGTGGACGACCTGAACAGTCCGTGAGCACTCCACACGATTATACCAAAGGGAAGATGAAGGAAAATTGACAGACAGAAGGTTTACATTCCCTTCGAATCACTTCGACCTAGTGCACAGTCGACTGATGTCCGGCGGAATCAATGCGGACCGATGGCCAACCTATATGGCCGACATTCTTCGAGTTTTGCGTCCGGGCGGTTGGTGTCAAATGGTGGAAATATACTACAACGCGCAGTCTGATAACGGGACATTGACCGATAGTAGGTATTCAAGCGCATGTGTCCAGACCAAATAGCGTGGGTGACTGACTGGTAGCTGTTTATAGATCACGCCCTCCGCGTCTGGTCCAGGACATATCTGCAGAGTCTGCAACCATATAAAGATCCGAGAGCGGCTCTGCGGTTGCAAGACCTAATGAGGCAGGCAGGCTTCGTTGAGGTGGAAGGACGGCTTCTCACGTTACCCCTGAGTGGGTGGTCGAATGGTAGGTTGTCCTACTCCAGATATACAACGAAGACACGTCTGAAAGTGCAGCAGATCCACGAGACCAAGATATTGGGGCGGCAAATCGCGATAACGTCCACCGGTTGTTGTCGTCATTAGCAATCTATCCATTCACCGAAGGTTTAGAGTATGTCCATGCGGTTGGAGGATAGTCAGCCTTACTCTATGGCATTCCTGCAGACGAGGACTAACTTGGACCGCTAGGATGACTTCGACCGATGTCCAGCTGCTCGCTGCACAAGCGCGGATGGAGGCTGATAACCCGTCATTCAAGGTAGGTAACCAGGATGTTTGGTGGTTGTCATGGCTCGGGGCAAAATGCTTTGATTTCTATTCGTCGTTCTGCCGATGCTGACTGGAATGCTGGTCCACTAGGCTTATTTCCCTGTGTAAGTGACCAAAAAAAGCCAATGTACACTGTCGCGGATGAGGCGGGCGTTCGGCAGCTGGTCTTGTTTGAGTTCATGCATGCTAACGCCTTGATTGACAGATATGTGTGCATAGGTCGCAAGCCGGGTGGGAGTGGCCATTCGAGAAGCAGCCATCACTACCACCACAAGAGCGGGAGGACGGGCGACTCTAGGAAGCGAGCTAGACGTTGATTGGTTGTTGTGTGATGGCCAGACGTGGCAGGGTTGAGTTTGTGTTGGGGTCGGGTCTCAGGCTTAAGTGCCTAAGTTGGGCAGCAGCATAGCCATGGACTGCATAGCGGGATCAATGCATAGCACAGCGGAAACGCTCTGCATACGAGCGAGCATTTTGCTGAGCGTCAGGCGTTGGGGTTATGTCAGGTTGGCTCCGGCTTCATTGGTCTGGTACTGGAATGGTGAGGCTCGTCTGCAACCCCCACGAAAGGTTTGGCCCCACCAAGTCATGGATGGGAAGCCCGTCAACTTGACGCTTGTTACACGCGAGTCGAGCTGCTACAAAGAGACGAGGGCGGCAATGTGGCTTGGCATTCTGGGGGCGGAGGGTTCAACCGTATCTGACTGTGTTGGAGTTGAAGCCTGATTGACTTTGAAGGGATTGAGAAAGCAAGCGAACGTGAAGGAAACATAACTGAAATCTTAAAATATGCAGCTCTCCATAAGCTGTCTGTTTGCCGGGAAGGTGCGACCCGGTGCAAGTAAGAGCGCATGCAAGTCCTAGGTAAGGGAAGATACAACCTGCCACCCTAAGCCAAGGCTATCCGGCTGAGCCGTCGTGGAAGGTACGAGCATGGAGCATCTGGTTCGGCTTCCATTCTTAACATCATCATGGCAAACTTGGCAGTGGCACCCACTCCAGAGACATCATAGCGTAGCGCAGCAGAAGATCGGCTTGATAGCTCTCCAGTGAGGCATCATGTCGGGTCTTGCTTCCGGGATTATTCAAGGAAGCGCCATGCGTCCTGCTGCCCCAAACCCTAATAAACCCCTACCGGATAGGCGTAATTGTACATTAGTGATCATCTTAGGAAAATGACCGAGCGGAACCACTGCCTATAGACGCAAGCTGACTTCCCCGGCCTCCATGGTCCTTCCCCTGAAAAGCGTCGCCCAAATGGTGATAAAGTTGGAATTCGATGTGATGTGCTGGGATAGTGCTGGACCCTAGCGTGGACCGCGTAAGGCTCCGATCCTTGCTCGACCCGCTTGGCTTCCGCTCTTGTCTTATCAGGTGACGGCAATTGCCTTGTCGTCTTCACAGTCCGCATCCTCCGCGCTACACCCTCAGTGCTCTTTCTCCAGTTCAATCTCAGGTCCTCCCTGTAGTACCGACGTAGCTACATCGAATCGGTATCAATATCGATATCCCCTACGCGCGGCCTGCGGATCTCTTCCTCGAACCATGACACAGGATCTCACACCAACACAGGGATCGAATCGGGCGTTGACACCAATGGTGGCTCTGGTAGCGGACCGTGCCCTTGTCAAACAGGGATCTCTTACGCCTCACGACCACTCGACTGCATTAGCTTCAATCACTTCGGCTTCTGGACTCCTCCACTAAAGCATGGGTTCTGTCCAAGTGCCTTGAGATGCAATATCTTGCAAGACAGCAAACGCGCAGTCATAAATGGCGGGAATCCGAATGTGAATCAACCATGTCAGATGTGGTCTTGATATGCTCTCTTATTATATAGCGTCCCTCAAGGCTCATTTATCGTACAACAAGCTCAGCCATCTAGCAGACCAACAGTCCAGTGCACAACTCGGTCCACACCATGCCCGTTGATGGCACTGACAGGTATAACCGTACAATTCTCCGTCCATGCTCCCTCAACACCACTGGGATGGGGCGTGTCACCCCGAGTAACGCTCGCCAGGTACTCTCTCAAATCCGCGAAGTTCTCCTGCGTGTTGGGTAAGTCACCCTTCGTGGCAATCACGAACCACGGCTTGGCGGCAATATGCAATCCCGTGGGGCTCACAGGCGGCGCAAACGAATCCGAGAAGATCATCTGATCACCGTCGGCGTCCCGCGGCATGTCGGTGCCGGCCTCAGGGCCCCATTCGATCCTAGCCTCGCGTTCCCGCTCGGCCTCCTCATCTTCGCGCATCTTAGCGTATAGACCGACTTCGTTCCAAAGGGCTTTCAGTGCTTTGACTGCGTCTCCGGCGCTCAGGTCAATGACGAAGGCAAGGACACCTGCTCGCTCGACGTGCCGCAGAAATGCTATTCCCAGCCCTTTATCCAGATGTGCTCCTTCGATGAGCCCGGGAATATCGGCGACTGTAAACCTGGTCCTTACTTGAAGTTCGGTTTCGCCGTCGCCGGAGATTGCGAAGGGGTCGTCATTCTCTGGTTGCGATTCCCTTCGGAAGCTGGTTACTAGGGGTCGTCCTTTGTTGTTGTCCAGCACCACCGTGCCGACGTTAGGCTGCAGCGTAGTGAAGGCCCAGTTGCCAACGCGTGTCCGGCTGTTGGTCATTGCGCGGAGAAGCGTGCTCTTACCCGCGTTTGGCAGGCCTACCAAGCCCACATCAGCCAGCAGCTTGAGTTCCAGCTCAATCTGCAGGGATATAGCGTCCTCGCCCTTCGTAGCGAAGAGCGGTTTGGGTCGTTCCCTTGACACAAAGTGAGGGTTTCCCAACCCACCAATACCTCCAGCAGCAAGCAGGATAGGTCGAGGTGTCGGCCTGGACAGGTCCAGATGTATTGGCGCCGGGGGCTGGGCATACAACCGTTCGCGATGCGGCAGTCTTGGAAGTACAATCCGCTTTGCCTCGGATGATGAACAGCCAGGATAAAGCAGCCAGTGATCTCGGTCGGGATCATCGGGCTCGTCAATCTCCCCGAACGGGCCACTCTCTCCTTCTTCGGCCGCAGCTTCGGCAGCTTCTAGCCGGGCGGCAGCAGCCTGTCGCTTTTTCTTATCTCTCTGCCACATCTGCCTCCGCGACAAGAATCTTTCCTCGGCTACCGGGTCATTCCGTTCCAGCTCCTTGACAATGGTCCCAACTGGGACCACGATTATGAAATCGTCGCCCTTTCGCCCTCCCTGATTGTCGCCTTGGCCTGACTTACCCTTTCCGGCACGGATGAAGCGTCTCCTCGCCAACTTGTGCAACGATGTCTCGCCGTGCACGGCCTGTATATATATGTTACCGCCGTGTCCGCCGTCCCCTCCGTTCGCAGGTCCGTCGGCAAGGTATGCCTCGCGCAGAAAGGATATACATCCATGACCCCCTGCTCCAGCATAGAGCGTCAACTTCGCCTTGTCGGCGAAGTTAGGCATGGAGAAATCATCCGGAGCTGGGTTGAGCCTCGAACCAAACTCAGCGGCAGTCGAATTTGTTGTAGACTCGGTGCTATTCGATCTGCGATCGCATGGTCGAGAGATTAGACGCGGAATAGTCGTCCGGGAGCAGTGTAGGAAGGGGTAGAGGAATGGTAGAAAGACCGTAGAGTGCGATGAGCACCGGGCAGCCATAATGTGCGACAAATGCGCTGATTCGAATCGAATCAAAACGATGTAGGTGAGAACATGAAGGAAAGCCACCCAGACTTCCATCCGAAAGACCAAGCTCCCACGAGAGCGACACAAAATGTTCCGCCGATAAGATAAGACTCGTCCAGAATCGCATCCACCCACAGTGGGTCTAGAGCTCTAGTCTCAATTCGGTAAGGAAGGTGCCAATCGATCGAGCCTCATCTCAATGGGGAGCGGCAACGACAGGGGTCCCGTTTTGTCCTGGGCTCTTTCCATCCCATCTTTGACATCGATGCCAGAAAAGGCTGCGGTGCATATTACTTGCTGGCCCTTCCGCGGCCATTGAGTTGCCCATGAGAGCACTTGTGTTTCTCATCCTGCAGTAATGCGGTCATGAAGGCACTTATGACCTTTTGTGGTGCAAGAAATAGCACCGGTGATGAAAATGCGGTGTGGTCGATGCGAGTCCCCATGCAATGGCCGGAATGGCTCCCCCAAAACTGCAGCATCGCAATGGAGATCATTCGCTCCTCACCCGCAGCACCTCCACATATCGCGTTGTCCTTTTTCTCCTCATTCTTCCCCGCCGGCATCCTTCTCTAGGTTTTCGCCCCGGGAGCCAGCAGCAGCATCGCCCGGCCTGCCAACTGTGAGGTTGCAAATTCAAATAGCATATTGTGTTTTGTTTTTTCCTCGCGCCCTTCCAGACTTCATTCACCACCTTGTTGCTTTTGGCTTCCTTGGACATTCCACCCCGTATCTTTAGCCACTACGAGATCATCAAGGGGAGATACATCGCGTTTCCTTTGCTTATCAACTGTTCGTCGCCTCACCGGCGTCCCTTCAGAAGGTCTCTTTGCCTCCTCATTATTAGTAAAGCCGCCACACAGAAATAACTCCATCCTTCCGGTTCTCCTATCGCTTCCACGCCGTTCTTCTCACTGCATCCCGAGCTCGCAACCCCGGACTCTTAATGGTGCAGTGAAGCGGAGGCGGAGGCAATCGAGAGTTCATTGGGCGAAGCTGGGTCTGCCAGGTCATCGCCGGGCCGTCGATTGGGTTGCTGCAAGCTGCAAACCGGTCTCTAGCCTAGGCCTGCATTCGAGCCACGACACATACTCTACTCTCAACGTGGTTAAGTCGGGCTGGGACTGTAGTAGCAGCCAACCCTCACGCGGTACAAGCTCTAGGGCCAGCCACTACTTTTCATATCTCGCCATCTTTACAGAGGCTCGTTCTGCTGCACCTCTCAACCAAAGAGATCTTCCTTCTGCCCTCTGCTCGGCCCTTACTCGACGATACGCCTGTTCGAGCGACTCGTGGGCTCCCCATTCCTCACTCAACGCGGGCATACCACAGGACTCGTGCCCACGTCTGCTCGTTCGCTGCTTGACTCCTCACTGCGCGCAGAACGAGTCTGCTGCATGAGTGCCAACAACATTGTGCATTGCTGCTGCTCATTCTCATCGGTTTCCCTCTTTTGCCGCGGCAGCACGCTACTATCGCCAAGTAGTACATATCTCTCCGCTTCAAAGGCCAGGTCAGTTTTGGTCTTCTTCTCCTTCCACTGTTCTCCACCTGCCGGCTCGTTCCTTTACCCAGAGCACGCTTAAGGTCCTCACGTCAGGAGCTCTTTTCACTGCTAGTTTTCTCACAGTCCCATCTCCCTTCCGGGGCAGGACCCTACGGGCCATGAGGAAGACATGAACCTTGTAGATGCCTTCACCTCTGTGTATTATTAGCTTGTTTTACCATATCTCCTCATGTCATCATCGCACGTTTCCATCACCATCACCCCGCGCCCCGCTAAAGTCATGTATGCCACAGACTATCAATATCAGAAGCCCAGGAAGTCCGTCATCAGGATGGACCCGGACTGTGCCATATGCCGGGCTCCGGCGACCATGGCGTGCGATTGTGAGGCAAAGGGCTTGGAGACTGCTGTCCGCCAGGCCGAGGCCAGGATGATGCAGTCCATATACAACGACATCAGGTAAACGAGAGACAAAGAGACTTTTTTCTGACGCGTTATTCAAGTCCTCTTTCGCTAACGCCTAGGTAGGAGCTGGGTACGAGCACACGCCCAGGACTACATCCTGGAGTACTTCCGTCTCCTAACAGAGAGGCGTAAAGCAGCCCATGCCGCGCACCTGGACCGCATCAACCGCCACGCATTCCATTACTACCACGCACCACCACATCCGAACGAGATCGTCGCCGCCCAAGCTCAGCTGAAGCGGGGCATCGACGAGGACTGGCAGGCCTCGGTACAGCGGTACCCGGAAGTTCTCGAGTACTTCTACAGCCTGGTTGAGCTGACGCTTCCCGACGACAACGAACCTGCCGTCAAGGATCCGCCCTTAAGCGCGCTGAGCGGCTCTCGTAAGGCGGGCCGGAGGGGCGGTGGCCCGGCGACGATCGCCAGTGGACCCAGCATTCATGAGAGGGAGGTTCTTCCGAGGAGGACACCACCGCCACTCGAGGCAAGAAGGACGCCGGCCCCGAGAGGAGGACGACGGTACGCGCCGCCTCCGCCAGCGCCGACGACATATTACGCTCCGCCTTACGGACCGTAGCATTAGCCGGGAGCCCCATCGGGACCCTGGCTTCTCTGCTCTTTTCACAGACCACACCTTGGATACGTTCGCTCGACGGATTTGCTCTGTCCTCCTGAGGACTAATACACGGCCGCTACGAGATCACGACAAAATATGCACGACATGACGGGCATTTTGGAGTATGGGGCACGCCATTTCAATGCATAGCGCGGGGCTGTAGCATGTTTTAACATTCTAGAGAGAGTAACGGTTACTTTTGCTAATGCCCTTTTTCTATTTTGATATCTTCGTGGGCAAACATTTGCTGTCAGATTGCTGGTCCGGAAGACGGCACGGACAGGTTCGCTGTGGGATTTTTCTCTTCTCGGTGTCATGCTGGAATGACGGAGTTATTGGAGGTAAAGTCTTTGCACTATTTTGTTTCATACTCGAACTCTATCTTGGGCATGCGTAAGGATGGAAAGAGTAGAACTCGCTAAAAGAGATGGCCTGTTGTCATTTTGTTCTGGGGAAAGAAGAAGGTGGACAAAGGTCGACGACAAGGACCATTTGACGGGAGATTGACAAGGAAAAGAGCATCGAGCATCTATGGATGCGCAAGATGGGAGATAATGAATGACCAACAATAAAACGTCCAGTCACTCCACCGTCGTATTCTGTTTTTGCCAGACATCGCACTGCTCTAGGCACGCCGATCTCTTTGACTTGACTCCGTCCTCAGTCGCCAGCCCATAACTTGAACAGGCAGCTCCAGAAACGCAGCCGTCTAACTAAGCCAAACACAAGAAAACCCTCCATGAAGTCTTTTGCCAGACAAGCCGACCGTCAGACACGCCATCCCTCTCGACCTGCTATCGATGCCCATCTACCAGCTAAAGCAAAGCAAGGGGGTTACCCTGATGGTGTTCTACCAGTAGTAACCTTACCCATCTGCGTCGTTACCCAACATGCCGCGTGTCTGCCCGAGCTCAACACTCCTGGCGTATCCCTCCAATCGGCAGCACAAACATCTTCGCCAGACCCTATCTCGTGACGAGTAAGCCGAGGCGATGTCTTGATAGGAGATACAGCGGATTAGGTCCGTTGATCCAAATAGATGCGACGCGCAATTAAGTGGCTTCACAAGCGATGGGTGATCAGGTCCGCTTTACGGAATTCACAGGCAGAATAAGCGTGTGCTTTCTTCTTTGAGCACCACCGTCTTCACTTTAGGAAAACCCCCCTTTTTTGAAATTTACAAGGCCCGGTCGAAGACGCTGTCGTCCTCGCTATGCAAGTATTTTTGAGTAATATGATAACACCCGATGGGTCCCGCCAGCGACCAGACGCACGCTCCTCCTCCCCGAACACGTTGAGATGAGTTGATGAGACCTTTTCCCCGTCCAGTTTCCCCTTCGTCCGACCCATTGTGTCCCAAGCAATCCCACACGAGCCACATAGATATGCTAGAGTTGAGGCCAAGAAGACTCTTGGTGCAAAGACTCCTATGCCTTGACCTCCTCGTCCTTCTTGTCCTCGACAGAGACATCCTTGACGCCCTCGGTGACCTCGGCGACGGCCTTGTCCTCGCCCTTCTTGCCGTTCGCACCGTTGGGGGTCGCAGTGCCGGAGGCGGCGCCGGACTCCTCGGCCTCAAGACGTTCGATCTCCTTCTTTGCCTTTTCGATGTTCTATAACCCGCGTTAGTCTCTATCCGGGGAATCAAGAGTATAGAACTTAATCAAAAAAGTAAAAGGGGGAAGCAAACTTACCCGCTTGGTCTGCTCAGGCTGCTCCTTCTTCCAGTTCTCAAGCTTAGCCTTGACCTTCTCAGTAACGGCGGGGACATCGGCAGCGCTCATGGGTGGGTCGACACCGATAAAGGCGCAGTCCTCGATGACCGAGGGCGGGACGTTGAACGTCTTGGAAGCCGGAGTCTCCGCGGGCCCGGTAGTCTTCTTGCCCTTCTTGCCGCCCTTCTTGGCGGGCGCGAAGAGGTCCTCGTCGCGGTCCTTCTTGCTGACGAGCTTGGTGCCCTTGATGCCGGACTCGTCGACCTTGCGCTGGGCCTCGGCGCCCAGGCCCTTGTTGGCCAGCAGCGGGGCCGACTTGTCGGCCACGTGCGACGGGTCGAAGAAGTGCAGCAGCGAGTTCGCGCGGCGGATCTCCTCGAGGTAGGCCGGGTCGCTCGCCTCGGTCAGCATCTTCTGGGCGCGCTCCATGCGGCGCTCCTTGGCGATGCGGTCACGCTCGGCCTGGTGCCGCTCGCGCTCCTTGTTGCGGCGCTCCTTCTCGTACTCGGCAAAGGCCTTGCGGGCCGTGTGGTACTCGTCCTTGAGCTTGCGGACGGCCTGGAACTTCTCGCTCTGCTCGGCCTGCAGCTTGGTGCGCTCGTCGCGCAGGCTCGACAGCGACTTGTATGCTTCGTCCTGCTCGGCCTTGATGGCGTCCAGCTCGGCCTGGATCTTGCTGTACTGCTCGCTCAGGGCCTTGGCCTCGGGGTCGTCCATGCTGTCCTTGATCTCCTTGATCTTGGCGCGCAGGTCGTCGATCTGCTTCTGGGCGTCGTCGAACTGGGAAAAGTTCTTGCGAGTCTTGCGCAGCGACGAGATCTCAGCCAGGGCCTTCTTCTCGTCCACCAGCTTCATCATACCGCCGTTGACCTGAGCCTCGAGCCGGGCGATCTCGCGGTCGATGTCCTCGGTGGACTTGTAGGGGATCTTGGACCGGGCCGTCTTCTGCTCGGCGATACGGCTGCGAAGCTGGTCGTCGAGGCGCTTGATCTGGTCCAGCTTGGAGGTACGGGCGTTCTTACCGCCGGCCTGCTTCTGACGGATCTCGTTGGCCTGGGCGATCAACTCGGCACGGCGCTTCTGTGTCGGGTTCTGCGAGTCCTTGTTCTTGTTGGGCTGGGCGAGCTCGATCTTGGCCTTGATGGCGTTCTGTGAGGAGGCAGGTTGTGAGATAGTGAATCATAGCATAGCGCGCAGCAGAGATGGGTGATGGGAAGAGAGGACAAAGAGCCCATAGCTAAGACAATGCAACCATGTGCTTGTCCGATGCATCTACCCAATGCAGGGCCAAAGGCACGGTAACCAATTGAAGAGGCGTAGACCTACATAGCGAGCCATAGCATCATCGTACTCCTTCTGGGCCTTCTTGAGATTCTCATTGAAGAGGGCCTCGTCGGGGCGGGTAGGCCTCGCGGCCGCAGCCGGAGCGGTGGTAGTGGGTTGGGAGTCAGCCATGATAGAGAAGTCACCGGAGACAGGCACAGTTCGATTCCAGAGGCAAGAAGCCGGTTAGGCGAGGAGACACGAGACACAGACAATCGCCGTTTTTGCTACGCCCACGAATGATATGTGCTTTATGGATCGGAGGTGGTGGGACGGAGAAGGTGAAAGGGGGGGGTCCAACAATGAAGAAAGGTTGAGACCCTTGAATTGGAAAGTCTGATTTTCTCCGCAGAACAAAATTCCAAAGTTGAAATCGTGTCTCTCCCCCGATTTCCCTGCGCCGAATCACCGTTCTGTGTCCGTGAGTGCGTCCGTGCGCCTTTGGGGTTCCGGCTCCGAAGGTAACATTTTACCTTGACAAATCTTACAGTCCGTGCGCTGTACCGGTATATCACAGTAAGGTACCTCAATACTGCTAATGGGAACAAAAGTGACATGATTTGGTAAGATCTTTACGACTTCGAGTCGCCTCCGGGCCATACTGCGTGTATGAGGGGCTCGACATAGCCACTGACCAGAGGTACAATGACAAAATTCAAAGTGACACCAACGATGAACCGAACCAAACGAGACCTTGCTGCATTCTCCCACTCATGAGGTTGAAAGTGACCCAGTTTCCAGTCGTAGTTTGGTGTACGATGGGGGTCAAAGACGGAGCAAAGCCAAGCCGGGACTAAGACGATGACCATGAAACCTGCGAGGATCGCTATGAATAGCCCAAGGCTCTTAGGGTCGTGATAGAACATCCATGGTATGAAGGGAACCAGCGCGATGCACACCACGAGGGGACCGCCCGCGACAACGCCGAGGAAGAAGCCCTGCCACGCCTGAAGTGCCGGCGGCCCAGGTGAGAAGCCGCCAAACTTGTCCGGTATGTGGAAGACAGTCGACTGGATCTTGTAGCCGTGTGCAGCGAGGGCGATGTACCGTGGATTGAGATTCCCATCATTGAGTCTCAGTGGTCCCAAGGTGAGTTCGAGGGCTAGCACGCACGGGTTGTAGCCTTTGTAGGGGTCCAGCGGTGCCATGGCGGTTGACACGGGACCCTTGTCCCGGAGTTTTGATTTCTCTGCCATGGTCAAATGAGGATAGAAGTGATACTTGAGTGATGTTATATAAGATGAAGCAGCTCGACAGTTCATGCGGATGAAGTTCCTTGGGAGTTGGGTTGCTGTATTCCTATAATCGTCTCTGGTGATGTGACGGTGAGGGTGACCTGTCTGGCGCTTCTAACTAAGAAAGAAGGAAAGCCACGCCTTCTTATACCACCATTGCCACGACGGAAGGTTTTACTTCACTGAGGGTTTGGTGATTGCCGAAAGCATATTTGACAATCGGAGACAACTTAAAAACAGCAAACTGCATGGTTACACCGTGAAATCGTACATCTCCAAACGATTGCACCATAATATCGTGAGATTCCCGTAAAATCATACAACCTTATAAATCTACCTATCATATAGATCCCAGCCGAGTACGGTTTCATTGATGAGTTGATAGAAGACTTAAACTGGGATCGCGCGATGAGAAAACTCGCATTGTTAAGTCGAGGATGTCTAAGTTGCAGTTGATATCCAAAATGTGGGGCGCCGAAGAGGCTCCAGCCGGTGATTTGCCGGCCGAACCTTCCAACTGGCACCCCTGCAACTTTTTTTGTTCTTGGCCGCCTTCAGCCTTTCAGACCTCCGTCTACGACTTCACGATTATCACAGTACAGTCGCTCCTGACCAACCCAACCAAACCTCCGACCAGCACCACATCGCCCCTCAATACGACACTGCTTCGCCCGCTGAAAGCACAAGATGGACGGAGATCTGTTTGCGAAAGAGGTTGTCCGGCTGTGGCGCGCATGGAAGACGGTCCACGAGATGGTCGGCGACAGGGTAACGTCTCCCTCTTACCCTCCACTGTCCCAGCATTAACTTGGCTCTCTCTTGTCGCTTATCGCCATGACTAACAAACTCTATCAGGGCTACGAACTTGCCGAAGATGAAATCCACATCTCCCTCGACAAATTCAGGCTAGACTACACCAACGCCGACGGCAGTCCAAAGTGAGAACGACCCCCTTCCCTCCTTCTTGCTGCTCAATCCGCTGACCCTAAAACCCTCCGTCCCTTCAACAGCCGCGCAAAGATGCAATTCTCCGCCCGCCCCTCCGAGTCCATGATCAAGAAATACACCCCTCCGCCGACCCCCTCCAACCCGGACCCCGCCCCGGAGTGCGGCAGCATCTGGGTCGAGTTCTGCACCGACACGGGCTCCGTCGGCACCGGCACGATGAAGAAGTTCGCCCACTTCTGCAGCGCCAACAACTACAAGGTCGGCGTCTTCGTCACCCGCGCCGCCCTCTCCCCCGCCGCCCGCCGCACCATGGCCGCCGGCTCCGGCGTCTACACCACCCTCGAGGCCTTCCTCGAGGACGACCTGCTCGTCAACATCACCAAGCACGAGCTCGTCCCCCGCCACCACCCCCTCAGCCGCGAGGAGAAGGCCGCCCTGCTGAAGCGCTACCACCTCAAGGAGACCCAGCTGCCCAGGATCCTGCAGAAGGACCCCATCGCCCGCTATCTCGGGCTGCGGAGGGGGCAGGTCGTCAAGATTATTCGCGACAGCGAGACGGCTGGCCGTTATGCTAGTTATCGGCTCTGTGTATGAGGGAGGTCTGAGTATAAAAAAGTGGGGTGGAATGGGGGTGTCGTTCTTTTTGGCGGCGTTGGAACATTGAGGAACCCTGAGAATTGGCTGGCGTTTGAGGTGCATGGAGTTTTGCATTGCTCTGATGTTGGAGAACAGAAAGGAACTATCCTCCGGAGCATAGCCCGCAGCGAGACAATATAATGCTACGTGTTAAGCGGGTATTACAGTTCGTGCATATGGTCCAAAACCCTCGTCGCCTTGGTTCAAGTTACCGTAATCGATATTATGATTTTGTTATCAATCCAGTGCTGCAGTAGAGACTCTGGGTATAAGCACTGAAGACCTCGAGGCCAAGCCACCATATCTGCAGGAAACAGTGTGCTTGCTGTGACTACCCCCAGCTTAGCTTAGTCTGTCGTTCGCGTCTCTGCAGGAAGCCATATGCGCTAGACTTTAGACGAGACCTGTGGCGCGCAGCGAGCAACTCCTCAACATAGCTGCTACTGCTGCTATATTGCCCAACCATTTCACACCGCATACCAATATCATATCAGAAACTCCCTCAAGACATCGACCCTCGTCCTCGCCGTCTCGGATCCCTGCTCTCCATCGCCCATTATCTGCATAATTTGAATCATCCGAGCTGATGCATCCCATCGTCAGCAAGCAGTCTCCTCGAGGCGCAAAAGAAGTAGACAGGAAGGAAACTCACTAATATCGGCCCTAGCCCTCACAAACAAGGGATCCTTCCCCACCGCCTCCAGCCCGCCAGGCTCCTTCATGGCCTCCCGCAGCACGGTCCCGATGCACAGCGCCTCCAGGAACGCGCGGTGGTTGAAGACCCACCACACGCGGGCCTCGACCTCGAACAGGCTGTACAGCACGAAGAAGGCCGTGATGGCGTCGTGCGCCGCCTCGAGCGTGCCGCGCACGTTCAGCGGCACGTCCGTGCTCTCCGACGCGTGCACCAGCATCAGGTTGTGGAAGTAGTTGCTCGTCAGGAACAGCGTCTGGCGCACGACGCGCTTATTGGTCTGCGCCGTGAGGGCGAGCGACTCGGCGTCCCAGCTACGGAAAATGTCGGGGAAGGAGCGGTAGACGGCCCGGAAGTCGGCGATCAGCTTGGACTTGTGCCGCTGGGTGGTGCAGATCGGTAGGTCGAGGGAGCGGGGCGAGCAGATCGTCTCCTGCACGAGGTTGGCCAGGGTCCAGGATCCACGGATGTAGGCTGTATCGGTCGGGTTGCTGTTTGCGATAGACGACGAGTCGTCGATGAGGTCGTCGACGCTGACGTCTGTGTGGGTTGCAGACGGTGGCAGTGATAGTAGGACCGTGAGGAAGGTATCTTGCAGGAGTACGGCCTGCCAGACTTTGCGCCGCTGGTCTTTCTCAAAGGTCGAGGCGTTGGGGGTGACGATGTTGGGGTCGCGGTGGAGGCCCATGGCATAAGCTTGTCTCATGAGGATACCGCCGAACGCCCATCCGTCTGAGGCGTGGTTATCGTTGATGAGGAAGTAGGTTATCAGTACCATGGCTTGTATAGATCTTAACGACGCAGTGCTGAGGTAAGAGTTCATCCTAAGTGCCTGATTGCTCGCTGACGCGTAGAACTCGGCCGTCTGTTTCCTTTCCACCGGCGACGTGGATGTGACGAACTGGGTCCCCAGGGCGAGCATGACAAACAGCAAAGCCACAAAAGCCGCGTCGGTCCGGTTTTTCTCAATCGGCGGTAGGGCCCAGAAGTGCTCGTAATCCGCGTAAAATGTCTGCCGGTGAAGCATTGGGTATACTGGGTCGACGCATTCGAAGTAGCGGCTTAGAAGAATGTCCGCTTGCAGTTTGTCTGGCAGGACAGAGATCACCTCCGGCAAACCGCCCTCACACGTCCAGTAATTGGCAAACGGGTGCTCTGACCCGATGCCGAAGACGTTTGACGCGCCTGGCTGGGAGTAGGGTACATTGGAAAGGAGGCCGGTCGACAGGGCTATCGCGCCCCGAGACACACCTTGGCTGGTGGTGAGGCTCCTGTCCGCGAAATTGGGAGGAACGGGCGAGTCGGGACCATCTCCCCTCTTCTTGGGAGGCTTGGTCATCCTCCGTCCGTTTGTTGCATTGCGCGACGTCTCCCTAAAGGCAGATGAGTACATATTCTTAATATACTAGGTTATTTTGATACGGCTTACTCGAGGAGGTTAGCAACATGTGCATATTTACACTCTGTCTGGCGCTTTATGCCTGTGACATGTTAGACCTCGACTGCGTGTCACAATAAGTGGGATGGAAAAGGGCGACTTACACGCTAGACAATGTGGTCTTCCTCGGTCACACTACACACGTTGTCAGTATGGTGTAAGGAAGATAACGAGTCTCTCTCCACTCAACGGAAAGCTTTGAAATGCATGGCAGAGATCAGGCGTGATAAGATAGTGCCTTTGCCGAACTAAAAGCTCAGACACAAGCCTGTCCGGACGTCCCCAGGGTTCCGTTGCACTGACGGGTGGTATCTTCAAGACAGCTGTCGATGCGCCGAAGAATGACCAAAAGGAGATGTCTATACATACCTTCGTCTTTCTCTCAACACATTCAAAGCACGAAAGCGTTGGTTTGTTGCGCTTCTGCTTCTTCTTGGGGTACAGCTCACTAGCACCGGAGTTGGCACCGGCGGGTGACGCGGTACTACTGTCACCGTCGCGGGGATGCGACTCGTCTCGACTCGGGGTCACGTCGCTCCTCCCGGCGCCGTTACTCAAGTTCAGCTGCGGGGGCCGCTGGAAGGATTGAGCGTGGCCGTTTACGTCATCGAGTGCATCCTGATAAGAGCGTTTGGAGCCAGCCACGGCAGTGAAACCGCCATTTGTCTGCTGCGGTGCCTGAGTCTCGTAGCTCGGGGCGGTGGATGCGTAGATGGTAGATGCTGGGTTCGGCGACAAGACGGACTGCATGAACGATGCCGGCTCCATCATGACGCATGCACCGGGAAAAAGCAGCCAAATGCCGGGAGTCCTTTTTCAGCTGCAGCGTAGGCTGCACCCGCGCGCGGGTTGATCCTTCGTATCTAGGTAGCCTTGGCGTCCGGGGAAGCGATTGAGCCTTTCGGAAATAAAATGCTTTCGTCTCTATTCTCCCGTCGTTTGTGGTCGTTTCACGTTTGGCGAGGACCCGGTGGTGCCGGGGCGGTTTTGGTGGCTGGAAATAAGAGCTTGGACTAACTGGAAGGTAACTGATCAGTTGAGTGGATGGAAATGGTGGGAAAATGTGCCATCAGCTCCAACTCCAGCAGCCAATCAACTTGGCCGCGCGATCGGCTTGCGAGTTACCGGTACTGCCGGTGAGCAGTAGCCTTACTAAGGTACAGTAGGTCGCAAGCGGAGGTTCTATAGACACTGTTGAACGGCCATGTATAAGTGTAGTTGCGTCAGCAGTTTCTTCCTGCTGCTTACCTCGTTCCGTGGTCAATTGGCCTTCAAAGACCTCCGCATCCGGCACAGTATATTTTCTCAGGATCTCAGTCAGCAAATCACATCACAATGCCCTCAATTGCTTTCGCGGGGTTGAAGCTATGACCCCACTCATTGGCCAGTGAATGACTCGCCCGCTACCGTCTTAAGAGCGGGGCATAAGCTCCGGACATCGAGCCTCCACCGGGAGCTGGACTCCAAAAGGTTGAGCATGTTCTGGAAGAACGAGATGGTTACGAAATTTGATGTACACTACACTGTACAGCCCATGATGGGATGCCCATGTTGAGAATTGTCTCGAGTCAGCTCTCGCGTGTCGTGCATCTCTCCGTTTTATCTCCTGCCACGTGAATGATCGATCGTCTGAAGATACCCCCACTTCCGTGAACAAGTGAATTGCGTCACCGGTTATCACAATGCTGGGCGGCTACACTTTCTTCCACCAGCAACCTCAATAGACAAGTTGGACCTACCTCACTTACTGTGATAGAGCAAAATAAAACTGACTCGCATGCCACTACGAGCAAGCCGACGTGTACCCATCAGTCTCGTATCCAATCTCGTCCACACCACCAGAGCAAACATGACCTCCCAAGCGCCCCAAGTCCCTTCGACCGAAGCGCCCTGGCGCGCCCCCTTCCTAAAACACGTCTCCTCAATGAAGACACCCACCTTCGTCCTCTCCACCCTCCACCCAGCCCCGGCCTCAGAGCAGCTCACACCCGCCATACCCGTCCTCCCTCGCGCCCGCACCTGCATCTACCGCGGCCTCTGGGCCTCGCCCCTCCCGCGCAGCGAGCACAACCCGGCGCCCCGGAACCCACCCGTCTGGGAGTCCGACCTGCCCACCTTCACGACGGACGCGCGCATGCAGAAGGCGGGCGAGATCGTCGACACGTCCGGGCGGATCAACCCCGGTGGCGGCGGGCCGGTGGAGGCCGTGTGGTGGGTCGAGGAGAGCGGGACCCAGTGGAGGGTGAGGGGCACGGCGTGGGTGCTGGGGCCGGGGGCAGACGGCGAGGAGGGCAGGGAGGCGAGGGAGGCTATACGCGCGAGGATGAGGAGGGCGGCGGGCGAGCCGGGCGGAGGGGAGAAGGAGAAGGAGGATGACTGGAGCTGGGAGAGGGAGGTCACGGTGCATTTCGGGAATCTGAGTCCTGGCATGAGGGGGAGCTTCAAGGGCCCGCCGCCGGGCACGCCGATTACCGTGCCGCCTGAGGAGGGCTTGGGGCTCGGACAGGAGGTTGACGACTTGGAGGACGAGGTTGCTAGGAAGAACTTTAGGGTCGTGGTTATCGTGCCGACAGAGGTTGACCAGGTGGAGTACCTCGATCCGAAGAAGCCCAGGAGGTGGGTTTATATCTATCGGGGACGGTCGTGGCAGGCGAAGGAGTCAGGGGGCGAGATCATTGGGGAGTGGGAGAAGGTCGAGGTTTGGCCATAGATGTGTATGGTGCTAAGTGGCAGTGTACTGATGGGTTTGGGTTTATCAGAGGTGTACTATAACATTTGAAATACAGTCCTGCGCGGATCACAAAGTCACGCAATGCCATTTCTGTTCTGCACCCTCAAATACTGAGCCTTGGTCTTAGACCGTAACGCTTATAGCATTTGGAACATGTTTCGTGGCTGTTGAGCAATAAACTGGAGGTGTTGAGAAGACCAGGTTCCTTGCTTGCTGCACCTCATTTCTGTAAGTACCTTAACGAAAATTGCAATTGGAAGTCGAGCATCACGCTGTCACCTGCTAGGGTTACTCGAGTGTGACAGCACAGTCCAGTTTACCCCAGGTGCCATCCGTCACAAGAGGTTGGTTGGCAGATGAAACATCAATATCCAAACTGCATTAATGGACCTCTGTTTACCGGGAAGACGGTAAGTACAGAGTTGGCCGAGCCGCTCGCGCTCCCGCACTTAGTCGCTGCCCAGTGAGATGGAGGGATCACTATCAAGCAGTAAGGGAGTGTATCTAGGGTGCGAAAGGCTGAAGCCGTCGGCACGATCAGATCGGTCCTTTCGATTTATGCTGAATGGCGAAACCCCTTGTTCATCCGTGCTGCTGGACTCGCTATGTCATGCGTAGCATAGTATCGGTAAGGAACCTTTGGGCGACAAAAGGCACACACAGTAATTTGAGACGGGTGTTCCATTATCAATCGCGAAGGACGGGCAGTTGGTAAGGCAGCACACAAAAACTGCAGGACTTGCCGTCACCCGAGCCGTCGATTTGATATCTGAAAATGATGTCTGTTTTGGGAAGCTCGTTGAGCTGGAGCGAGGGGTCGGTTGGTTGGTTGCGCGAATATCACAAGCATCTCAGCGAGTACTGTGAGGTACTTTGGACGCTATGTGAGCCGTGCTGACGGTGGCGTGTGGCAGCCTGCTGGGGGCGGAACCTATAGCGCCCCTCCAACGTGACAGCGGAATACCGAGGCCCAGAAAGGTAAAGCGACATCCTGACGTTGAAATTCATGCAGCCTTGCACGTGGGAAGATCATCTTTGGACTCACCGTGAGAGATGCTTCCAAAGACGTGGTCTGCTGTATGCAGCGGCATACTCTACTGTAGTACTACTATGATAGTAGTACCTTTGAAAAGGGAATGATATGATGCCCAGTGAAGGATCGTGTCCCTCGCTGGATATCAGATCAGAACGGGCGCCTTATCAAAGCAGGTGCGATGGGACTTGTCCGAATTGAGCAGCCGCGAAGAGTTACAGTTTCGGTCGAGGTCGCGTGACTTGGTCTTCATTCCAGCCAGCCAGGCCACCCCCCGCTCCGCCTCGGCCCGACGATGGGATGTCTCAATCTACCCTGAGACAGCATCGACTCTCTGCGTACCATTGAATCATTCGAGCTAATGTCCAACATTGAGCAGAGTTCACACCAACAGACATCAATGTCATCTGTGAAATTAGGGCAACAATACCCTTGCCCGAATAGTGTGGTATAGTATAGTGAGGTTGTTGGCGTCAATTACTGTGGTACAGCACGTAGTTATACGTACCCCCGCCAAGTACAGTGGAGGTGCCTTATTTGTGCAGGGTTGCAGGATCGTCGGTTCAACGTTATGATAAGAACCCAGTCTGCCAGTGAACCCCACTGCCACATGGTGTGGCAGCTGTCGTTTGGCGCCAAGGACACCTCAGGTACTTGGGAAAGACATGGAGATCCTCTGCAAGGACACTGTGGACCGCTCTAAACCTGTCAGTGTGTCGAAATGCAACATCGCCGAGGTTTCACTTTGTGTAGGTTTTGTCTGCCTTTGCAATAATCTCGTTAAAAAGGACTTTTTGAAACGTTTCTCCCGACCCCCTAGCCCTGCTGGCTGCTGGCCTAGCGGACTTTCTCGGTTGAAGCTAAAGATTCTCGTGGGCCCATTCTGGCAGCCGGTCGATCGTTAGTTCAATGGTCCCCAGAGAAGATACCAAAATGCTCGCAATCCTGGTTGACAGTCGTTGGGAAGCGAAATGATTGGAAGACTCGGTCCAGCATGGCTTGGGTTTCCCGCTATCTACCAATCCCCGGCACAACCTGCCACTTGTTTCGTCCCTCAAGGCCTTTCTTATCTCTTGGAGCTTTGAAAGGGCTGGGAACTCCTAACAACCCACGTGGTGGGGATTATGGGTACGAGCCGGACGATTTTCTCCAATTCGGAAACATGGGGATCCCTGAGAATGATTTGCACAGTTCCGCAGTATGAACAGCTTTTTGCAGCAAGTTTTTTCATCGGGGATCTCCAAGCACAAAGTACTTGTCCAGGACCTTTCTTGCAGAGGTTGGCAATTGGTTCCGGAGGCGGTGACCGAGTGTGCGAGTCTGGTCGAAGGAGGCGCATGTGTGTTCCACCACTCTGGCTGACCACTTTTTGGGGGTCACAGTCTGCCAGTCACTGCCAGCCACTCACGACTCGTTTAAATTTGCCCAGCATTGACACTGGCTCTCAGCCGAGTTCTGCGTGACCCTCATCCGATCCCTGACGATTGCCGCTGATGTGCTGCTATTTCCTACGCACCTCTACCAGCGCCTCGTTGATCCGCCCAGGGTCCAACGAAAGACTAGATTTGGGCCACCCGTGGACCAGGACTTAGATAGCGCACACCATCCCGGTCTATCCAGGCGTCCATCCCGTGTGCTGCTGCGCTTGTGCGTATCGGCGACTCACTAGTTCTTGGGTAGTGCCACACACAAGTGCTGCATATGATTAGCTCTGGATCCTGTTCCCGTCTTCTTGTCAGCACTTCCTTTCGCCTCCTGCCGCACCGTCTCGCTCGTTTCCGATCCTCATTCTTCCTACGTTCTCTCCTCTTCTCCTCGAGAATCACCCGTAGCAGGAAACCCGACTTAAGACTCACGCCCGAACTAATATGCGTCGTGTTTTTGGTATACATGTCGAAAGGTTCGAGTCGTCACAACCACTTTGTCAATGAATCAACGCCGCTACCCGCCGCCATTACGACCCCGGACCGCACTGTTAGGTAACGCAAAACTCGCCGACTTCGCACTAGATCTTCGAATGTCGATACGACTATCGCCCGACCAGACACCACAACATAGAAAAGAATCTTTACATCTCGCAACAGATAGAGCATAGGTCTGCACCACGCCCTTCCCCCCCCGCTCGTCCCTCCACGGAGGTTGACGGGCGCGGCAGCCCCGTCGTCCCAAGCGGCGCAATGCCACTCTACTCAGATCCGCCGCCGCTCCGGCCGTTCACGGAAGACAAGCCGACGCTCCTCGTCTGTTGGTGGATCACTATGTTCTGCACGGTGATCATCCTGCTGCGAGTTGGCGGCCGGTTCGTGAGGTCGGAGCGGCTTTTCAGGGAGGACCGGGTGGCTGCGCTGGCACTAATACCTCTCTACCTGCGCATGGGCTGCGTCCATGTAATCCTGATATACGGAACCAACAATGCACAGCTGGCAAACGCACACCTTTCGGAGGAGGAATTGCACAACAAGAGGATAGCAAGCGGTCTGGTACTTTTGAGTCGGATACTCTACGCCGCAACGTGGGTCGTCCTGGAAATCCAAAAGGAATGCGGGAACCATGTGCTAACTCTAGTTTGACACAGGCTGTGGACCCTTAAGAACACCATACTCGAATTCTTCAAACGCCTAAACGTCACATGGGAAAGGTCGTACGAGATCACCCTGACTCTCATCCGCTGCACCCTGGTCGCGACATTTGTGGCGGTTGTCATCAGCGATCTCGCCGAATGCCGCCCCTTTTCTCACTACTGGCAGGTTCTGCCGGATCCAGGCGGCCAATGCCGGCAAGGATATGCCCAGCTACTGACTATGGCCGTCTGCAACATATTTACGGATTTACTGCTGGTCATCTTCCCCATCCCCGTCATCGTAGGGAGCGGCATGAGCCTCAAGCGCAAGATCCAACTCATCCTACTCTTCTCGCTCAGTTTGGCGCCGGTAACAGTCACGTTGTATCGTGTGCCTAACATCATCGACGACCACGGAAGTCAGCGCAGCCGGTCGCTATACGCATCGGTAGAGTTGCTGTTCGCCACGGCGGCCGCTAACGCCCTAGTACTAGGATCTTTTGTTCGAGACCGTGGTGTGAAGAAGAAGAGATTCAAGTACGGGTCAATTGCGGCAGGATCGATGGAGCGCTCCTCAGGTTCCAACTCGCGACGACCGACACTAAACAAGCACTGGGGGAGCTTGGAAGATCTGGCCAGGGATACAGGTTTCGGTGTGCAGCCGGAGCTGCGACGGAGCGACACGGAAGCTCATGACCGCCTTTATATGCCCGCTCCGACGTTGACATCGTCGAACGACATGGACAACTGGCACTTTCCCAGCCAGAAGAGAAGTAGCGCTTCACGGAGCGACGATTCTCTGTTATCGCGAGATCAGTTGGTCAGCTCGAGGAGCAACTCCAACGCGACACCGCGGAAGGTGTCATTCTTTGACGTTGGCGGCCTGCTGGATGATCAACCCCTGAGTCGGCGGGACAGCCACATTTCGAGCGAGGGAGGCCCTGTATCGCCTCACAGCATGCCATCGCAGTCAGTGCCTGCGAGCGGCAGTGGGTTCCGGAGGGGCTCGACTGCCTTCCTACAAGATATTGGCGGATTGTTAAGTCCGTCAGGCTTCAGACCTACTAATTACACACACATCTCCAAACATAAGGCCGCCACAGAGCTACAACCCGTCATAGCCGAAGGCGAGCCTTTGTATTCGGCACCATCGCCATCTCACCCTTCGACAGGGGCGCAGAACCTCGTTCTGCTTGACCCCGGTGGACTTCTCGCTGGCAAATAAACGCAGCTTGCGACGGCTTCACAAAGAAAAAAAACTGGTGAACCCGATTCTGCTCTTACCTACTTTACACTAAGGTCCCAGACAAAAAGTATCTGGGACCGGAGCGAGGCGTCGGGTGTTGAGGACATACCACCACACTTTGAACTTGGACATATTTGGGCAGGATCTATATATGATTGGGGTTTACGACTGGATAATGACCCGGAATCTAACGGGATTGATGAGATAGAGAGGGACCTGGTTGTCTCTCCTTGGTTTCGCTTTACGATGGCGTACGGCATGATGTGTGTTGGGCATGATAGCATCGTGGCAGCATCTACGGATATCGTTTTGGGACCCTCTTTTTTGACATATACCCCCAGCTTGGATCAAGCGATATTGTTAGGAATCTAATCACATCAAATAGAGGCATGTTGAATGCTTACAACCATGGCTGGCGTGTTCGTGCGACATGTGATTCGCATCGAGGTACTCGATAGCTTGTTGCCTTCTTTGATGATAAAGAGTGCTTTGCACAGTTGACTCTAATCCGCCAACAGGTGCCGCGACTGCCGTGCTCGCCGTTGATCTGCTTTTGCGATGGCCGAATGCTACCTGGGCGATCTCTCCCCACACCGCCGTGACCATGGTCCGTGGCAATTACACTACGTAGACTTGCAGTGGTGCTGGTTTTCATGAAGAGCCCTGAAAGTCCCCTTCGGCCCGTTTATGACGACCACTTCTGCCACTGTCACATGTGGCCCAAAGCTACCGCCAGCGACTGTGGTAGTCTCACCTCTTACCGTGGTATCTGGCAGCCCTGACAGTCCTGACTGCCCTACCCTGCCTTTAAAATGCTTGCCCCCGAAGAGACCCCATAACGGGAATGAGGGACTAACCCAAATATTTAGTGCTGACCTAATATTGCAGAACCGACGACATGTTCTGGCGTACTGTACGAATAGAGCGAACGCAACCCTAACCCTGACACACAGCCTTGTTGCGCTAGTGGATTGCGGGGGCGGGGTCCGCAGAAGGCTGCGAAGGAAAGTTTTATTTTCATCAATGAGATTTCTCCAAAGCTCCCTGCCTTGTTAGCAGTGTTCTGTTCCTTTCAATTTACGTACCACCGGAACGGTAAACCACGCCCAATAAGAATCATGGGTCGAGGCGGTTTCAGGGTATGCTTCTCTTGTGTCGAGGTCTAATTATAACTGTCTGGATACTGACTTGGTAACCCGCAGAATCGCAACCGCGGCGGCGGCATGCGCAGAGATCGCAAAGATCGCGATGCCAATCCCCAAGGCCAAGGTCACCGCCCCTACACAAAGTATCCTGACGTGGTCAAGACGAACGAGAGGCTTGAGCAGTACTACAATGCGCTGCTAAGTCTACCCGAGGAGGAGAACAAGGCCTTCTGGGATGCGCTTAGGCGCGAGCTTCCCAACAGCTTCCGATTCTGCGGCTCCAAAGGGTATTGTGCCATTTGCTCAAGAGCCAATTCAACTTCTACGCTCACTAATATTCTACCAGACACGCATTGGCTGTAAAGCGCCTCCTACAAACGAGGTATATCCCCGAGATCACCAAGATCGCCCACCACGACGGTCAGCCCGTCACCCCTCCCGAGCCAGTACCATGGTACCCCGACAACCTCGCATGGTGGATGACCACCCCCAAGAATGTTATCCGCAAGTTCCCGCCCTTTGCATCCTTCCAGAAGTTTCTTGTCTCCGAGACAAGCGTGGGCAATATTAGCCGCCAGGAGGTCGTGAGCATGATTCCCCCCCTGCTGATGGACCTGAAGCCCGGCATGACTGCCCTCGACCTCTGCGCCGCCCCTGGAAGCAAGGCTGCGCAGCTTGTGGAAATGGTTCATCGCGGCGAGGAGGCGCGGCTGCACAAGGTGATGCAATCATTCACTGGCGAAGATACCAGGGAGGCCAAGGATGACCCGGAGGAGGAGGAGGCTGCCAAGCTGGAGGCGGATCCGAGCGACGATGGTCGGGCTACTGGGCTCATGATTGCCAACGATATGGACTATAAGCGCAGCCACATGCTGATCCATCAGCTCAAGCGACTCTCGTCACCGAACTTGATTGTCACGAACCACGACGCGACGCTCTTCCCTCAGCTCAGGATACCCAATCCGCAGGACCCTACCAAGAACAACTACCTCAAGTTTGATCGTATTCTGGCTGATGTACCCTGCTCGGGTGATGGCACTCTTCGAAAGAACGTCAACATGTGGAATGACTGGACGCCCGGCAATGCCCTTGGTCTGCACACCACCCAAGTTAGGATCCTGGTGCGCGCTCTGCAGCTGCTCAAAGTTGGAGGGCGTGTCGTCTACTCGACATGCAGTATGAACCCGGTGGAGAACGAGTCCGTTGTGGCAGCAGCGATCGAGCGGTGCTGCGGGCAGGATAAGGTCGAGATCGTAGACTGCAGCGACCGACTACCCCTCCTCAAGCGAAAAGACGGTATGAAGAAATGGAAGGTCATGGACAAGTCTGGCCGCATGTGGAACACGTGGCAGGAGGTCGAGGAGTACACCAAGAGTACCGAGGACGGAGTGGCCCCTGGCCGTCTCGTCGAGACCATGTTCCCTCCCACGCGGGGTGACTGTGTCGATCTGCCTCTGGAGCGGTGCATGCGTGTCTACAGCCACCTGCAGGACACGGGCGGTTTCTTCATCACGGTGCTGCACAAGAAGGCCGAGTTCAAGGCTAAGCCCGAGGCCGCGGCAAAGCAGCCGGTGCACACTAACGGCGTCAAGCGTCCGCGGGAAGAAACTGCCGCCGAAGACCTGGAGTCTAAACGGCCGAAGACCGAGGGCGGTGGCGACGTTAAGGGCGATGCAGAGGTCATCAGGAGCGAGACTGAGGCTGCCATACCCGATAACGAGCAGGACACGATCAAGCCAGAGGAGGACATCAAGGCCACCATATCAGCACCGGGTGAGGAGGCCCAGACCGAAGTCTCCGCTGAGGAAGCCCAACCCGAAGCAGCCGTCGCCGACCAAGCGATGCCAGATGCAGACGCAACACCCAGCACTTCCACCGCCCAGACCCCCGCAGCATCAACTCCGACCACGTCTGCGCCCCCGCCCAAGCGGCGCCCCGACGGGCCCTTCGAGGAGCCCTTCAAGTACCTGTCCCCGGACAACCAAGTGATCAAGGACGTGACGGCCTTCTACGGCATCTCGCCCCGCTTCCCGACAGACCGCTACATGGTGCGCAATGCCGCAGGCGAGCCGGCCAAGGCCATCTACTACACCTCGGCGCTCGTGCGTGACCTGTTGACGCTCAACGAAGGGCGCGGCGCAAAGTTCATCCACGGCGGTGTCAAGATGTTCGTGAAGCAGGACGCGCCCTCAGCCGAGGTGTGCCGGTGGCGGATCCAGTCCGAGGGCATGCCCATCCTGCACGGCTATGTCGGCGCCGACCGCGTCGTGACGCTCACGAACAAGGAGACGCTGCGCAAGCTGCTGGTCGAGATGTTCCCCAAGATCTCGGGCGACCTGTGGCAGGGGCTGGGCGAGATTGGCGAGCGCGTCAGGGACATCGGCATGGGCTGCTGCGTGCTGCGGGTCGAGCCCGACGGGACGGATCCGGACTTTGCGGAGCGCATGGCGCTGCCGCTGTGGAAGAGCTTCCAGAGCTTGAACCTCATGCTGCCCAAGGAGGATCGGGCAGCCATGCTGTTGAGGATCTTCAACGACACGACGCCGCTGATCAATATCACGCAGGTTAACGGGGCGAAGAAGGCGAGGGAGGAGGAGGAGGCCAAGGCCACCGAGAAGGTTGAGGGGGACAAGGTTAAGGCTGAGGCGGTGAAGGGTGAGGAGGGTGATAGGGCTGCTAAGCCGGAAGAGGATGTTACTGCTGCTGATCAGATGGCCGCCACTGTTGCTGAGTAGTGCTCGGCGGTCAGGTGCAGGGTTAAAGTCGAGGTTGATGGGGCAGTCAAGCAGGAAGTCGGAGTCAAAGCCGAGAAAGAGGAGGGGGACATTGTAGTCAAACAGGAAGACAGATCGTCTGATGTGGATGGCGCATCGTTTGTTGCCGGGTAGAAATTGGCGTCGAGACGGCTCTGGGACTCACTGTGGGGGCTGCCGATGGGACGGCGCCGCGCGGATATTGTACTGTACGATTATTACGACTCGTGGCAGCAGCGCCGTTAGGTCACGAAAACGTGCGAGTAGAAATGGACAGGGTCTGAAGGTATAGACAGGCAATCTTTTCCTTAGGTATCCACGGGCTACTATTGAAGTGAGGGCTCCTGATGTCCTCCGTACGAACTTACAAACGCCAAGCATGGGAGCAATCTTGTGATCATGGCCCAGGAACCCTTTTGACAGTGAACTTTCCTCATTTCGTCCGCGAGTGTTTCCCTTGCTCCGCCCCCTATGAACCAGACCAAAGAATTGCGGGACACCAACCACCCTTGAAAACTCCAGAGACGCCAACTCATGCTCGCGCAATGATATCGTCACACAACAAACGGGATTACGTAGCTATCGGAACCATTTCAATCTCATTTCTCTCAAGAGCTTCTCAACGCGGCTCGTTGGTGGGCACGCATTTCCGGTTGAGCATGTTCACGTGGAACTCGTAGATGCCCTTTTCCGCGCCGACGAACCTGTTCATTTTCTGTCAGCAAGTCCATAGCACCCCTTGGTAGTACCCCCGACACAACTCGGTCATCAATAGGGAAAGACAAAGGAAGAACAAGAGAACTCACAATTTCCGCCCGTCCTCACTCCACGCCAACCCCGCCGTGTCGAACGGGTCGGCCATCGAGTGCCTGAGCCCCAGCCCCATGCGCCTGGCAGGATTCGTCTCCCACTCCCTGATCAGGAACGCGGCTCTGTCGCGGCGCCGCGCGTCCGCGTCCACGGCGGCCCGGAGGTTGATGGCCGCGTGCGGGCCAGTGTCGTACAGCGCCGCCGCCGGGGGGTGCGGGCTGCCGGTGTCGAACGACAGGTTCCACAGCGCCTCGAGGTCCGACCACGCGCTCGTGCTGGGCGGCAGGTCGCCCATGAGCCGGGAGGCGAGCGCCCGGCGCGCCGAGAGGGTGTCCTCGCTGCCCCCGCCCGCCGTCGTGGTCGTGGTAGAGGTGGCCGGGGCCGCACGGCTGCGACCGCCGGGCCCGCTGCCGCGCGGGTCGCCCGACGGCGGCGTGGGACGCGTGTGTGCGCGGCGGCGGAGCTCCTCGCTCTCGGCTTCCTCCCGCGCGTAGTTACGGATGCGTTCTTGGCGCTCCATGTTCTCGCGCAGGCGCTCTCGCTGGTCCCGGATGTCGCGGATGCTGCCCAGCACGTCGTTGACGGCTGCGGATACGACGGCGCTCCGCTCCGTCCGGGCAGCGTCAGCGGACGTTGTCATTGTCCGGCGTGCGTCCGAGGTGCGGTCTCCGAGCAGACGCTGTGTGGCTGTGGCTCTGAGGGCGGCGCGCTCCTCACGCCGGCGGCTGTACACCTGGAGGGCTTCGAGGACGCGTGTCTCGTCCGGTGTCAGAGGTTGGTTCAGGCGGTCGATGTCAGCATCGGCAGAGGAGCCGGACCCTAGATGTCTGGATATTTCTGCGAGGTCAGCGTTGCTTGTCGGCGTCAGTCTGGAGGTGTCAGTGCGGTCACTCCTGAGGAGACGAGGGTCGATCGAGCCCCTGTCACTGAGGGAGATGTGGTCGTAGTCCTCCTCCTTGTCGAGGTGGAGGATCTGACGGGATATACAGCCGTTCCGCATGTCTGCTACGCCTACTCGGCCGCGGTCTTCGGTCCATGCTAGCAGGTCGATCGGCCCAGGTGCAAACTCCATGGCCCTAACTGCACCCAAGGTGTTATTTGGCCGAGAAGAAATGAAGGAAGTGACCAGAGAGATAGCGTCTGGGTCGGTAATGATGCTGGTGTCGAAAATAGAAATAGCGCCGTATTGAGTACCGACAGCTAGATAGCGTCCAGAGCTAGAGAAACAGGCTGCAAAGCTTCCGCGGTTGTCTGACCTGTCCTCCTTGCTCTGACTGATGAGGTGGATCTTGTTGCGCTGCATCCAGCGATATATTGGCTTGTAAGCCGATCCGAGGGCTTCTCTCGTATGTCTGTTTATACAGACTTGCTCATATATGTACAGATACGGATCATCACTGATAGCGATCAGGAGCCGTCCGTCAGGCGAGCATACAGCGCGGTTTACGCAGTCGGGATACTCAATCTCGACCAACAGCTCTTGAGTGCGCAGGCTGACAATAGCGACTGACTTGTCATTATTTGCCAGCACGGCAACCGGCTCGTCATACGCGCCTTCGAACGGCTTCGGGCCGGTTGGTGGAAACCACAGGGTGATACAGTTCACCCTTTCTTTCCCGAATTGCTTGCTCTTGCCGACGAGGTTCTTCCGCGCGTGTGCCAGGGTACGAATACTCTGCCGCACGCGCAGGGAGCTGACTAGGTCACCAGTTTGTTCTAGGAGTTGTGTCGCATCGGGGTTTGAGTCCAGGGCCTGTTCCAGGGCCGCGTCGTCTGTCGCAATGTCAGGCGGAAACGAGTCTTCGTTCAGGTCAATGGCCGTGAACTCTCCAGTCTCGCCGCCAGAACATATCCAGCCATTTTTGGCGACCAAACAGCGGGGGAGAAAGGGTAGGATATTTATCGTCTCGGTCTCGCGCGTGTCGGTATCGAGTCGCTGGACCTGGAGGTTTCCAGCGCCGCTGGGATAGTAGACAATGTTGCGTCCTTCGGCGCTGATCAGGGAACGTAGTTGCCAATGCCTATCACACAGTAAATATCTCGGATCGGACAGAGGAGGAGGGACGGGCCGGCATGGTCATATATGTGCCCCCGTGCCGACTTTGGGGAAGGAGACGTACACTGTACCTATTGTGGCGCGGTAGTGCCGGCGCGGGGTTGCGAGGATGAGGGCTTCGGTTGGATGGTATCTGTTTTTCCATGCAGACAGCGTTAGCGACAGCTTCGTTGACAATCTTAAGTACCGCAGGCGGCATATCATCCATGCATGTACACGCCACGCAAGGCCATAGTGGTGCGCTGCGTCATGGCGAAGACAAGGACATACGCATCTTGGTCTTTCACAGCCATGACGGCCGCGTCGCTAGTCGCCAAGAGATGCCTCGCTTCTGATGATTTTGAGTGCGATCATCCAGCTAGGAGGTGAGGTTGGTGCTGGTGGATGTTCGCAGCGTCGTCAGTGTCGTCAACTTTGCCGTATCCAATATCTGTCAGCAATATAAAGACCAGGCGCAAGCTCCCTAAAGCAGAATTCAAAGCTAGTAGACCGCAGCTTTATCTCTGTGCAAGAAAGAGAGGTCGAGATCCAAGGGATAGCGGGAGCGAAGATGAGGAGACGTAAAGGCTTGAGGCGACTGACGGTTCAAGAGATTGGATTCCCCAAGAAAGAATACGGGTAAAGGCTCAATGTGTGCAATGTGCCATCACCTCAGCGGTTGCTAGATATGACGTTTGGCGGACCGAGAGGCAGAATAGCCAGAGCTCCGTACGGGAGGGTGGAAGTACCTATGAAGTACTTGATTTTAGCCATGATCAATGCAGTGTTACCATGTATCTAATCAGTCTCCTCAACCCAGGCGGGGCATTCACTCCCCAGAATCCAGATCGACAAGTACCCCGGTACCGACCTACATGTACCCTACAGGCCGTGACTTGACATCACCGCTACCTTTCATTACCTACCTAGGTAGTCCACGACGTCGACCAGCTCCTGACACCTGCCAATCCCACACCACCAGACACAAGGCAGGTATCACCGTGACCGTATCTAATCCCGGGGAAAGACATGGACAGAGAAAATGGCTACCGACGGCAGCACAGAGCAGCCGGCCAGAGACAACAGCAAGGCCAGGACCAACGGTAACGGCAACGGCTACAACGACAGCAGTTACGACGGCAGCAGCAGCAGTGCGACCATCCATAATGACGACGATCTACGGAATAACGAGTCTCCGCCCATCTTCCCCTCTCTGAAGAACAACGCAAACGCCGATGCCGAGTCTATGCTGCCCACTAGCGCTGCTGCCCCGGCTCATACCGGCGCAGCTCTCGACGACAACAACGATGACGAACCTGCCGTAGCATCGCCCTTCGTGCGCACCTCTAGCCCAGAGTCGGGCACTCGCCCTGGTCTCGTTGCCAGCGTTGACGAGTCCGAGGAGGAAGTCCGCACTCCTGACGGTCAGAAGACGGGAGCTCCCGCCAGAGTGGTGCACAAGATGCATAAGTTCAGCCTGTACGAGACCGCCAGTCGCTTCTATATCGTCGGCGGTGACATCACTGAGAAGCGCTACCGTATACTCAAGATCGACCGAACTGCCGACGATGCCGCTGAGCCCAGCCTCACCGACGATAAGACCATCTACAGCCAGAAGGATATGAACCAGCTGCTGGACACCATCGACGACGGCAACAAGGGCACCGGCGGCCTCAAGCTGCGGTGCACCACTTGGGGCCTGTTGGGCTTCATCAAGTTTACCGGCCCTTACTACATGCTCCTAATCACCAAGAAGAGCACCGTGGCCATGATAGGCGGCCACTACATATACCAGATCGACGGGACAGAACTCATCCCCCTCACACCACGCAACTTCAAGGCTGACCAACGCAACACCGAGGAGTCTCGCTTCCTGGCTATCCTGAATAATCTCGACCTGACGAGGTCCTTCTACTACAGCTATTCCTATGACACTACGCGCACCCTCCAGTACAACATCATACGAGAGCGAAACGCACTGATCAACGGCCAGGTTCCGACGTCGGACGACGACTTCAACCCCATGTTTGTGTGGAACAACCATCTCCTCCAGCCGGCTGCCAAGACACTGAATACGCCCTATGACTGGTGCCGGCCCATCATCCACGGCTATATCGACCAAGCTGCCATCGACATCTACGGTCGCACAGCCTACGTCACCATCATAGCCCGCCGAAGCCGCTTCTTTGCCGGTGCGCGCTTCCTCAAGCGAGGAGCCAACGACCTCGGCTATGTGGCCAATGATGTCGAAACAGAACAGATCGTGTCGGAGGCTCTGACGACCTCCTTCCATGCACCCGGTCCTAAGTTCTATGCCAGCCCTGCCTACACTAGTTACGTCCAGCATCGTGGCTCTATTCCCCTTTACTGGACCCAAGACAACACAGGTGTGACG
Source organism: Coniochaeta prunicola (assembly GCA_007388105.1). Lineage (NCBI taxonomy): Eukaryota > Fungi > Ascomycota > Sordariomycetes > Coniochaetales > Coniochaetaceae > Coniochaeta > Coniochaeta prunicola. Next base: position 185,640 of record SMOB01000041.1, read on the forward strand.
CCCAAACCACCCATAGAGCTTAATCTCGTCGACCCTTTCTACACCGCCGCTGCTCTCCACTTCGATAATCTCTTCGAGCGCTACGGCGCTCCCATATACATATTGAATCTCGTCAAGGCTCGCGAACGGACGCCGCGCGAGAGTAAGCTGCTGGATGAGTACACCCGAGCGGTCGACTATCTAAATCAGTTCCTCCCCGAGGGCAAGAAGCTGATCCACCGCGCATGGGACATGAGCCGGGCTGCGAAGAGCCGCGATCAAGATGTCATAGGGACTCTGGAGCACATCGCGGAGGACGTACTCACCACGACCGGCTTCTTCCACAACGGAGACGGCCATACGAGCCCTATTCGCGTGCAGAATGGCGTGGCTCGTACAAACTGCATCGATTGCCTAGACCGCACCAACGCAGCACAGTTCGTGATCGGCAAGCGCGCACTCGGCCACCAACTGCACGCGCTGGGCATGCTGGATGACACGCAGATCAACTACGACACCGACGCAGTGAATCTGTTCACGCACATGTACCACGACCACGGCGACACGATAGCTGTGCAGTACGGCGGCTCTCAGCTGGTGAACACGATGGAGACATACCGTAAGATCAATCAGTGGACCAGTCACTCGCGGGACATGATAGAGAGCTTCAAGCGCTACTATAATAACTCCTTCCTCGACGGGCAGCGGCAAGAAGCCTACAATCTCTTCCTAGGCAATTACATCTTTGCCCAAGGACAGCCGATGCTCTGGGACCTCGCCACAGACTATTATCTCCACCACGCCGATCCGCGCACCTGGCTCAACCACATGAAGAGAGACTACATCCACTGGTATACAAACGAGTTTCTCGAGGAACGCAAGCTTCAACCGTATCCCCCTTACAAATCCGAGATAACCGCCAAACCGGTCTCCGCTCTGGATGACTACTGGCTAGAGTACTACCGCCCGTCGACCCTCTCTTCCTTCTTGAAGATGTTCTGCTACAAGATGAACTCGACTATCAAGTACATCCCATTCAAATCCTCTCAAGACGGCCGTTACGACCTGTCTCCCTTCCGCGTGCGAAACGAGGGAGACCCAGAAGGGCAGGTCAAGAAACAACCCAAGAAGGGCGTCACCATCGTGGATCACAATGACATGGCCCGGCTCGCTGACGACGACGACGCGGCCTCCATCCGGACCGAGCAGACAACGGCTTCCACATCGCGAGGCATCTCACTGCAACGCTGGCTCCAGCCCTCCCACGACAAGATGTCCGTCACCAACGGCAATGGCACCCTGCAATCCATTATGAAAGACCGGCCCAACCCCTCGTCCGAGGACCACAAGGCCAAACCCACCCAACTCGAGAAGTCGCGTGCCGCGCAGTGGACATTTAAAAAAGTCGTGCACGAGTCGTTGAACCCCACCGTGTCGGCGGCGGAAGCGGAAGACTACGCGCGCTACGTCAAACACCCGCAGAACCTACCCCTCGTGGTGTCGCTCGAGACACCGGCCGGCACCGAGATCGAGGCCGAGTACGCCGAATACGTAGCCGGGGCCGGCGGGTGGCAGCTGGACGGGTTGGGCGGAGCGGGGGCGGCGGGCATTGGCGAGGAGGACCTGGGCGTGTACGAGGAGCTGCTGCGCGTGGGCGATAACCCGCTGACCGTCACGGAGGAGGACGCCAACAAGAAGCGATACAAGGCCTACCGGAAGTGGCTGCGCGGCAAGAGCCTGTTCAAGCAGCAGCCTGTCGACTAGGAGTCTACTGGGTATCTGGTTGAGCACGGCTCGATGGATGTCCTGGCTTGTTCTTGTTATCCCGAGCGATGAAGCGGGTATGAGTGCTGCCCATTTTGCGGAGCAGTGTTGTCTTCGTAATGTCGGTATGATAACTGTGACGAACGTTTTGGTGTGCGTTTTACTCTTGTTAAGATAGTATGATACCCAGGCTTAGATAGGAAACTCGACAATTTTCCGTTAAATTAACCTCGATCGCCTGCTTGAGCATGTCGCCTCGCTCACTTCCAGCAGCATATAGAGTCAATTAACGTGCCCTGATAACCATCACCAGCGTCATACTGACCATAGACGCAGCTTACTGCTTTGGGATATCTGGTCGGAGCCTCTCTGGATAGAGTTGGCCCTCTACCGCGCAGCAAAATTTCGCAAATACCTGCCATTCAGACGATCCTTTGTGTCTGTTTCTTATTGTTTTTACTGTTATTATCATGACTAACTCGGCCCTAACAGTCCAACCGTCACGGCCTCCGATACACCAAACAGTTCAGCCAGAGCAGGTTCTTTAGCAACCAACGGCGCCACTCTCTCACCTAGATCAACACCGCCGCTCTTCGCGACAGCAGCTAGCATGGCTGCAGTCTTCCTCAACTCCCGTCTTATTATCCCGATCATCTCTTCTCTCCCCCCTTTCCCCTCCGTCTCTTCTTCCCAATCCCGAAAATGCACCCAAGCCACCACCACAATCCCAACCATCTCATCCGCCCAGACCCCCTCAATCAGTCTCGGCCAACAGTTCTCGATCACGACCTGCAGCGCTCTCACGCCCGCCACCAACACCTCGGGTCTGCCGTACGCGAACGGATCGGTTATCACCCCCTTCAACATGGGCACCAGGTCCTTGAGGTGCTTCACGGCCCCCAGCCCCAACGCGGCAACCACCTTCCCGGCCTTCCGCATAAGCACCTCCACGACGCGGGGCTGCTCGGGACAGTGGAAGTACCCCGCCAGCACACCGCCTCTCAGCACCTTATCCAGCAGCCTCCTTGCCTCTTTTTTCCGTCTGTCGTCCGTCTCCCCCCTAGCCTCTCCGTCCTCCTGCGCCAGTTTCGCCGCCAGGACCAGCAGCGCGTCATACGCCGGGTCCAGCAGCGCGACGCTCTCCCCCTCGGGCGTGAGGGACGGGAGGTAGCCCAGCGTCGGGAAGACGGCGTCCTCGAATACTGACGCCAGCCCTGTCGCGCGGAGCTTCGCGGCCGGGAACTTAGCTAGGAAGAGGGTCGTGAGGCGAAGGCCGCGGGCCCGCACCCGGGTCAGCGGGTCGTCTAGGAGGGTTAGTAGCGGAGGGATGTAGAGCGGCCATTGGAGGTTGTTTTCCTGTTTTTAATATTGTGAGGGAGGAAAACTTATCAAGGCAGGATCTAGGGGGGAAGGGAAAAGGGGAAAGGGAAAAGTAAAAATCACGTACGTCTGCTTGTGCAACGGCCCACGCTAGGACGGGTATACTCCGCAGGTCCTCGAACTTCCAGGGCTTGGTCTGTCGCGAGTCGTCCGGCAGACCTTGATTGCGGTCGAGATCATCGTCGGGGAACTCGGCCTTGCGGCCGGACGCGGTCACGCCGGCGGGTCGGGACTTGGAGAAGAGCTTCCGAAGATATCCTTTAAGTACAGACTCGACGAGGAAGCTGGGCTGGTCTAGGGCTGAAAGTTGCTTGGCTAGGAGGTTGGAAGCGAGGCTGACTGTGGGGGGTGTGCTCCATGATTCGGAGGCGTCGGAGAGAGAGATTAGAGTTACCAGGCCGTCGTCGTCTAGGCCGTCGTTTAGGCCCTTGCTTGAGTGTTGGCAAAGTTGGATGAGAGCCGTAAGACCGGTTTCGGCAACATTGAGGCAGCGCTTTGCCACTTTTTCGTATGGGTCGTCTTCTGTAGCGCCTCCATACCCCGACGAGAATGCCTTATTCTCGTCCTCTGGTGTCCCAGAGTAGTTGGTCGGAGCTATGCACCTGGCTACCCATGCCGCCAGCTCACGCGGAGTAGTGGCATCCTCGTCATCTATCCGTAGCTGACCCAGGTGCCGGAGGCAAGAGACTATAACTAACAAAGTAGGACGAGGATCCTGTGTCGCCCAGTCAGACCGATTGCCAGGAGCATAAGGGGGCTCTCTCACCTCGTTCGGTATCGCTGTCTTAGCGAGCTCGAGAAGCTCTGAAAATGAGAACGATGGTGGCACGTCTGTGGACACCGTCAATGTTTATCAGGACCGGCTGTTATTTGTGACATGCTCGTACATTTTGAGAGCCTATCACAGCATTCTTCTGTTGAGAGCGAGACGCTCAGTCCAGAGGCTCGTTGTCTCAGCTCGCCCAGCGCCACCATCCTGGGCTTGCCGCGCGTTGTATCAGAAGAGGTGAAGTGATCCCCAGGCAGACCATCGAATTCAGATTAAATCAAAGATACCGACGAGGTGGGCAATGTAGATACATAATTGATATAGATGGAGAGTATTCTCAGCGGAGTCGTAGAAGTCCGTAAGATGCGATCGAAGACATAAATTATAGTGGGGTTGTTCTATGGATGGATCCCTATTTCTAGCGGCCGTCAACACTAGATTGCAGTGGGCGTGCCCTGCAATTGTCAGGAACAGCGGGCTCGCTCTAGTGTTTTTAGGCCTTGAACACAACAAGTATACCTATCATATTCAAACGACGTGCCACACAATTCATCGACCTAGGTAGTCCCAGGATATCATTTTTGCACTAACTCTAGCATAATTTTCTCCTTTTCGGTGACTTTGAAAACGAGGAAGGAGACCACAAACTGCCGCCTCCTAGCTAGGGGATACCAAGCTCGTCCTTCTTCGCCTTCACCTCCTCTATCGCCCCGGCGGGATCCGTCTCTCCCACATGTCGAAGTTGCCATCTCATGACAACGTCAAGCGCAGCCGTCATCCACTTGCCTGGCTTCACCCCGAGGGCCTTCGCCAGCTGTGTTCCGTCTATCAGCCTCTTGACAGCCGGCGCTTCCATGACGTCGAGCTCCTCTAAGTGGTCAAGAAAGGCTTGCCACTCTGAGAAGATCTGCTCGCGGCTACGGTCTTCATTCTTCCCTTCCTCAGCCCCCTTCCCATTCGGTTTAGTCCTCTCCATAACTTCAACAAGCAACGCATACAGCACTTGCAGCCGCCAGTGCCCGCCCTTGAAGTCCCATTCGCGTATAGCCATTCCAAAGCGCTCCCGCTCCTTCACGTATGGCGCCCCGTCGCGCACCGCGTTCTTGAGTTCTAATATATTCGCCCGATGCCGGTGTGCAGCAGTGATCACATCCGTCAGTTTAGTCGGCGACATCAGCCCTCCCCGGTTAGCTTGCGTAGCCCACGGTATCGGAGGTTTACCCGGTTTCTTGGACTCCTCGTCCGGTAGTTGCTCGAATGGCGCCACAGCGGCTAAGTGCCAGGCGAAGTAAGCCGCTTCATCTGAGCGTACCAGAACATGATAGATCGAGCCGGGTGTCTTTCTTGCTAGCAGTACGTCCAGAGCCTCATATGCTGCTTGCCAATTGGAGATGTCGGGTTTTGGCATGTCTGTCCGTGTGGGCTCTGTAAAGACTGTGTGGTAGAGACCCAGCCTGTGAATCAGACGGAGAGAGTCGCACGGGTGGTTTCCTGCAGGTTGCTCAGCATCTACGAGACGTGATCCAGCTTAGAAAGGACCGCGTATTACCTTTAAGCATCTTCTCTAGCTCAATACCGACCCGTTCCCGACTGATCTTGAGCCTCAAAGCATCCAGGACACGCGCGTCTCCCATCATCGCCTCTACCTCCGGATCGATAGAGAATTGCAGCCGGCTAGCAAACCGTATCAACCTTAGAACCCTCAGCGGATCATCCGTAAACGTCTGGAACGGCTCCATAGGCGTCCTGATCAGTTTAGCCTCCATGTCCCGCAGTCCTCCGGTGAAATCCTCAATCTTGTCCGTCATGAGATTGTAAAACAGCGCGTTGACCGTAGCGTCTCTTCGCAGCGCGTCCTCTTCGGCGGTGCCAAACTCAACCTGCGGGTTCCGACTGTCGTCGGTATACGTCTCCTTCCGCAGATTCACAAAGTCGACATCCAGACCGCAGAGCTTGACGCTCGCCGTCTCCAGATGCTTGGACTTCTCCGGGTTCTTGGCCACCGTGTACAGCCGTCCGACATCGTCCGGGCTTAAGCTGTGTGCCTCCTGGACCTCTGGCAGGCGGGCTATCTCCGCCATGCGCAGTGCGAAAGTCTCGCCCGTCATGTTGTTTATGGCCGTGTCGATGTCATGGCTCTCGATTCCGAGCAGCTTGTCGCGGACCCAGCCGCCTGCCCAGCGGAGGACGAGAGGCTCGTCGCGTTTCCTCTCACCCGACTCTACCGGGGCTGCATCGATGCGACGTGCTACATCGACCAGGAGACTCTTGAGCTGTGTCTCTCTTGGGTTGAGCTCGATGGTGCGGGCTCCGGATCCGGCTTGAGCCGTGAGCAGGGCGTTATTCGAGTCCATTGAGATGGCGCCGAATTTGCGTTTCATGAGGTGAGTGGTAGGTCCCTTGGTCCTGAAGAGTCGGCAGATTGTTCTGAGCATTCGCTCTACCTAAAATGCGAGAAGACGAGTCACGGCGGCTGTGTCATGCCGGGGTCGATGTGATGAGGTCCTTTGGTGAGTCAAAGCCACATCAGTCCGTCGGTGAAATGTCCTAGTACCATGGACTGCCTAGCCGTGAAAACACAGTCAATCCTTCACCAGTTGAAAGACTAATGCGTTTCCGTGGATCCCAAGTAGCTTGCAGAGCTTGAATGATTCGTATGATGAAACAGATCCGCTCATCGCGAACAAACCCAAAATGGTGAAGTCCCAAAAAGCACAGTGTATGGCCCCAAACCGAGACCCCACTATACACAGCTGTTTTGCGCTCGAGATGCGATTGGTCCGTTAGATTTCACATCTTCACAGCTCCATCGTTTCATCAACAAAACACCGATAAAGCCGCTCAGACCTGGTTTCTTCGTGGGAAAGGGGATCAACTCTTCGAAGCCGTGTATAAAGAAGCTCATAAGATCTCCTTCGCATATGGCTTGGCAAATCTTGGCGACTCTCTCATGCCCTTTGCGCTGCCATCGAAACCCCCACGGTCAGCTCAGTAGGACGACATATCCCCAACGCAGCGTATGGCATATGCCCCAGTTGCGCATCAGTGCTAATCCCAAGCCATTAGGTCCTCGAGCTTCTTCCTGGATCTGCAAGTTCCCCCAATCCTATGATATACGGTTTGTACGATTGAGAGACAGGGCTTCTTCACCCAAGAGACTCCTTTGATGGTTGCTTGGTGTCGACAGGTGTCGATGACCTTTTGCCTTCTCGTAACCATGTCATCCCCTCAGGGCACTATCTTGTCACGGTTCAAGCCGTTTGTGGCAGTGCTGTGGTCCACAGACCTGGTCGTGTTTCGCCTTGCTCACTAGGATCACCGAGGCAAGTGTGGAAGCTTCTGCACGGCAGTTGTGCACAGACGTCTGCCGTGGTACCCGCCTCGCCAGCGGACAGCAGATGCAATCGAGGTGGCGGTTGTATCAAACAATCGCCGCCTCTCAGACCGGGGTCAAGATCATATGTCAAGTCTTATACGAAGGTCTTTTGTTTTGCGGGATGTGACCGCAGAATCCCACCTTCTGCTAGTGCAAGCTCCTCTTCTAGACTTCTACCCTTGTTGGGCATCGAGTGGTGTCCTCGTACGACTGGTCGAAGCGCGACATGTGCCCGTAGAAGAGAATAGCCTCACCTATCCTAGGCCCCCCCAACATTATACAGATCAAGCGACAGTCTATGGGGCGAAATCTACTGCTGGAGGAATCCATACCGCGGCTCTGGTAGCCAACGAGCATCATGTCGAGGATCCTCGAAGCCATCTCCGATTGGACAGCAGGATATGCTTGACCAGGAAAGTTTCAGCAGCAAGACAGTCACAAGTGGATCTACAAGATGTTCCCAGGATGTCAGGGCACTTGTGATCCGCATTGAGGGATCTCCCAGATCCCTGATCCTTAACACACATCCTGCAGCGGAGTCTGCCTCTGCCGGAGCAAGGATGCATCTGCGCCACTGAATCTCCATAAGCTATGTCTCGCCTTCCAGGGCTTGCGATTGGCTCGTCTCTTAATGTTTGACCGAAAGACCTTTGGCGCTTGACTGGGAACCAGTATCCCCTCAACACGAGTTGTGCGAACTACAAGCAACCGTGCCTTGTACGGGAACACAGGTCACGATGCAGGTCTGAATCGGTGACAACTGCTTGGCTGTTTGGAAGTTCGGCTTGATACTCGAGTCGAGGCTCACTCGCGAGCGATGGCAGTCGGATCTGTATAGCTCCGTATCACGACTGCCCGTAAGTATCCTCGGTGAAGTCTATATAACAAGCTCACTCCGCCTTGGATGATAACCTTTCCATCACCATCAGCATCCGCATCAGCATCAGTTCAGCAGACACTAGCCTCTTTTCCTTTTCCCTTCTCTGCAAACGATTTCGCTAGTTTCTTCATCTCCTGCCGGACAGGTCTAATAGCAACTTCACAATGACATCCATTAAGACCCTCCTCACCCTCACCCTTCTCGCAACAGTCGACCTCGTGGCCGGCCACGCCGCCATAATCAAAGCCGTCGGCGACGCGGGCGGCTCCGGCATGGCCCTGGGCATCGACACCTCGACGCCCCGCGACGGGACCCGCCGCAACCCCTTCCAGCAGGACAGCACCCGCTTCAAGGGCGACGCGGCCGCCACCTTCGGCGAGACGGTCGGCGCCGGCACCAACGACCTGGAGGCCGGCACCAAGGCCATCCTGGCCGAGACGGGCGAGCAGCTCCCGCAGGTCTCCGCGGGCGGCGAGATCCAGATGACCCTGCACCAGGTCAACGCCGACGGCGGCGGCCCGTACTCGTGCATGATCAACGCCGACGGCACGGGCGCGGCCTGGGAGGACATCACTGTCACCCAGCAGGCTCCCGGGCAGAACTCCCGCAACCGAGTATGTTCTCCTCCAACTCCGCATGCAAAGGCTGCGTTGCAAAATACCCTAGATGATACGTACTCACAAAGCGATAACAGCAAGGCGCAGCCACCGACTTTCCCCTGAACGCGGCCATCCCGGCTGACCAGAGCTGCACCGGTACTGTGGCGGGGCAGGACAATGTATGTCTGGTCCGCTGCCAGAACGCCGCCCGGGCCGGCCCCTTTGGCGGTGTTGTCCCCGTGCAAATGGCGAACACTACCACGCCTGCTGCCGCTCGCCGGGCCCTTGCCCTCGCAGTCAAGCGCTCGGAGCTGAAACTCCGGAAGTTCTCTCGACGACAGGTCGATGATGATGAAGACGAGGAAGACGAGGAGGAGTATTGAGTTCCGGGTTGCTTGCGTCGGAGAGGGCTGCTTCTAGAGTTCGGGCTGATGGTGGAAACCAGGTCAGCGTGCGAAGGGAGAGAGGCTTATGGATGTTCGAGCCGCGGGGACTGAAGATAGGACGAGCCAGATTGGTTCGGGTTTTGAGGCCGACTGTATATATCTCCACTGAGCGTCCACAGAAGTCATCAGCTGGATCTGGCTTCTCACTCAGAGTACAATCACGCGGCCATTAAACATTATCTACCAGGTAGGCTATTAGTAGTAGATCAACTCTGTCTGCTTTGGCGAGTACGAGGAGCACTTATTCCGTGTTTTTACTACGAACCGGTAATTACCACTAACGAAATCTTCTTTACCACTTAAAAGTTCCAATACTGTCCATCCAGTGTTTCAGTACGTAAGCTCGTGAGGCAGTAGATACATAAGTTATATAATAAGTCCCCAACGACAACGACAACGACAACGACAACGAGAACAGAGAACAGATAACAGAGAACAGAGAACAGAGAACAGAGAACAGAGACTGATTTTGTAGCCCTCTACTAGGTCGCCCTCTCTCCAACGTGTCCAATACACCTCTCTCTAACCCGAATATGATTTAGTCCTTGTACATCTAGGCGCCATACCGTTGCTCAAGAAGGCAAGAGACTGCAAAGTACCTGCCTTCGCAGCTCTAGATAAGGTGCGTGGAAACCTTCAACGTGCTGAACGAGGCTTATGAGAGGCCGGCTGATAGTAGCCATCGTCGTCTCCATCATCAAAAGAAGGTCTACGCCCATACCCGCGCCGGTTCGCGTCTTCATAGGGGCCGGGCAGCGGGCGGTAATCGTGGTAACGTCCCCTCGGTCGAGGCTGCCATTGGGGGGGATCCGGATTGAATTCGTCGGCTCGCTCGTTATGCTCTTGGGCAAGCTCCCAGGCGTCTTTGCCTCTGGCTTCGCGCAAGTATACGTGGAATTCTGTGATTGTCCGAGCGATGCGCTCGAAATGGAAACGTCGAATCCGGGGATGCACTTCAGATTCCCCACTAGGGTTCTCAGTGAACCATGTGTCCAGAGCCATCGAGGAGGCCACTTGAAAAGCATTGCGGATCTGTCGACCGTTCCACCTCTGCGCTGCGGAGTACTTTCTGCAATGCTCGGTAGCAAACTCCAAAATCTCGTCTTCGTCAATTTCGATTGCTGGCTGTCCAGTCGTGGCTTTCCGTTGTTCTTCAATTCGATGGAGCCGGTTGATGTTCATTCTGAAGATCTCCTTCATCTGGTCCACACCCAGTCGCGGGTAGTATATCATGCTGTGAATTCTAGACTGAAAAGCCTCGTCCATGGTGCCTACTCGGTTCGTTGTCAAGATCAGAATGCCGCTGTAGTACTCGAGGATTCTGAGGAAGACTGGCTTGGACATTCCGCATTAGTACGTGATTCATTGGAACCAGTCATCAGTGCAACACCGCATGTGCAGATGCATTGTAGGAAGACAACGTACCCGAAACCAAGGCGTTCCGCTCCATGTCCTCTGTTCTACGTGCGGCGAGGAAGACATCTGCTTCGTCTAGTAGGAGAACACAGTCCCACCGACTGGCCAGCTGGAATATTTCGCTCATCTTGCGTTCGACTGATTCCGCAGTGGTTCCCAAATCACCACATGTAATGGGAAACAGAGGCTTCTTGCTCACATCGGCTATTGCCTCTGCTGTCGCCGTCTTTCCCACGCCCGGGACACCATGAAGAAGAATGATGAGATTATTCCCCTTTCCTTGAATGATGTCCTGGTTGATCCTCTGATCTTTACCTCCTCTTTCCGACTCTATCGACTCTTTCCTCCTAAAGTGTGTGTGTACGAGCGATCTTATCAGAATTTTGTTTTGCTGATCAATCTTGAGATTGTCGAAGGCCTCCTTCCCTGGACCTCTCACCAATGGTCTGAGGCAGTGCACGTCAACCTCGCAGAACTTCCGCTCGCGTAACATGTACGCAAACAGCCTCTGGGGAAGCAGGACCTCATCAATGCTTTCAACTTCGGGGCGCTTGGAGGCTCCAGGTTTGTCCCACTCTTGCCACGCGACAAGGAAAGGATCGTTCTTCAGACTTTCGTTGTAAGCTGCAACACCAATGCCATAGTCTTTCTGCAGGATCTCTGATACTTCTGAAACCGTGGCTTTACCATTGGAAGTAGCCCACTGCGTGATAGGGAAGTCGTCCCGCGTAGAGGAGAATTCCGGACGAATCATGTTACAGCTCAACCAGTCGGGAGCCCAGGTTGGGCAAGTAATCATAGCCTGCTCAAAATCTATGATAGCTTCACCATCCAGATGGCGAATATCTTCGCTCTCCAGGGATTTACCGCTGTAGTATCCCCTTGAGGCGCGCGTGCAGTACTGCTTGAACATTTTTCCGCGTTGCTGGAGATCTCGCAGGATTTCGGTTCGATTGCGCGCAAAGCGCAATGGGTATGCTACCAACGTCTCGACGTCTCGTTCACCATGGTAGTAATCGATGTCAAGGAGCTTGAATACAGGACGGAAAGCGTGCCCGTCGTAGTCAATATGATAACACCAAAGACCCAGGGCATGTTCACCCTTTCTAGGTTCTGGGTCGCCATCGCAGATGAAACATTCTTCGGAATAGTCGTCGTCTGAGTCGTCTGAGAAGTCCTCAGAATCGTTGCCCTTTTTGGCTTTCTTCGTGCGTCGTCGGCCTGGCGTCTTCAACCGATAAGCTGGGTCGACTGCGGCCAAGATCTTCCGAACAGTCTGCCAGCCCGGGGTCTTAGGCTTGTCCAGATGGTGATTTCGCTTATTTCTCTCGTTGGGATCCGCTGGCACATACACGTAGTCCCCAGCTTTGAAAAGACACCAGAGGTCATCCCAGCGGACTTTGGTAGCGTTCTCCGGGTTCTGGTTCTCGAAGCGAGACCTGATGGGTAGAACCTCGGTTTCCATGAAACGGATGTAGCATCGCATCTCTCGCAAAGCGGCAATACTATCTTCCGGAGCATGAGCCTCGTGGCTTCCTTCGGCGCTTGAGCTGGCAGTAGCGGGTGTGCTAGCATCGCTGGTGGAAGCTCGTGTTCCGACAGCGTTGGACTCCCGCTTCCCATCATTCACATCCTCCTGGATCTGCCTCGCTTCGTCACGTTATTTGTCTCCCCACTTCGCTTCAAGCTGACGCAAGGACGCCACCATCTCGTTGTGGTAATCGATGAGAGCCTTGAACGGCCGGCTAAAGGTCCTGATCTGATCGTCCCAATCCTGTCGAAGATGCTCGGAGAGAATAGCTAAGACGGCTCGTGACTGGATGCGGATGCGATACATCCATCGACGACTCACTTCTTGGTCAGTGAGCGGCTTTGACGTTGTCTGCGGTACTCCCGAGGCGGCCGAGCGTCGCCGTCTCTGATGCTCTCGTTGAATCTCATTGCGGAGGTCTTTGCCGACGTACAGGACCTCGATAGCATACCGGCCGTCATCTTCATTGTACCTATTCTTGAAACCGGACCATGCAAGCCTGCGGACTTCAGGAATTATCTTTCCGGGTAGCGTGTCCTCGACTGTCTTGCTGGTGTCCCTTTCCTGCTTGGCCTTGTCAATGGATGCCACCTTCTTTTCAAGGGCTTCTATTCGTTCCCCCAAGCTCTGCGGTTGTTGCGGGGACCCAGGCGTCACAGTCTTCTCTAGACGTTCTAGCCGTTCCAAGAGATCGGTGATTCCTACCTGGGTCTGTACATCAGCGTTCGCAGAGCCCATGACAACAGATGGGTAAAGAGGAGAAAAGAATTCCGCCTTCAAGTAAGGACCGGTGGTACGAAGGTCTAAAGGACGTCTTCAAGGACAAAGCGGTCGAGGAAAACGAGGGACGCAAGGTTCTTAGGCTCCAGCAACGTGTAAAAATGCAAGGTTCTGCAAGAAACCCGAATAGGCGACAGACAGAGCCAACGTTGGTTTGGGTAGCCGCCCAGAGCCTCAGCTATTAAATTTTATCCGAAAGCTATCGAGGGGCAAGAGACTCGACGGACGCTTCCTCTCCAATAGTTGTTGGCCAAGGGTTTGACTGACGCCGAATGAGCGAATCATGAGACACTCAACCACCAGAGCGAGGGCTCGTCCAAACGAATGCAATGTGTTGTGAGTTGGGTGGCGTTCGTTGGGTGACGCCGTGTAACCCCAGTAAGGCGAGAGCCGACCTATTTCTCATCGGTTTGAAACTAGCCTATCCAGTTCAAATGGTGGCAGTGCCATTCTGGATTCAGGCCACAATCCACCTCATTCAGCTTGGCTGCCCATATGAATGTTCAGTCTGTCCGGAGACCTCCCTGTGAGTAAGTTCCGTTCTAACATCGCTGAACTACGCCTGAGGTAAGCCTCATGGCCCGACGTATCCCATCGCGAAGCAGCAGGGCTCAGCACATTGTCCCATGACTTCCAGTGTGTGCTGATCGTTTCTCGCTGGTTTCCCGTGTTCTACGGCTGGAAGGGCGAGCTGAGACGAAAGTGCTGCTCTTAGCTAGCCAAAACTAACTTCCCGTGACTACCCTCAATTTTACGCCCTCTCGAGTGTCACGCATAGAATCGCAGGCGTCTTGACACGGTACGTCCAGTATTGATTGAATCAAGAGCTTTGGAGTGTGAGCATGAGTTCTGTACCTTTGCTAGCCGTGCGACGCTAACCCGCACACAGCAGCACCATGAATAGTACATCCGCCATGAGACCTGCGGCGAGCTCCAGACCTACACATCCGAGCCTCGCGGCGGCGAGCGTTGCGAAACCCAGCGAACTGGTGCAGACGTCCGACTACTGGGCTGCCGCAATGGCCAAGCTTTCGGAGAAGCAGAGGGTCAAAATCGAGAAGGCACTGATGGGTCAGAGGTTGGCACAACCAGATGGAAATCCGGACAGCGCAGGCGGGACAGACGCACGCTACTGGGTGACTATGCTCCTGCAGACCTGCCGCACGCGCCAGGAAGAGTACAAGAATCGGGATCGTTGGAAGTTTACTTTCCTCGGCAGCGACCGCAATGTGCACGACATCTTCGATTGTGTCGTCAAGTTTCTCGACAAGGTCAAGCATGTTGGCGATATCGCCGTGAATGCCGACCCCATCCACGCCGGTTTGCCTTGGGCTGTCTTACGGGCCGTGCTTACGGTAGCGACATCAAACGCTGAGCAGGCCGGCGCCCTAGCTACGGGCCTAGAAATGGTGCTCGTTATCATGAACCGGGGCAGGCGGTATGAGATCCAGCTACAGGATTTTCGGCAGTATCAGACCGCTGACGAACTGGCTGCCTTCGAGAACGCTCTCGTAGGCTTGTACGCTCGAGTGCTCGTCTTCCTGGCTTCAGCCTATCGCCTACGGGGTCTCAACCCTCTGCATCGTACTCTTCACGCTTTCTGGAAGCCACAGGACATCTCCAAGTTCGCTGAAGATTGTGAGTCTCTGGAGCAGATCATCGCAAAGGAGGCAGGATCGAGCCGGGCCTTTGGTACCAAGGAGTCTCGTGACAGAATTGTGAACATCCTCAACTTAGCGGAGGGCCTTGAATCACATCACTTCGAATATATGGTCTTGGTGCGACAGCTGAGTGCCGGGCTCAATGAGAAAAAACGGAGAGTCGTGCTTCAGTGGGTGTCGAACTTGCCAACTGATGACCACCACCGAATCTTGAGCGAAGCGAGAGCCGCCAATACTGGAGACTGGCTACTGAACAAGGACGGCTTCCGATCCTGGCAGACATCGACAGAGCCTCTCCTGCTCTGGATGTATGGAGCTGAAGGCATGGGCAAGACAATGCTTGTCTCACGAATCATCGACGAATACCTCCAGAGTCTCCCATCCGGCGTGCACTCCCCAGAGGAAGGCGGCGAGTCAGACGAAGCACTAATTCTAGCAATGCCACGCATCGAAGCGGTAGCCTTTTTCTACTGCCAGAGCGTGGACGAGGAGCGCCGCAACACGCAACACATTCTCAGCAGCTTCGTCAAGCAGTTAGCTTATCGAAGCCCGAGCGCCTTCCAACCATTGCTGATCAAGTACAATTTGAAGGAGCAGAAGGGTTTCTTGTCAGAGAGTCTCAGCATCTCCGAATGCAAGGAACTTCTCAGGGAGATGGCTGCGTCCTTTTCAAGTACGGTCCTTATCCTGGACGCACTAGATAAATGCCCTGATACTGCACGCCATCAACTCATGGAAGTCTTCAATGACATGATAGAGCAGAGCGTCCCGATCAGGATTCTCGTGTCGAGTCGATGGAAACTCGACACTTCAGCATCGCTGAGTGACAAATCCAGCGTCATCATTTCACTCTCAGACAACACAAGTGACATTGTGCTGTTCCTGCGCGAAAGACTGCGGGAAAAGCGTCGGTCTAAGAAGCCCTGCACAAAGGTAGGGCAGGACAACGAATTAATGCCGCCCGACGAGGAGGATAAAATCGTCGCTGCCATAATCGGGGAAAGCGAGGGGAGGTAGGCCACCACAATTCGCCTTCGCATTGATTTGCGTGGCGTAGATCCCAACTAACAGAGAGATTATAGATTCTCAATCGCGAAACGACATTTGGACCGTCTCCTGAACCTGAGAAACTCCTCCGTTTTCAGCAAGGGTCGCTTTCTGCTCAGAGGCTCTGATGAGCAACTCGATCAGATTCTCAAGAGAACAAGCCTGGGCCAGGACGTGGACGGTATGGATGATCATGCACCCGAGAAAGAGGTTCGAAAAACACGGCTGCAGATCGAAGCAGAGAAACAGGAACGAGATCAGTTTTCCTTCCTTTCTCTGCGCGAGCTTAGCCAGATGTTGAGGATTAATGTTTCGAAAGCGGAGGACGATCTCGGATATGTGCTGAGACAGGATACCACGTTCAATTCTGCCTCGAATAGTCAAGCGGCGTGCCTGTTGCGACGGCCAGAGTACGAGTGCTGGTTCTCATCCCCGGATCCAAGCCTCCTGATCGTCGACGGCAATCTCACAGCCTCCAGGAGTTCGAGGATTTCTGCACTCTCTTTCGTATGCGCAAAACTCGTTAAAGACTGCCTCCTCGAGAATGGGGACATGGTCTTCCTGTACTTCTTCTGCAGCGAGAACATGTCTAAGGAGGATGACCGGTCCGGCGCGCAGAGGATTATGTGCAGTCTCCTGGGGCAGTTGCTCGTATACCTCCGCTCACGACACCGCCTCAATCTCGACTTCATCAACTCACGTCGCTGGCAACGCGACCTCCGAGACTTGGATATGGAGATCCTCTGTCAAAGCTTTCAAGAACTCGTCAACCAGTTGCCTACAATCTCAGTGTATTGCATTGTAGACGGCCTGTCTCTCTATGAGAGAGAGGACTGGAAGGAAGATCTGCTCTTTCTCGTCCAAAGATTTCGGGCACTGGTCCAAGACGACAGTTTTCGTCCACGACTGAAAGTACTGATTACGAATCCGGCTAGATCGAGGTACTTCGCATCAGTGATTTGGAAGGAGAACCGAATTACTCTGAGAGCCAGTCGTTAAGACGCGGTCTACGTCTGCAGGACCTACAGTATAGAAGAGCTTGTGAATTGGAAATGGCCATAGCAAAATTGCGCTGCAAAGCAACGGCTCCAATGGCTGCGCTGCGCTACACTTAGTACACTACGGGGGGTTTTTGGCTGATTGAAAACCCCACAAATTCTGAGGAGAGTAATGAGTTTCCGTGTGCTTCCCTGATCAAGTTAGCATAGGGCATTGTAATTGGCTATTGTTACTCCTCCAGCGGCTCTCTTATGTTTGTCGTCTTCATTCTCTATTACCATTACCCGAGCCCTCACGGTTCGGAGCCATGAGGCCATGGGCCGCCATGCATACAAGTGATCGTCGGCTTGAATCGATCTTCCGACATTCGATTTCAACACCGCATTCCGAACGAGACGATTATGTATTGTGCCGTTTCGGATTGCCTGACGGCAGACAGGACACCGATTTCCCTCCAAGCGTAGTCATTTCAGCAATGCCTGCTCCGGATCTCGACGCGCCCATTTGAAGTCTAGCCTCGATCAGAGTCCAGATATAGCAGGGAGCACCTGGGGACGCAGGGGACGATCTCACTTCATCTGACTCCCTTCGACCCCAAAGATCCGTCTCCGCAGCTCCGTAACGTCGGGATCAGAATGAAAAGGGTCTTCTACTGTAGCAGTCACCAATTATCAGAAGGATTATCAGTGGTGATCTGCTTCGCCTAGTACTGGGGTAGATTGCCAAATAATTAACTAGAAGTTTGACCTGCGCCGGTAACGAGATAAGATTGACATCCCCGGATGACGTCACGCCCACGCTGCGTTCCTTCCCATGGCGTCCTCCTCGCTCCCGGTTGCGTAAGTCTAGAGGATCTGAGCCTCTGGGAGATGAGGGGCAAGCGCGCATGCACGAGACCGCCAAGTGACGTCGGAGGGGCGATGCTTAAACTTAACAAGAGAGGAGTGATGAGCGTTTATCGCACACACACACACATGGTACTAGTACACACACCACCAAAAGCCACCTGCTGTCCCAGACCTATCATCGTGAAACTGTGACTGTGACTCCCAGAGAGAGATAAGAGAATCCCCTCTGGCACTGCCCTGCCTAGACTTACCAGCCTTAGCTTTAAAGTCTGCTCTTCTCCTTCTGTGATCCTCCTCGTCTGCTTCACTCCTCCACAGCTCATATATCTCTCAGCTGAAAGATACCGAAAATTATAGACTATAGCAAATCAACCCGTCATATCATAGCAATCACTACCTAAGTTCGCCATGTCAGGTGAGTACTTGCCAGCAGTTTCTGATATTTGTAATATCATGGCGCTTCAAGCACCGCTGACGTAGCTACACAGGTACCGAGCACACCACGCCTCCCGCCGAAGAGGCGCCAGTCTTCAACACGCAATCTTTCCAGAGCGAGTCCAGCCCGACCCTCTCCTCCTCACCGAGCGACCGAAGAATGAGCGCCGAATGGGGTATGTCTGTCCATCTCATTATTTGAATTCTCGACCTGCCCTCCCTCCACTCTGCCTCCAAAGCAACTATCGTCCCGTTCTGGACCCGAAACAGGGCCATCTGCCGGTCAACTACCGCCCGCAGACACCACCCCGCAAAGCAATTCAAACTAAACCCCCTGCAAATGCTGCGATCCACCCTTAAGGCTGCATTCTTGCCCATAGTACGACGGCTAACAAAATAACCCCAACCACTAGACGCCTCCAAGGTGCCGCCGTCGCGCTTCCAGAAGCGCAAGGGTTCCGTCTACGCCGTCCCCGCCTCTCGTGACGGCCACGTCGACAATAACTACGCTCACAAGTTCCACGAGAAGCTGGCCGAGAAGGGGTGGGTGAAGAAGTCGTGAGAGGCAATATATACCCTCTGGGACTCATGGGGACGAGGATGCAACCTCGTGCGGGATCGGAGTGATCGGAGTGTTTCCGTGTTCCTGTAGGAGTTGTGCGCCGTTGCTTTTCTGGCTTCCAGGCTTCTTTTCCCTAAGGTAGACGCTCATGTGCGACTTGCTACTTATACCTCAGATTGATATCCATACGTGCGTCCGCAATAACGAAGAATAAAAGGCAGCTTTTCTTCCCCTAAAACTCGGCACCTTGGTCACACGTTTGCTGGTGTTAACGCACGCTCTTGAAAGATGACGAGGGGGGTGAATGAAGACTCGTTTCAGTCCACGGAACACTAGGTAGCTACCCTAATCCAAAACGCAGAGATACCCTTCTCCCTGGACTGTCCTTTTCCCCTCCAGACACATCGTTGAACCTGCCTATTGATGACAAAAGAAAAGTAGAAACGGCAGAAAAATCCCTGTACCGGCCTCCGTTATATCAAACTATGTACAGTCGAGCCATAGCTCGCACAACAAAGCAAACGACCCCCAAAAAAAAACCCCTACCCCAGACAAGAAACGAGATTGATCATTCATCCATATCATCAATCTCGATAGCATCCGGATTCTCCACCGCCGCAGGCCGACTCGGCACCCCCTTCCCGTCCGTGCCGCCGACGACGCCGCCCTCCGTGGCCGCCACGAAGCCGATCGGCGCTCTAGCCTGCCTCTCCAGCGCGGCCATGGCATCCGCGACCTCCCCGTCGTCCGCCTCCCCTCCTCCTCCGCCGGCCGCCGCGTCGCCCTCGCCGGCCGCCCGCCTGGCCGCCTGCGCCCTCGCTAGCGCCTGCGACGCGATGAAGTTGACGTCGGTGTTGTACTGCGCCTGCACGCTGCGCTTGACGCGCAGCATCTCCTTGTACGTGTCCTCGTTGCCGTGCTGCACCTCGAACTGCTCCCACTTGGCCCAGAAGCCCGGGTTCGTGCGCGGGTCGCAGAACTGCGAGGCGTGCCCGTAGATGGCCCGCGCCCGGTCGATCTCGCCCAGCCGCTTCTCCATGTCGGCGAACTTGAGGCACATGTCGCGCGCCTCGGCGTCCGGCAGCATCTCGATGGCCCGCTCGTAGATGTTGCGCGTCGACGGCAGCCCGAAGTTGCTGGCCGACTTGGTGATGTAGAAGTTGAACATCTCGGCCCGGTCCTCGTCCGACACCGCCCGCGTCGCCCGCTCGTAGATGCGCATCGCGTGCCGCGCCAGCCCACGCTCCTCCTCTAGGTTGCCGTACATGAGGTACAGGATCTTTGCGAACTTGGGCGGGCAGTCCTCCACCGCCTGCTCGAAGAGGTCGCGCAGCCGCTCGATGCCGAGCTTGCGGTCCACCGCCTTGGTGAGGTACAGGTTCCAGAGTTCGAATGCGACCGGGTAGCTGAACAGGTCGAGCCCGCGCTCGTATATCTTGAACGACTCTTCGTAGTACTTGTGTTCTTCCAGCAGGTTGGCGTAGTTGACCACCGTCTGCGGCGTGGCGATGCGCAGCTCGAAGATGCGCTCGTAGACCTTCTTGGTCTCTTCGAGGGAGCTGACGCTCTCGACGAGGTCCACATAGAAGCTCCACAGCTTCCAGCTCTTGTGCACTCGTTGTTGAGGCGATAGAGTTTCGTCGAAGTAGTCGACTGTCGACCGCTTTGGTGCTTGCACTGCCTTGGCCATGATCTTCACCGCTTCCTCGAAATTGTCGTTGCGCAGCTCCATCTCGGCCCATTCTATCCACATGTCGGCCAGCTCGTTGACTGATTTGAACGGTACCTTAACTGCCTTTTCCATAATGATACGCGCAGTCCGTATGTCGCCGCCCGCCTCGTAAAATTTTGCGTAGTTTGCCCACAGCTGATGAAATGCGCCCACAGCCTTCTTGGGTTGCACCGCCGCGATGGCGTCTGTGTACGTCTCGACAACTTCCTGTTTGTTGTCTCCCCACAAGGCCACCCGCTTCTCCCACTCGTTGACGTTGTTAGGGTTCTGCCGTAGTAGGACGTCGTTGAGGAGGAACGGCCGCCGGTCCATAAGCTGCTCGAAGCGCATCATGCGGATGTCCAGATCGAAGTCCGCCGCTTCGTCCACCACGCCTTTCTCAGCCCGCGTCGATGCGAGCTCCATGAGAGCAGCGATGATCGACTCCTCGAATTCTGCATACGAGTCAAAGACAAGCGTGAAGTCGCGCACTGTCATGACCGTCGTGATGCCCTCCTCGTACACGTCCCGCGCTCTTTCAAAGCTGCCCTTGCGAATCCAGTACGTTGCTAGTCCGCACCACAGCTTCCCTCTCTGATCCGCAAATCGCTCGATACCGCTCCGGATAATGCGCTCGACGTCGATCCCCGTCTCGTGGCCCGTCTGTACCTCCGTGGCGTGCTCGACCATCAGATCAACCATCTCGCTCCACAATTCGTAATGTCCCTTTCCGTTCCTACTCCTGAACCGCGGGTTGTTAAGAATATCGATATACTTATGAACCGCCTCAGTATAATACCCAACCTGCACCAGCAGCTCGATGAAGTCCTCGGCGTCCTCGGGGTGCACCTGCATGTAGCGTCGCCATATCTTTACGGCCGTGTCGCCGGCCGCAGAGTTGGCGAAGGGGATGTACAGTGCCCATATCCTGTTGTGCTGGGTAATGGGCAGCGCGCGGAGCGCTCGGTCGAAGGTGCGCCGCGTCACCGTCACGAGCGGCTGCTGCATCAGAAACTTGAGGTACATTTCCCATATCCGGGGCATCTTGTTCAGCAATATGAGCGCCCGCTCGAAGAGCGCGTTGACCTTGCGGTACTCGGCGGCGAAGATGGCGGCGTTGAGCTTTGCCACGTGTTTCGTTCGGAAGCGAAGGTACTGTGTCACTGTCAGCGAGACATCGCCATGACGAGATCTGGCGGTTTGGGGAGTATGCAATACGTACCATCTTCCACAGCTTGTATGATCGAGGCAGCATGAGACATGCCCGTTCCATGACGAAGGCTTGCTCGCGGACGGTGCCATGTTGTAGTTTGGCGCCGATGTAGGCAAGCCAGGGCTTCGTGCTTCCGGGATCGCGCACTATGTCTTGCTCGTAGAGGAAGTCATCTTCGCTCTGCAGATTGTCAGTAGACGCCCTTCTCTCGACGGCCAAGAGGACGATAACATACGACTAGGTGTAGGTCTGGCTGTCGACCAGACCCGGTGGTCGGAGCCATGGAAGCTAGCGCGTGCTGCAAATCGGTAGGAAAGACAGAGAAAGTCCCGGATGGGAAGAAAAGAAAAGGTATTGGAAAAGGAACGACTGCCCGGTCACACCATGGTTGGTCAGGTCGGTAACGGGGTGGTACTCTCGCGACAGGCGCCGAGCTGATACACTGGTCGTCGTTGTTACTTGTTAGGACGACTTATTTTTCTGCTTGTTCATGCGAAAGAGTAAAGTGGAGTAGATACTTTTAGGTACTAGCAGCACTTCCAAAACCCAACCTAGACTAAGTGCAATGATGTAATGTGGGTAGGTATCTGCAAGTCACTTTTAATGGATAAGCTCATGTGGGCAACAGTAGCCGATAGGCTGTCTCCACCCAATGAGCGTTATCATCAGCCTCAAGCTGGGGAAGCTTGGAGTTGTAGTGTTCTATCACGAACCCTCTCGCGATATTCCGACCGAGTTGCAATAGCTCCTACCTGCGTGCCTATAACTTCCCTCTGCTTCTTTCCTCCAAGTACGCTGTTCGACAACAATTGCAAGGATATTCCCTCATAACCTGATCTCCTTTGAACATGTCTGGCGCTGGGGTAAGCTCTAGGCCGTGTCCTCGTTGTGACAATGATGCTGTCTTGACCATCTGAGGCTAATGATAACTCTTCGGACTAGGACCGTGAGGCGGTGTTTGCCACCCGGCAATCCCTAGCCGTCATGAAGGCCAAGCTCAAGGGCGCAGAGACTGGCCACAGTCTTCTCAAGCGAAAGAGCGAAGCCCTTACCAAGTACGTTTCAAACACCAGTTCACCATGCACACGCTAACCTCCCTGATTCTTGACAGACGCTTCCGAGATATTACAAAACGCATAGATGAAGCAAAGAGGAAGATGGGACGGGTCATGTCCATCGCAGCCTTCTCCCTTGCCGAGGTCACATACGCCGTCGGAGGCGACATCAACTATCAGGTTCAAGAGTCAGCGAGGTCGGCCCGTTTCCGGATCCGTGCCAAACAGGAGAACGTGTCAGGTGTACTGCTACCAGCCTTCGAGAGCTACCTCACCGAAGGGAACAACGACTTCGCCATGACGGGTCTCGGCAAGGGTGGCCAGCAGGTGCAGAAGTGTCGCGAGACGTACGCGAGGGCTGTCGAGGCGCTGGTGGAGCTCGCGAGTCTACAAACGGCGTTCGTCATCCTGGATGAGGTCATCAAGGTTGTCAACCGCAGAGGTAAGTTGTACTCTCCCCAGCTTGCCGTTGGGCAAATGGAGCTGACACACACGACTAGTCAATGCCATGCAAGTTCCCCATGATATATATAGACGCTCTCCGCCCTGCCTATCTAACCCACTTCTAGTGAGCACGTAATCATCCCTCGTACAGAGAACACAATAAAGTGTAAGTTATCTAGCCATTCATTCATGAGCTACTGCTGACGATGATTGATAGATATCAATTCGGAACTCGATGAGCTGGATCGCGAAGAGTTCTATAGGCTGAAGAAGGCATGTTACATATGGTTGTCCGTCCGCTGCAGATATATCTAACAGACTTTCAGGTTGCGAACAAAAAGCAGAAGGACAACGCTGCTTCGGATGCAGAGATGAAGAAGAAGAGGGAAGAGAAGGAAGCGAGCGGCCAAGAGAACCAAGCGCCGGATGAAGCGTCTGGACCGACCAATCTGTTAGCCGCGGAGGAGGACGAGGACGTCATCTTCTAGGAGGTACCGCATGACTGCACCGTCGAACCACTTGAAACTGCGAGAGACTGAGCGAGCACGAGTATATTGATGTTATCGCGTTCGGAGTTGACCATACCATCAGAGCATGGAACGTATTCTGCATTGGGTAATTGTCGTCTAAACCAAATGAAGCCGAAGGGACCTGGCACAGAGGTACTTTGTAATACTTTTATTGTACGTTACATGTTTGTACCTATAAGCCTACAGCACCCGACTGCTATTGCCACCAACTTACTGTCGCTGGTACGTGACCTTCATCGTCTTCTCCCCTCCCTTGAGTGCCATGCCAGCCGTATTTTCCTTGGCCGTAATAGCGCCAGCTTCCGCATCGTACTCGACGAATGCAATCCCTCTCCGTCCAGGCACGAGACGGACTTCGCGGAAGCCCTCGAACCGCCCAAATATAGCCGTGAGCGCCTCGACATCGAAGTCATCCGGCAGGTTCTGCACGAACAGAATTTTGTTGGGAGGCAGATACTCGTCCGGTACCACAGCGGCAGGCGCAGGACCGGTAGGCTTGAGACCTGCTCCCCGAGCAGCCTTGGCCGGGCGGGCGGTGAGGTCGGCTGGGGCGGCGGCGCCGGGGCGTTTGCGCTTCTGGTCTTCTGCCGACTGGAGGGCGCGTTTCTTGTCTGTACAGCAGAAAGACACATTAGCAATGTAGGACATTAGGGGGCACGGAGATGTCCGACCTTTCTCCGCCATCCGATGCCTCTTGTGCGCCTCAAACTCCTCCTCATTACCCGTCCTCGCAACCGTGGCATCACTCCGCGAGC
Source organism: Coniochaeta prunicola (assembly GCA_007388105.1). NCBI lineage: Eukaryota > Fungi > Ascomycota > Sordariomycetes > Coniochaetales > Coniochaetaceae > Coniochaeta > Coniochaeta prunicola. Next base: position 209,820 of record SMOB01000041.1, read on the forward strand.
GGGCCAGAGCTACGTGCATCGGCTTGTCAAAGACCTCGAAGCCCTGCACCTCTTCGATAGCGGCCTGGGCCGACTCAGGCTTGTCGAAGACGACGAAGGCCTGGCCTTTAGCCTTGAGGTTGGTCTTGGCAACAATGTCGATGACATTGCCGTACTCGGAGAAAATGGTCCGCAAGGTCTCTTTTAGGATTTCGGGTTTGACGCGTTCTTCTAGGTTCCGCACGTAGACGCTACACAGGGGACGGAGAGATGTTAGTTAGAACTTGACCTGACCGACAGCTTTTCTGGCTTTGGGAGGATTCCATGGCTGTGTACGTGTCGAAGTGCAATGACACGTACGTGGATATGGGTGCTCCAGAAGCCATTCTGAAGTTATCACAGCAGAACAAAAGTGTTGTGTGGGCTGTTCCGGTGACTAGACAATCTAGCGTTTGCTCGGCTTGGAGTTGTTGAATGGAAAGTTCAGCGAGACTTCGAAAGTCGCATCGTCAAGCTGAGATTGTCGCACAGTGATCCTGCAGCATAGAATAACTGTGTTTTAGTGCCCCTTCCTGGTGCAAAAGGACCACTACAGTAAGCTGGAGGTGCGTTACACCCCAATTATAGTGCTTTTCAGCCTACAGTGCCTGTACCTGCATCATATACCGTACACCCCCAAACCCGCTTTCCAGCTGCTCGGGAAAGCTGGGTCAGTGGATTGATCTACAGTATACTGGCCCCCACCTCGTGTGACGTGCTAGCGGGCCGGCACACCCGTTCGAGCCTCACCTGCACCTGATAAGCGTCCAAGATACCACGACCCGTCAAACACAACAACTTCCTTTTCGTCAAGACAAGCGACCGATACCAGTAGTGCGCGCGCGTGTGTGTTTGTGCCTGCCAAGCCAACAGGAGAACAGACTACCAACACCGGCAAAACAATGAATCAACCCGCATAAGAGGATCCCACCTCCTGGCGAAGGACCTCGGCTCAACTTGCCCGGTTCTCTAGAGTCTATCTCTCCACCTCTGCTTCGGCCGCCAGCACAGTCACATCATGGCTGAGACCATGGCCGAGACGATGGCCGAGAATATGGCGAGCATGTACGCCGCACAGCCGTCAATCCCCTTCAACAACGCGACCATGTGGCACAACTTCACCCTCTGGACCGCCCAACGACTCGGATACGCCGTCAACATATCGAGACTCACGCCGTCGATAGAGGACCTTGTCAAGGCCGGCCCGCGCATGGTGATGAAGCTGGGCAGGCTCGGCGGCTCCTACATATTCTTTCCCGACGCTATCGATGGCTTCGGCCAGCGCATCATCCCCGAGTCCACCGATGCCGGCATGTTCCACACAACGCCGAGTTTCGCACAGACGACCGTCGCTGCCGCTGTTCCGGCCGTCGCCGGCGAGCAAGACCCGAATGCCTTCGCCTCAAGATTCTCGATGGAAGGTGCAAGGGGGCTCGGCAGTGTCTTCAGCTACGCCACGAGCAAGTGGGCTCTGTGTTGCTTTGGCATGGCCATTCTCCTCAACCGCACACTCATATTCGCTGCGCCGCGCAGGAGATTTCGTCTACCATGGCACGCTCGACTTGCCATTCGAATCGTCCCCATAGCTCTTCTCGTTATACAGGCCCGCAGTCTTCTAGAGTCCATACAATGCCAGACCTCGCCCGAGTTCGCAGAGCTACGCTGGGGCAATTCGAGCAAGAGCTCCGATCTTCTGTTTACGCAGACCGACAGCTTCCTCCACGGCCTCAGCTCAACGCTGCTATTAGGCGCCTCCGACGAACAGTCTTGTATGTCAGTGCGGATGGTACCACGGAAGGACGAGGAGACAGCGGCAAACCTTCGTGGCTCTTTGTCTCGGCTATGGCCGCTATTTGGGACCTTTTGTCTCAGCAACTTCGTCGAGGCCATGTCCTGCGCCGTCCAAGGAAGGCCGGTTGCTGCCGAGACCGGCATGACCCTCTTCGAGCATTCTCTCGCCTTCTCGGAAGCCGAGGCTGCCATAAGTAATCAGCTGGGCTGGGGCTTGTTCGCGAACTCGTCCTCCATTAGCTCGCCGCATTTGGGCAATAACATCGCCATTACTCGCAAGATGATCATGAGGCGGGTTAACACCCCACCAGAAGTCCTACTTGTTGCTTTCTTATCGACTATGGGACATGTGGTGAGCCACGTGTCCGGCATATTCAACACTCAGAGTAAGGATCGCCTTATCAGGACCGGAATGAATGCCTTACTCTTTATGAGCAGTCTATTTTGGGCCGGCCTCAACTTTTCTTTCGATGACCCATCTGCGCAGAGTCTCCTGCGCTACCCAACAGTGTGCATCATCGGATTCATACCACATCTACTCATATTCGGCGGTATGGTAGCCTGTATCGTCATCTACTCCCTTGCACTACTCCTCGTCGCATCAGCGACTCCTGAGATCCCGGGCGAGACACGGCGGCTCTCCTTCAGAGAGCGTCTCGCAATCGCCCACGCCAACATGCAAGCGAACGCTCAGTTATCCGACAGCATCCGGGTCCGCATGGACATGGACTTCTACACAGCTCTTTTGAGAACCGGTTTTGCCGCTGTTAGCATGGCTAGCGAGGCGGTGTACCTAAACGAAGACCGACGCGTCAACCTAAAACGCCACACATGGCTAGAGGATCAACGCTTCCGCGAGATAGAGGAATTGATGCGGATGCAATCCCTTGCCGCTGGCGGTTCAGACTCACGTTTCGACTCAATTGGAGCCATCGGCTTGGTTCCAGTCAAAGACGGCGAAGCATCCGCGAAGAGTGGCTATGCACGTGAAAGGGCTGCTCAGCAACTGAGCAAGACTGCCACGGGCGCCACCCCAAGAGTAAGGGTCGGCATTGGGGCGATGGAGAGGAACAACCGTTGGATGATGGCGATCGAGTACAGCCTGCACATCAACAAGCTCATCATGACAGCATGGGCTGTTGCGATCTCCAGGCTCCTCTCAGTGCTAGGTGTCCGCAATCAGCCTCGCTTCCTCCGCTGGCTAGCGTCTCGGCCAAAGAAGGCAGAAGTCGCCAAGGTCAAACGCTCGGCGAGACCAGAGCGTATCCCGGGCATCGAGCCCCTGCTCAGCGAGAACCTACCCGGTGGCGTCCATCGCGTCGACATCCCGCGCGTCGATAGAGTCGACGTGGAAGCAGAGGTCAGGCAATGGCTCAACAACAACTTTGCCCCACGGCGCCCCGCCTACGACGAGGGAGAGATCGACTCCATGCTCTATCGGTGGTGGCTCCGAGGGGGCTGGTGGGGAAGCGCCGACGCAAGCGCAGACTACCAACCCCCGGCCGCCGCCGACGACCCAGACTTCGACGCCACGAGCGTAATCTCAACCACCGAAACCTCCCAGTCAGGCTGGGAAGATGCCGAGGAGGAGGACGATGACGCTCTAGACGAAGGTCAGCGAACACCCACCCAAAGCACCTTCACCCCCAACCCCTTCGCCCTCGCCCCCTCACGCGAAGGCACACCCAACCCCTTCGCCATCCCCCAGCCTTCCTCCCGCGAAACCACCCCACTAGTCGACAACCCCCTCGACCCCTCCGACCTAGCCCGGCTCCTCTCCCCCTCCTCGCCCGAAGAGACCGACCAGGCCCGTGCCCTAGCCGCCCACCTGGGCTCGGACCGCATCGTGACGCGGTCGACCTACCGCCGCCTGCAGGCGCGCGAGCGGGCGCGCGTCCTGCTCCCGCCCCGCTTCGCCGCCCTGCAGCGCGACGACGTCCTCGACAGGATGACGCCGGACGAGGAGGCCGCCGCGCTGGAGCAGCTGATCCTGTCGCGGCGCGGGGCAGCAGCCGGCAAGGGGCGGGAGGAGGAGAGCAGCTGGGCCACGGGCGCCAGCGGCATGGGTCCCGACGGGCCGCAGTGCGTGGTGTGTCAGAGCGCTGCCAGGACCATCATCGTGTGGCCGTGCCGGTGTCTCAGCCTTTGCGACGACTGTCGTGTCAGTCTGGCCATGAACAATTTTGATAAGTGTGTCTGCTGTCGGCGCGAGGTGGTTAGCTTTAGCCGGATTTTTGTGCCTTGAGCGGAGGGGTTAGACGTTCGAGTCACCTGGTGCTGTTCCGGTTTTCTGGTCAAGTGGACGGATCTTCGTTTCGATGTCTTTTGTATGCTGGGAGAGTGAGCTGTACGTACGTACTTAGACCTTCACGTTCGAGACCGGCGGGCAGCTCTCTCTGATGGTTTCTCGGGAGTTCAGGGTACATATTTCATGACCTCGTAGGTCAAGTCTACAGCAAATACCATGCGCTCGCTTACCGCTCGTACCCAGGAGTGAAATGGGTTGCATGAATGGTATAAACATGCGGGAGTTCAGCGGTCAAAACGAAAAAAGAATTCTCAAGTGTGGTTCGCGACTGGGGTATCATTTGCTATTCCGTCATCCATCATCCATGTAATCAGCGAGTAACGGGATTGACTACATGCCAGCCCACTCCATACAAAACGCCCTCACTTCACCCCCATCGACGAGGTCTCCTACGCTATCACCACCCTCCGTCCGCGGCTTCTGCCCTCCGAGCAAGTAACCCTTCTTGACAGCAGTGCCGAGGCGCCCACTAGCGACGAGATCTAGCATGGTAATCTCCTCCTCCCACTCGTAGCTCGTTGCCATGAAGTGCGCGTGGAAGCGAAACGGGTCTCCCGGATACACGCTGTAGTCTCCTCCAAAGCGGAGGCCAGGGGTGATGAAGTAGCCCTTTGAGTTGAGGTGTGCGAAGAGCGGACGCGGTCTAGGCGCATCTGGCGCCGTCAGTTCTGTGCTACCGTCCACGAGGCCTGCACTGGTGCTTGGGGTTATGCCTGGAGCGGCCGATACCGTCTGTGCAACTGGAGCTGGAGAGGATACAGGGATAGATTCGGATAGTGGTGCGGTGTCGAAGAGACCCTCCTCTGCCAGTGGCGTGGTCACGGCGGGTTCACCCGGCTGCGGCTTCTTTGCCCGGCCGCCAAGGTGCCTAGCCTTGGCTTCAGCCGACCTGGCAGCCTTCTCCTCATCAATCGACGCCTGTGCCTTCCTCCTCTGCGTCTTCAGCGACCGCAGGTACGCCTTGCGCGACGACTCGTCCATGGCCGACAAGCGAGACAGATGCTCCGCCGCATCATCGGCGATGTACGCGGCACCCTTGCTTAAGAGTACACTTGCCTCTTCGGCGAGGAGCTCTACCGGCAGCCCCATGAATATGTTCTGCGTTGGGTTTTGCGGCATTGTTCCTACAAAGACTGCACAGATACTGTGGTGCCTGCGCAGGTGGACAACATCTTGCAGATCGAAGACAAGGTATCGTCCCGCAATCTTGGAGATGCGGACCACCCGATCGGTCTCAGGGTCAGTTGCCATTTTGACCAGTTTCTGTACTTTTTAGAAGTTAGCCCATGCGTCTATGCGAGCTGATATGGCTGGTAATCGCTAGCGAAGACTCGAGAGTTGAGTCATAGTCTCTTTTTAAGTATAGTTATCGTCATAGATTAATATCAGGGGATTGACAGATATTTTTATACATTTGTGTAATCACGCAAACTCTCAAGTCGAAAGGAAGAGTCGGCAGGGTCGTACTCACAGTTAGTTTTGGCGGTAGTAGTGGAAGAAGACAAAACTTTGATGTTCGAGGAAGCTCTCTGAAGAAAGCTCAACCAAAATTCCTTAGCGCGGAGGTTCTGCCGTGGGCGGTCAAAGCGGGGCATTATGCCCCGCCAGAGCTTGTTTACCAGGGTTCACCATCAGAACTCGATGCCATCCTTGACCGTGCTGGCCGGTGATTTTTCCGAATGTCCTTCCTCACCGAGAGGAGGGAGACTAAATGGCTTGATAACCAGCCCTCTCGTAGCACTGAGACTGAAAGTGAGGTCTTCGCGGAAGTGGTTGTTCTCAGCGCCACCTCCTCCTTTCTCGTGGTATATGGGCAGCGAATGGACTCTTAAGAGCCCCTGACTTTTGTCATCCGATTTCGAGCCTCCCTCGCCGCTGGTTGGTGGCGGAGCACCAGGATTCGCCGGCAGCGGTATAAGTTCGATGACACCGTCAGACAGCAACTCCATCCATCTCGTGAGGCCATTGTTGCGCGGATGGAGCGATGCCGGGAGAGTGACAATAGCGGTCACCTGCGTGCTGTGTTGCCGAAGCAGAGCCCGAAGACAGTGTAAGAACCTTAGCACCTCGCTAGGCTGACAAGAGCTTGGTGGAAACAAAGTCGGAGAGAGCAAACTAGGGATAATCACACGGTGAGTTACCGATGGACCAGCCGCAGCAATTTTCCCTTGGATGGCCTTGATGAAGGCCGTCAAATATGATACAGGGTGTGACGGTGCATCCAAAGACGTAGTCCTGGGATCCATTGAAGGGTAAGAGTGTAGAGTACCCTTGGTATCTCCGGGTGCAAGACGTTTGGCGAGGTCAAACGAATGACAGTACGTTGCCGCACCTGAGTCCTCCTCTCGACTACGTTGCAGGTGGTTGTTGCCGAGAGCCTCGTACCGCCAGGCAATCTTCATCTTTTGTTCATCTGGGCGCACAGCCTGCACCGTCTTTCTCTTGGCATCCGCCGATACAAGGGCAGGCAGTTCATACTTCCAAGCTTCGGGAAACCCAAGAATGTGGACATGGTGCCCTTGCACCAAGCCTTCTGCGGCATAATACCGAAGTAGAATGCCTGCAAAGTCGGTTGTCCCTTGCTCCTGGATCAGGAGAGAAGTGCCAAGGGAAAGTCCGACATGCCCAGCAAGAAGATGGTCCAGAGACGAAGTGCCAGTTGATGTTGTTAGTCGGCCATCCAGTGGTGACGGTCTCAAGCCAGGTGCAAGCTGCCGCTGTGCCGCAGGCTGTGATGCTGCTTGTTGGCCAGCTTGGGCCGTGGATATGACAGTATTCCGTTTTCTGAACGACATTGCGGTCGTTAGATGCCCACCATGGTCCAGCTATGGTCCATAGGATATGGTTATATCCACGGTATCCGAGTCAAGGAGTGGGAGACTTGAGAAAAGCCGTGGAGATCTGAAGCCGCGCAGCCCTGAGAGTTGATGTAGTCTATTATGACAAAAAAAACTGCTGCTTTGCATTTAGTCCTAGAGGAAAAAGCGAGGACTGTCACTGCGACTTAGACCGAAGGTAACTCATAGTTAACTCGGAACCCCACTAGAGATCTAAACCTTGCCCCGCTATAAACTGTTAGCGGCAGGTACGTACTATAGAGTATGTGCCTTGCAGCAGCCACCACTTGAGTTGTCCTGGCGAGGCTCGAAATTTTGACCATTGATCATTCCGTGTCCGGCTTCTCCCTTTGACGACAACGCAGCACTGCACCTCGGCCTCGGCAGAAACTTACTGGTTGCCCTCACTCCTGCAATTATCTGTTTCCTTGTCAAGCACACTTTCCACCATGGCGAACCTTGCGCAGGAGAACCAGCTCTACGAAGAGACCTTCAAGATCAACGGCATCAACGACGAGAAGTACGACCGTGTGAGCCGCCTCTCATGCACGTCTACCGATGGCGCGACCGTCATGGAGCTCGATATCAACCATGAGCTGTTTCCCTGCCAAATAGGGGAAACCCTACACGTGGTCCTCGCCACGTCACTGTCGCTAGACGGCAGCAAAGACGACGAGAAGGGCTGGCGCGACGTGGCCAAGGCCGGCGGCGGCGAGGCCACCCTCGCCGACATGTTTGACTACGTCTGCCACGGCAAGGTCTACAAGTTCGAGGACGATGAGAAGGTGCAAGATCAGATGTGAGTGTGCTCGAGTTTATTCTTCTGTTTTCGAAGAGCCGGCCGTTACTAACATGACTGGGTTTCCAAGGAACGTCTACACCTCTTTTGGAGGCTTGTTGATGGCGCTTCACGGTCCTTACAAGAAGCTCACGTCGTTACGAGTTGACTACGTTTATCTTTTGGTCAAGAAATGATTGGGATTTGGCCCATAAGTGCATGACTCTCGTCGCGGAAAGGGTATGTCCATTTATCTAAACGGGGACCAGCGGCAGGATCCAATATCTAACAAAAAGAAATCAAGCCAAAAGACAACGCCTCTACAGCTCTGCGACACCTAAAAGAAGGTGGAGGAAAGACGACATCAGGTTGGCGTTCGGTGAAATAGACGGGAAATGGAGCAAAAGCGGACAATTTGGTTGGACGATACCCAAAAGAGGAATCTTCTTGTCTGGCTAGGATTCTTTTTGGTGAGGGCCTGGGAAGGGCATTTGCCGGTGCACGCGATGCCGGATCTCGGAATAGTAAGGGTCGTTCTCAGGCGTTATGATGCCGTGTCTAACGAAGAAGTCGAGCATGACCAATGCGCAATTCGGCTTCCATCTTCCTTGGGCGAGTTGGTCTTTGATCTCTTCGACGGTGCAGAGGCTAAAGGATTCGACCTCGCCGTCCTTGGGTTCCGGAATGATGCTCTGGTCGTCAGGTAGTTCCAAGTCGTAGACCCATTGGCATTCCGGGTATATCAACCCGTCTTCACCACCCGAGCGCTCATCGGTGATGTAAATATACGTGACTAGTCCGACAAACTTGGCGCTGTTGCGAACGACATGTTCAGGTAGTGAGGCCTCTTCATCAGCTTCGCGAATGATGCATTCAAATGGATCCTCGTTGGTCATCAGACCGCCGGCGACTGTGTTGTCCAACATGCCCGGATACGTTGATTTGTTGGCGGAGCGTTTGGGCACCCAGATACGAACGTCATATTCGCTGCCGTCACTCTTGCCCCGGACAAATGCTGTCAGATGAACGCCGTAGCGCATAGTTCCGAATAGTCCCATGGCGGCCCGTTCCATGCTGAAGAGGAGGTTGCCATTGTGGTCGTAGACAGGCCACAATTCATCCCGCCAACCCTTCAGAATCCGGAAGGTGCCATTCTGCCTCCAGTAGTCCGTCAACCGAGCAACGAGCTTTGTGCGTTCTGGTTCGGTTTGCGGCTGGTGAAACAAGGTGACGGTGTGAGTTGAAGGGTCGAAGTCTAGCTCTCCTCGAATGCTGGCCGGTGTCTTGACCAGTGCATCAAAGACAGAGTGCGGCATGTAGCCGAGAGGCACGGCACCTGCAGACTCATCGTGCCAGACCAGCGTGTAGAGCTTCTCCAGCTGCGCAGCGTAGCCTTGAGGATCCTTGTCCGCATCGGGAAACCTGGTCAAATTGCAAGCATCAGTGTCAGTCATGTGTCTCAAAATCTTGAATCGCATCAAGAGCGAGTGCACGGCCGGGAGATGTTTAGACAACTGGAAGACACGTGAAGTAACATGTCGGTAACATCCAGCAGCCGCGCCGCAGTGTTGCACAGCATGACTACCGGTAGGTAGCGCCCCAATGATCGCTATGCATGCGGAACCGGTGAGCCTCCTGAGGGGTAGCCTGCAGGTTCATGCTTCACAACCGATTGGCGCCAACTAGACGGCATGCTCACCGTCCCTGGTACTCCAGCGTAGGATATAAGAATATGGAGAGGCCGGAAACAGACACAGAGATGCAGTAGGGTGTGTCTGGAAAAGTTTCTCGATGTTCCAGACTTCCGGTCCTTTGAAAACATGCCAAATCACACCCCGCATTCTTAAAATGCGATGAAGATAAGATTTGGGGGCCAACTCACGCATCACACTTGTTGACCAGGTCGAGGCTGGTCAACCGAGCAGCCATTGTGGGCGACATGAGGCGCTGTTATGTGAATACCTCGGTTTGGTACGTTGTGTAACGGTGAGCTTTGGAAGAGCAGGTAGGTTAGAGTCGATGGTCAAGACGAGGTGCGAAGGGCAACCTTTCTGAATATGTCTCGTTAGCTCAATTTAGTCTTGGCCGTCGCTAACTCGAACTCACTTGACCATCAGGACGTGATGGGCGATGCGGCAAGATGCGGCAAGATGCGACGAACGAGAGCTGTGTTCTTAAGGTGGTCAGACTTCGGCGACTGTGTAACTCGAGATCATAAGTGCAAGCAGATAATCGTAAGTGAAGTGCGGCAGACATCTGATCACCAGAAAAAAGGGCGGAAACAGCGCCATCTTTAGGGCGGGCATAGGCGTCGAGCACGATAGTGACGAAAGGAGCTACTGCCCCCATACCGGTAGCTCCGCTGCGTGTTCCGTCGCCCGCCATGGGAGGAAGATGCTGCTATGCTATGCTTCCCATCTTCCTCGTCTTTGCCATTCTTGGTAGAGCCAACCAGCGTCCGGATCTGGGGTTTGCATTCGGAACGCCAACCGACCATTGTCCTCCGTCCTCAACCGGGAGTCGCAAGTATCTGGCTCGGCCCGTACTACAAGCAGTCTTGACCTGTTCAAAAGCGACATGTCACACCGTTAGGTACCGAACATGGTCCCTGCTGCGGCGTGGCTTGGCGGGCCTGTAGTGACAATCTTTTGGTGCCCCCACCGGTTTGCAACTGACAGGCCTGGCAGGGCGGGACAGAGCCTTATGCACCCAGAGGTCCAGATGGGACTGTGCTACAAGCAGCAGTACACTAGAGACATGGTTCTACCGAAGCTTCCACACCATCTTCCAGAATTCCATCCACATCTGGAACACGCTACACCCTCTGCCGCTTTCCCAATCCCTTTGGCCATAACCACAACTTGACTCGCTTGTGACAAAAACTGACAAATAATGAATATGTTGTCATTGTTGTCTATCGAGTGAGCGAAACCAGCATTCGAGGCTCAAGCGTGGACGCCACATCCCTCTTGCACATCGCCATCTAACATCACCATCTCGCATCAGGCTATACCTACTACAGACCTTACCTGCGTCCTCTGTCCTGCTTTTTGTGCATACAATCTCGCCTTTACTTCTTCTCGGGAACGCACGTATCTCACCTTCGGAAGATTATCAAGCCATCTCATCCGGCAGTGGCACTCTTTGATCTGGTGACCTTGAAAGGCCCGGTCGATCATTCTTGGCTTTATCCTCTAGTCCGTGCCCGACTGCATTGACAGACAGGATAGGTACCGGCTCGATTCGCCGGATGCATAGCATACCGCGCTCCTGTATCTCCTGGCTTACAGACCGTGGATTATAGGACTCCGTCTTACTGATCACCACAAGCCCCCTTCGGTCTGGACTCCGAGAACCCCATTCCTTGTCATCCCGGCAGAGCTCCGTCATTGGTACCACCCCCACCCTCCTATCAGGGGGACAAGGACTCGACATATCGTGTAACGCAGGTCACCTGCTGTACGCCATCAGAAAGCCCATAAGCAGGGAACGTACCAATTGCTCACCCCTTGTGAAACACAGCAAGCAATTGGAGCCCCAGCTAGAGACGGCACGGCTGCAGGCGGCATCGGCATCGAACTGTCATCTGATATCTGACCGCCCGGTGCCGGGAAACTCGGTGGCCTTCACCCACCTGGCAGCCTTTACGATACGCACCGGACTTCGGGCCGCTTCTCTCTCTAGGGCTTTTACGTCACTACATTAGGCTCTAAAGGGTTGATTCAGCACAACCACTCGTGGGACAATGTCCCAACAACCACTCTTCGGCATCGTCCCAGCCGGACAGCCAGTCATAACCTCTCCGACAGAAACGCCATCGCCCACATCCTTCCTGTACGCCATTCCAGCCTCAACAACCCCGGGCGCCAAGCCCTTCTCACATCTCGTCGTTTTCCTCCTCCCGGGCGTGGCATTACCCCCAGACTGCGCCGCAGCCATCTACCTCGTCACCCCCGGAGAGGGAGGTGCCGTGTCAACCAAGTTCCTCGGCGGCATCGGCCCGGGCAAGGAGTCCGCCATCTTCAACATATCCGGGGCCTCCGCGTCCTCCACCAACGTCGTCATCGGTGTATCGCTCGAACCGGCCGGGTCCGTCGCGCAGCGGATACAGGAGAAGACGGCCGCAGCCGGCAGCAGCAACCAAAGCAGCAGCACGACGAGCAATGCGTTGGTTCCCCTTTCTTCCGGCCCCGGACGGCCGGGCGGGCAACCGAGCACACTCGTCCTCGCACAGCGCATCATCAAGAACGCCTTCAACTTCCTGGCCAGCTTCAGCGGGACGGCCGGCGAGGTCGAGGTGGTCCCGCTCAAGGCCTTCGAGGATTGGTGGCGAAAGTTTGAGAGCCGGATACGGACCGACCCCGGATTCTTGGAAAGGCAAGAGTGATCGGATCCCGTTATAAGCGGTAGGAAAGGCGTTGAGGGTGTGTGAAATTGTTTCTAAGCCGTGTCAGACCGTCAGTGTACGTGACAATACCCGACGACGTGACGTGATTGTGCATCGGAGTTAACAGGGCTCAAACCAGTTACTCTCGGTACCTACTCCTGGGAGGTGTGAACACACACTTCGAGCAAACCTAGTCTTGTGGCACACTGCCCATTGCTAATCCAGCCGTGAGTGTGACCTTTCGGCTTGTGTATTAAAACTTGGGTATCCATGTTTGTGCCCGAAGGCGAAAGTGAGTTCGCCAAACGTTTGTATTTTTATACAGAGGTCACCAGTGGTGGCTACTTTATGGCAAACACATCGGGCTTCACAACTGTCGATGTGTCGGGCAAGTCGGTCAACCGAGAAGTAACGCTGGTTTGCTCACTTCATCGTGAGACCATAACAGATTTATGGCGTCGTATCACAGAACGTACAGTGTATATACCCGTCATAGAGCGTGTTCTAAACACCTCTCAGATATTGTCTTTGAAGCATGCCATTAAGCATGCCATTAAACATGCCTAGTCCTGTAAGTTACACCTTACCATAGGAGCTCAAGAGTACATAGTATGCGTCAAACACGTCAGAGAGCCTCAACTTAGCTCTGTCTTGGCAGGGTCTTACACTGGCTACCAGGTATGTCAGTAGGGATTAGATGTTAGCCATTTAGATCAATAAAGCAGAAGCACCCAGCAGACATTGAAGTACCTAGAACCGAACTAGAACCCATAAAAATAACGAATACCATCCATATTCCTCCTATCAATCCTTCCGCCAAAACAACTTCCCCGCATGGTTCTGTCCTTGCGTCATGGATCCCATTTCACACGAATGCGGTGCCGTGCCCTGCGGCAGACTATCCTCACCACTGAAAGTCTATCTGTCTAATTACACCAACGGCTCTGCGGCACCGAGACCGAATCCTCTGGCTCCAGGCAAGTAGGTGACTAGTTGCCTGCCTCAGACGCCCGTTATGGCCCGATGCCTGTTCCCCTGGCGTGATTATGCATTAGACCACGATAGGCAGCTCAATTGCACCCAACATCCTCCCGCCTAGTAGCTTGTTTTGGATGTGATATTGCCACAACCTTGCAGCGTGAAATATGGTTGCCATGCGTTTGAAGCATTTAAATGCCGAATCCCCTCCCGTCGCCGCTTGTATCTAAGGACCAGACGTCCTGTTCATATTAGTGCCAGGCATAAATGGACGGATACTCAGTCCTCTCGTCTATCTTCTCGGGGAATTCGCTCAGTCGGAGGGTACACAACTGGACGCATCACAGTTCTCTCGCGAGGTATGTGTTGTGTGGTCACCAACTCGGCAATGCGGCTCGTATTTGGCGGCTAACGCGAGAATAGCCACCCAGCTACGGACTGGATCGATGGAGCATCACGCATTGCCAAGTCTGGATATTTGCAATCAGCTCTTCTAGTTGTTGTCTTGGTATGGGCTGCTACAAGTGCGATCCGTCAAACCCAGACCTCGACAGGGAGGCCGAGCTCCAAGTGGGCGAGAATTCGGCTTCCATACGAGATAGCTTCTCAGCTTAGCCGCATAGCAGCATTGATTTTCGTCATTCTTGCTGCTTGTCGGACCGGCGCGCTGTGGTTGAATGTTGCGACTATCGGTCTTGCCTTCATTCTCGGCGTCCTTCGTCTGGCAAATGACCTGACATGGCGCCACCGCTCTCTGCATCAGGTTAACGTCCTGCTTGGTGGCTCATTCTTGCTCCTAAGCATCGCTGAGATTCTACCTATGCTGCAGCTCTCTCGCGACCATGCCATTGACAGAACCCTACTTGGGACCATAGTTAGCTTGGCTATCGCAAATGTTGTGGCTCTTGCCACCCCCCGAGAGTGGATGCCACCAGATGGGACATTTGTATGCTTCCGATTGACGCCAAATATCGAGCCTACTCCCGAGGAAACATGCAGCTGGTTCAGCTATTTCCTCTCGTACGAGTGGCTAACTCCTACGATGTGGAAGGGAGCGCGCAAACCACTGGAGGTGGCCGACCTCCCTGGTTTGCCTTGGTACGACGAGCCGCTATACCTCCTCTCCAAGTTGGAGACCGCCAGGAACACGTACCCGAAGACTTTCCGAGCCATCCTGAGCTTTCAGGGCCGGGAACTCATCATCATGGCGATGTGGGTTGGTTCGTCTTTTGCTTTGGAGCTTGTCGCGCCCTTTGGCCTGTACCAGCTACTGGACTATTTGTCTGCTCCTGATCAAGCCTTCCTACACCCTGCGATCTGGCTTTTCCTTATGTTTGCCGGTCCTTTGGGGCGCTCTGTCACCTTCCAGGGCTATATTTTCAGATCCACTCGCTTCATTGTCAGGATCAAATCTGCAATGACCCAAGAGCTCTACCATAGAGCTATGACGTCCATGGAATTAGAAGAGGATGTGGTGAACACCATCGTAACCAAAAACGGTAAAATGACTCCGACCCAACAGAGCACCTCGAGTGGGCGGCTGGCAAACTTGATGGCCAGTGACATAGATGCAATCACAACCGCGCGTGACACAGTTGCCATCACTTGCGGTGTTCCTGTTGGAATGGTCTTATGCTTGGCCGGACTTTACAAGGTTGTTGGATGGGCGTCTCTTGTGGGAATAGGCTTCATGATCCTTACGATACCCGTGCCCGCCTGGCTCGCGCAGCGGATGGCAGCGTCTCAGCGCAAGGTTAAGGCGGCCCAAGACTCCCGTATCTCACTCATATCTGAGTACCTCGGGTCTATAAAAGCCATCAAGTACTTTGCGTGGGAAGACTCCATGATTAAGCATATTGCTGAGGCGCGTGCACGGGAACAGAAGGACCTCTGGCACATTAGCATATTGGTGGCGATTATGGGCTCCATTATCGACCTTATTCCACTGATTGCGCTCCTGGCAATATTCACGGTACATGCTGGTATCCTCCAGAAGCCACTAACGGCACCTATTGCCTTCACAACGCTCACGCTGGTCATGACTATGCGGCGCAACATCATGATGCTCAGCAACCTGTCGAGGGGCATTACCAGCGCCATGATATCTCTCGAGCGGCTGGACAGGTTTTTTGAGAACACTGTGCCACTGACGCACTATCCCTTGGGACCCTTGAGCATTACGAGAGCCACGTTCCGTCGCAACAGGAAGGCCACCTTCCTTCTCCGGGACATATCAGTTGACTTTGTCGAGGGAGGATTGAACGTTGTCACTGGTCAGAGCGGGAGCGGGAAAACTACGCTCCTTCTGGCCATCCTTGGTGAGACGCTCCTGGAGGGCGGCTCTGTCACTCGGCCGGAAGATATTGCATTTGCTTCGCAAACTGCGTGGCTGCAGAGCGAGAGTATCCGCGATAACATCCTGTTTCACAGTCCCTTTGAGAAAGCTCGCTATGAGCGCGTGGTTGAGGCCTGTTGCCTTGCCCTGGACTTCAGTGAACTTCCCAAAGGTGATGAAACTGAAGTCGGTGAGAATGGGGCAACTCTTTCCGGTAAGACAATCTCGTTCACCAGGTAGGGTATTGGGGCACCAGACTAACTAACCTTCATCAGGAGGACAGAGATCTCGAGTTGCTCTAGCGAGGGCGCTGTACTCCAAGGCATCCGTGTTATTGCTCGATGACATCTTTGCGGCTCTAGACACGAAGACCGCTGCTTCGCTATGGAAGCTGTGCTTCTGTTCCGACATGCTCAAGGGAAGGACCACTGTATTGGTGACGCAGATGCCGTGGGTCTCTGATCAGGCTGACCTCGCTATAGCTCTTGAAAATGGCGTTATCAAACATACGGAGAAGAACCTGGGAGTCATCCGTAAACCAGTGACTTTGGACGAAACAGATGCCATGGAAGACGGAAACAGCGATAGCGGCATCGGAGGCTCCAAATCGGCCAAGCCAGACGTTAAGTCTTCAGGCCTGGTCGCCAAGGAAGATGACATCGCCAACGAAATGAAAGCTAGCGGAACGTCAGCTCGACTTATGTGTAAGTCAACCCCTTGGCTCTTGAACAACTATGTCTGTTCTCACTACGCACTGCTGACCCCATGCTTTCAACAGTCTTCAAGTATATGCTCTATTTCGGTGGGCCAACATACGCCCTCTTTGCCCTCTTCATCACCGTTCTCAGCAACGCAGTCCTCCTAGCGACTTCCTTCTGGCTATCCATTTGGGTAAATGCGTACGACAGACAACAAGCTGTCAACATCACATTCTATCTCGGCATCTACGCCACCTTCACAATAGGGAGCGCCATAATAGACTGTGTGGGCTTTTTGACGTTCGCGAACGGTCAGTGGATTGCCGCCCGCAACCTCCACAAGCGACTTATCGCCGCGGTCATGAGTGCTCCCCTATCATGGTGGAAGGACGTGCCCGTGGGCCGAGTCGTCAACCGTTTCAGCCGCGACATGAACTCGCTTGACAGCGACCTCGGTCGCTTGTTGCAATATTTTCTCGGTATGGCTGTCAAGATTCTTTTCCGAATCGGAGCCGTCAGCTCGATTCTGCCAATCTTCATGCTGCCCGGTCTCGTCGCTTGCTTTATGGGTGTTGTCTGCGGAGAGATCTACATCCGAACTGCCGTCATGGTCAAGAGGCTTGTCTCTTCGAGCCAAAGTCCCGTTTTCTCGCAATTTTCGGACAGCTTGATGGGGCTGGCTGTCATTCGAGCAAGGAGTAACATGTCTGTCGTGTTTGGGGACAAGCTGGCGGAACGGCTTCGCTCGATGTCTATGGCATTGGAGGCTAGTTTCAACACCAACAGATGGGTGTCGGTCCGTATAGACTTTATTGCAGCTCTTGTCACGCTGTGTGCTGGGATCATTGCTGTGTCCAAGGCTGGGACGCTTGCGGCTGGGCTCGTGGGCTTCTCACTTATGAACGCCGCGAGCCTGAGCGAAACAATCCTGGGCCTGGTGCGGGCTATGAATGACCTGGAGGTTGAGTTACAGAGTGTAAGAGCGTCCGTCTCTGAGGGCATATAGGATTACTAACAGGAATGTCCTCAGTTTCATCGAGTCCAGGAATATGTGCACCTAGAGCCGGAGGAAAAGACAGACGACGTCCGTGTCGCAGCCTCATCTCCCGCCATCACAGCTCTCGAGGCGAAAGATTGGCCACGTACCGGCTCCATCGAGTTTCGGAACGTTACCGTACGCTATGACGTGGATGGTCCTGATATTCTCAAGGATGTGAACCTTGAATTCCGCGCAGGCGAGAGGGTAGCAGTCGTCGGCCGGACGGGGTCGGGCAAGAGCACGGTGAGTTACTCGCACATCCCTAGAAGCGGCTCATCAGCAACACTAACCACTCCACGGCATCAAAGCTCGTGCTCTCCATGCTGCACTTCACAAACATAGTATCCGGTGCCATCCTCTACGACGGCGTCGATATCACCCTCATACCGCGCAAGAAACTCCGCCAGGCTATAACCATAATCCCACAGGAAGCAGTTCTCTTCAACGGAACAGTGGGCACGAATCTCGATCCGTCAGGCGAGATCCCGGCCGAGAGACTCGAAGATGCCATCTCGGCTTGCGGAAACATTGCCAGCTTCAATTTCCATGAGGAGGCCGAAGGGAACACAGCAGTTGACGCCAGTATCGGCACCACGGTCGTTTACCCCGACATCGACGACGGACCGACAGAGTCAACACCTCTACTCGCTCCTCCCAGCGGTACAACTAATGGGACCATGCCTACCATACCGACAACCACGACCGACCCTACCAAACCGCAGCCCATACCCTCCGGCTTATCCCTCTCCACCCCTGTACTCCCGAACGGCTCGAACTTCTCGCACGGCCAGCGCCAGGTCCTGTCACTGTGCCGCGCGCTCGTGCGTGAGTCGCGCCTTATGCTGCTCGACGAGGCGACGGCCAGCATGGACTACGAGACCGATCGGGGCATCCAGGCCGTGCTGCGGAAGGAGCTCGATCGAGGCGCGGAAGAAGAGCAGGGCAAGAGGACGTTGGTAACCATCGCCCACCGTCTGCGGACCATCGTCGACTACGACAAGGTCGTTGTGATGGGCGGCGGGCGGGTACTGGAGGTGGGAACGCCAAAGGAGTTGTATAAGAGAGGGGAGACATTTTTTGATATGGTTAGGTTCAGTGGGGAAGGGGAGGATCTGGTAAGGCTGATGGAGCAGTGAAATCTGCCGGGCCAGTACGTGACAGGAGGGGAGACAGTAACAACGAAAGGGGGGCAGAAATGGCTTATAGACTACCTGAGCAAAAAGATATGGTACGTACGACCACAGACACCGGAGAACTCGGGATCCCGTCCGATCTAACACACTCTTAATCTTCAGCAACCTGCATCTATACAACATTCTAGCGCCTAAACCCCCCCCCCCAAACTGAGTCACTGAGGTGAGCACAAAAAGAGGGCAATTCCCCTCGAGCTCAGCTTCCTGACACTTCCATCCTTCAACAACCTCGCACACCCAGCAACGATTTCGCAGTCACGAACTTGACAACTGGACATCCATCAATATCATCTCTTCAATCTTCATCAGTTACAATATCCTTTTATCCTTCATGGACGACCTGTACTGGGCACTCTTCCCCAGGGAGCACGACTCGGAGGAGTTCGTCCCTTGCCTCCTCTGCCAGGAATCACACAGTCAAAAGTCAGCCCGACTCTGCACGGTTTGCCGGCAACGCAAACAAGCCTTGCTCAAGTCCCCGTTAGAGGAAGTCTGCTCTATCGACTCAGACCACGATGACCATCCTTACCGCATTACACGTGCCCGATTCAAGAAGATAACAGTGCCAAAGAGACATGAGCCTGGCGGAGACGATGGTAAGCGAGACAAACCCCCAGAGCATAGCATGGCAGTTGAAACTGACCGCTTAGTCACCGAGACAGACCTGTCAAACCAGTCAAACGAGACATCTGACATGGAAGATGAAGATGCAGATGACGAAGATTTCCTCCGCTTCTACTTTCCCGACCCGGGCGAAACGGACGACGGCGTGTTTGACCCGTTCGCCTCCTCCTGCTCCGACGACTCAACAGCCGAGTCGGTTTCTCGTCACGTCTGGGAGACAGCAGAACGGGCCTTCTCCATCCTGGATCTGGTCCTGCGGCAAAGCGCACAACCGCAATATGTTGTCCGAAGTTTCTACAAGACCGGGTCTTTGAAGACTGCTACTGTCGGGCTTGGAGTTTGGAGGGATCAGGGTGGACCCGCATGGTACTATCGGCTTTGGAACTGGATGGGACAGGCGGATTAGGCGAAAGGGGGTGGCCGGATGACGAAAGGGGGAGGACAAGCATAGCAACGCGCCGGTTAGAACCTGTTACGAGAGGAACCGAATAACTCAGCAGGTCAGCAGCCCAAACCACATATAAGAACCGCCACCCGACAGCCCCTATAGGCCCTCACGATCGAGTATCTTCTAGCCCAGCAGCGCGACGGTCTTGGCGGTATACGACTGGGCAAGCGGACGATCAGTGCCAGGCTATCCTTAAGATCATGGCCGGTCCACAACAACTGGACGTGTCGGTTGCCGCTTGACTAATATGCGTATTAAACCCAGTAGGTGTACGAGGTGTAGAGTTTCATGATGCACACGTTCGTCTTCCAGACAGTTATCACTCAGTAGAAGATGTAAGCATTATAAGATTATGCTATGAATATACATATGCTATTGTGGACTAAGTTCTCCTCAAAGCGTCAGGTACGTACCGTCACGCAGCCGAAAGCAATACAATCACGACATCTCTACGATCGTATAATCTTACCTCGATACACGACTCATGTCAATAATGACAACGACTGTCATTATCTAGGCGAACAGGCGAAGAGGTATGCTGAACTAGATAGACTCGGTCAGCATCTGCAATGCCCTAACAGGGAGTGTAACAGAGTGTTTGAAGAAACAAAATAATCAGAAAAGCCAGTTAACTCAGCCATACGAGCCGGCCCAAGCGTCACCCACCCCAAGACGGCATGGGCGGCGCCCAGGCAACTGGAGCCAAATGACATCTAATTAGGATAACATCACAGCTCGTCATCGTAGCCCGAAGACCACTGAAGCGCGGATGGATGGCTTGGCTCGTACATATCGTTGAATGGATAGACTATTGTCATCATAAACGTTTCCGCCGGAGTGTGCAACTAAAGAGATTGTCGCTTACCTCACGATAACCCCATGCACCTGGTGGTATGCGCCATGGAATGGTTGAAAGTGTACTGATGTCCCGGTTAGAAAGCTTCTCTCCAGATCGTGAAGGAGACCAAGTATAGAGACGAGGGATGTGACAAGATGTTCAGAGTGTATCTTTGGTATGGGGTATCTTCATTCTTTTTCAGAAGCAGAACTGAATTTTGAAGTTCTCATCATAACATCGGGGAAGCGGGACAACCGGTCAAGAAGTGTTCTTACCTGATGTCTGCAAGACTGAAGTCGAGGGCCGCAAGAGCCGTCTGTTAGCGCGGTGGAACTGCATATACGGTCAGCATCGAGCTTGAAGACGTGCATTCAAGAAATGTATGACCGAGACAAGAGTCAGATGGTAGTGCATGTTGTTCGATCGCTCAGGAGTCGCGGGAACTGTGGTATGGATATCATCACGCGAGCCCGAAGGCTGTGCTGGGTGAATCGGCGAACGGGTAGCCGAGGGGAGGTCTCACCATAAGAAACAGAGTCTTCAGTCCCAGTCATTAGCAGTAGTTATCTCTAATTCATATGGCACACAGGATCGAAGCTCTCGAATCCAGCGAAGCGATCAAACCCCGACCTAGCACAGAGCGAGGTAGCTAGGGGAGCAGGAGACCGCCATCGCACAATGAGATCAGTCATGGGCTAGCCAACGGCATGTCTCGTCCCAAGGACGAGCATGTTGTCCAGTTGCGGCAACTCAGACTTGTACAGCAGAAAGAGTTTGGAGAGATGAGGTTGAAATTTCGACGGTAATTTTTCCTTTCTAGTTGCGCAGGGTGGCTCGTGCGTATGCAGGCTTCTTTGGCCGAAGCAACATGTGGGGTTGTTCGTGTGGCTGGAGCCAGTGGCTGATGCCTCTGGCAAACTTTCTGGGAATTCTATGTCTATTTGATGGCTTTAATAGCTGGCAACCGCAAACTTACGAGTAATATCAGGACACAAATCGCAGACAGAGCCATCTTACAGAAAGATTAGCTCTAAGATTCAAGTGGTTCTGGACAACAAGTTGACTGCTAGATTTCAGTCCTCTTCTTGCAGAGATCAGACGCCCGACCTTCACAGATCTTACCTCAGTCAGCCATGGCCGACAGAAGACGGATAAACGGCCCTGTTGCGGCCACCTTACCTCCAGTCTTTCTGGATGATGTTGCCGAGGAGCAGAAGGCCACGAGGCTGATAAGATCAAGACCAGCAAACTCCCTTCGAAAGCTATGTGAGTGGCATGCTTTCACCATCTTATGACACTCAGTCCCTAACATTCTGCTAGATCTCAAGACCGGCGTTACACCCTCCGCTTCTGGATCGGCCTACCTGGAGATTGAGACAACGTTCAAGTCCGGCGTGTCTGGATTAAAGCTTAGTTGCAGTGTTCATGGACCACGCTCACTGCCCAAATCAGCACCTTTCTCACCACATATCATCCTGTCCGCTCATGTCAAGTATGCCTCATTCGCAACTAAGCAACGACGCGGCTACATACGCGACTCCTCGGAGAGAGACCTTAGCGTTCATCTTGAGACAGCTCTTCGGGGCGCCATCATCGCAGACCGGTGGCCAAAGAGTGGTGTTGACATTGTGGTGTCTGTCATCGAAGGTGACCAGGATCGTGGAGAAGCATCTGGCACCGGAGATGAGACGTGGGACACAATGAACGTGCTAAGCGGCTGTGTGACCGTCGCATCGGCAGCAATTGCAGACGCGGGGCTCGACTGCGTGGATACGGTCGCAGGAGGAGTCTCGGCGCTCGTGGTGGACGATTCTGGGGCAGAATCCGTGGTCATGGACCCGGTGCCATCTGAGCACGGGAAGATAATGGCTGCTTGCTGTGTGGCGTACCTCCCCACAAGGGACGAGGTTACAAATTTGTGGTTTAAGGGCAATCTTGAATCGTCGGATGCGCAGTGGTACACGGAGCTGGTTCAGAAGGGGATACAGGCCTCGAGAAGTGCGAACCGGGTACTTGTTCAATGCCTCCACGACACGGTCAAACTAACAGGATAACGCGGTATGCAAAGGATGGTCGTATAAACTCTTAGCGCCTTGCTGGCTGCAATCAGCAGACCGCAGGTTAGACTTCTTCCCCGGCAACACGCTCGTGGAAACTATCCCCCGATTGAGATGCTTACAGGGTGCGAGACTGCAAAGCACGAGGCACAATCAGGTGGCCTTCAAGAATGGTTAGCCATACGATGCTCCCAGCCAACGCATCATTAAGTCTTCAGATGCCGATGCTGGGTGCTATTTTCGATAACATACTCTGCATAAGGCTGCTCTAAATACGAGGGTGGGGTGAGTTGCGAGAACTGCGATCTTGATCTTGGCGATGCCACACGCAACTCCGCAGTATGCCTACATAGTACTTTACGTAGAACACCTACTGTAGTAGCGAAGGGTTTCTCGATTGAGCACCGACCAGACAATGTAGGACTTGGGTTACTATGCCGTGATATTCCCACAACTTGTCTTGCATTGACACGGTCTTCGCGATAGCACGCTTTCATCGCTTAAACCCAGACTTGGAATTTACTGGTGGCGCTAGACCGGAAGCGGCTACAAGGGAACACGAAGTTGGTAACCCCCCTGTTGCCCGGTTGTCTGCCGTCGTCTAGCGCTGCACCAATCGTCGAGATCGCACCTTCCGCGTCAGCGCCCAGAAGGTCTCGTTCTCAGCCTTCTTTTCACCCCTGACAACTCGCCCACTTCTTATCTCCTTTTACCCTTTTGCCTGCTGATAACAACCACGAATACCGTCTCTCGCTTTACAACAACGCCTTCTGCTTCTATCTTCAAGTAATCGTACCTGTACTTCTTTTAATCCTGTCGAATGTCGATAGTTCCTCTCGTTACTACTATCTAAACCGCCATCACGACACTAAGCGTTGTCGCAGTCGCAATCTCCCAGATCCTTGTCGCCTTCGATCTTTTCTCAACGTTGCGACCTCGAGAACCACCTCAACGTTCAACTTCCAAATAGCCGATATCTGTTCAATACTAACAGTGGTCGCCGAATTTCGGGCCAGACTGCGCGGCTGTCGATGAGTATTGGAAGGCATATCTAACTATCACGGCGTACATACATGTGCGATTGACTGAACGCTCCTGATGGGCAAGAAATGTTTGTATGCCTTCTCATATTGAGATCTCACTGGTACTGACTGCAATCAGCCCGATATGGCGTCATCTTGGATGCCGGTTCCTCTGGAACACGGCTCCATATCTACAAGTGGAAGGACCCGGCCAGAGCACGGCATGACGCCTCAAACGACGAACTTCAAAGCCTCCCGGAAATCAAGACGAAGAAGCATTGGACCCTGAAGATCCACCCTGGAGTTTCCACATTCGCCGATAATCCTGAAGAAGTCGGACGCGAACACCTCCAAGCTTTGATCGACCACGCGCTCGAGAATGTACCGAAAGAAAACCACAAGGACACACCTGTGTTCCTCATGGCTACGGCCGGAATGCGACTCTTGAAACCAGCTCAGCAGTCAGCCCTCACGAACGAGATCTGCCACTATCTCCAACAAAATACCGAGTTTTATTTGCCAGACTGTGGTGCACATGTGCAAGTGATTCCGGGGGAAACGGAAGGGCTCTATGGATGGTTGGCGTCAAACTATTTGCTCGGTGGTTTCGATCACCCGGATAAGCACAAGCATGGCAAAGGCCATCATACATACGGGTTCCTTGATATGGGCGGTGCGTCCGCACAGATTGCCTTTGCGCCCAACACCACGGAGGCCGAGAAACATGCCAACGACCTGAAGCTTGTCCGCTTACGCACACTTAATGGGGACTCTCGCGAATACAAGGTCTTTACAGCAACTTGGCTAGGATTTGGCGTCAATCAGGCGCGGGAAAATTATGTTCAACAGCTAGTGGATTCGTACGCGGCCGATGCTCTTGAGATTCCCGATGCATGCATGCCGAAGGGCCTACGAACCACGTTGAAGGGACAACCGGTGGATAAGGCAGACTCGAAATCCGCGACCTTGATCGGGACAGGAGAGTTTGACAAGTGCCTTGTCAAGACATACCCGTTGCTGGGGAAAGATGTACCTTGCGAAGACAATCCGTGCCTATTGAATGGGCAGCACGTACCCGCCATCGACTTCGACGTCAACCATTTTATTGGCGTCTCTGAATATTGGCATACTACCCATGGCGTGTTTGGTATGACCAAAGGCGACAAGGCTTACGATTTCACGACGTACCAGAAGAAAGTTAGAGACTTTTGCAACAAGGACTGGGCTTCCATTGAGTCCAAGCTTGAC
This sequence comes from Coniochaeta prunicola, assembly GCA_007388105.1. Lineage (NCBI taxonomy): Eukaryota > Fungi > Ascomycota > Sordariomycetes > Coniochaetales > Coniochaetaceae > Coniochaeta > Coniochaeta prunicola. Next base: position 234,419 of record SMOB01000041.1, read on the forward strand.
GCGCGGGGAAAGAAGGATGCCAAGAACGCCCAGGAAGCTTGCTTCAAGGCGTCGTGGCTAATCAATGTGCTGCATGAGGGCATTGGGATCCCACGTATCGGCATAGAGCACACGTCGAGTCCGAGTCACAACGCTACCAAGACCGCATTAGACAAGGCTAAAGAAAAGGGCTATCTCGACCCCTTCCAGCCAGTAGACACGATTGATGGGATCGAGGTTAGCTGGACGCTAGGAAAGATGTTACTCTACGCCGCTGGGCAAGTGCCGCCAAAGACTGAAAGCGACAGGTTACCGGTTGGATTTGGAAGCAATGTGGCTGGAACACCTCCCGACTTTCAATACGCGGGTTCGAAATGGACGCCTATCGACGACAGCGCCTGGGCAGATGACGATGACTGGGGCGACACGGCCGAGGATTTCATAGATAGAGCCAAGTCGAAGTCTGCCTCAGGCTTCTTCGGCTGTATACTCATTCTCCTCGTCCTCTGCTACTTCCTTCGCAGGAAAGAGAGCCGGAAGCGGTTGTACGGAAGCCTCAACTCACTATTCCGGAGATCTCGCCGGCCGGGCAGTCCAAGAAAATCACCTCGGGGTCTGTCCGGACTGACGCAAAAGTTCTTCGGCGGACGACCCGCCTCCTACGAACGCGTCATGGAGGAAGGCGAAGCCAGCCAGTTCGAGCTAGGCGATATCGATTCCTCGGATAACGAGCACTCGGACAGCAGCGAGGGGTCCTCGCACCTAGGCCGGTCGTCGGGTCTCGCGACGCCGAAGCTGAACGTCGAGCGGTTCGATCCGATGGTGCCTGCCTCGTCTGGCTCAGCGCTGGACCGCAGCGGGCTGGTGGTCAGGACGGAGAGCAGGGAACGACTGGTGCCTAACCTGCAGATGCTGAGCGCGGGCAGGAGGAGTAGGGCGAGCAGTCCAACGAGGTTGAAGAGCCCTCTGATTTCGCCGTTGCAAGAGGATTAGAGGTCGGCTTGCTGGGCTGCGAGGGTTTGTTGGGTTATCATTGGGACTTCGGGCGTTGAGTATCTTTCTATATGAATGTGGAATGTGTATGTGATTGCGCTATGAAAATGGCCACAGAGAGGGCCTATCGTCTTTGTACATACATGAGCTCCTGATGGGAACGGCAGAAACGGCCTCGGCAGGTCAATTGGGCGGGTTCTGAGATGGGTGCTAAGCGTTATTGCTATCCTAAGAGTACCGGCGGCCATACAGGTTGTGCTCTCTTGACTCATATGAACTGGATTCTTGATTGCCAGTATTACTGTTAACAATAAATGCTGTCAATTGTTCTCTACACGTGTAATTCGTTACTACATGTGTATAGTACAATGAGAAGGTACGGATGAGCTGGAAATAGTAGTTGATTGACTAGCGCCGAACTAACCTTTAATGGGGGTAGTAGACTTCTGGGGAATGGCCCGGATGGACAGACTGAATGACGTATGGCGCCTTTGTCCGTGCGAGAACATGGAAGATCTGGAACAAGAACGAAAATCTCTGAATACGAGCTTTACTGCTGCGAGTAGCATGGCCTGCATGGTGGTCCACAGCAGACGAGTTTGGATTCTCAGGATTATCCAACCGCTCCGATCATGTGCTGCATTACGACAGACGAGGGGTTTATTAATGGGTTTGCTGCATCCTTACAGGACAAAAGGTGCAGACTGCCGAAAGTCCCTTTTGAGTCCGAAGAGTCCGATTCAGTTCTGATCAAAGATCTAATCTTAGTACGATGGAATCTGCCATGTACTGGTCTGGCTGCCACGCTCTTTACTACGTGCTCTATAGTACATAGTAAGCTTTCGGTTATTGTCTTGCCCCTTTCAGGGGCTAGCAATGTACACTACTTATATATGTGTCCTGTAGATGTATGCATACTGTGTGGTAGACGCATGATGGGAGATGTAGCAACACGCATCAGATCTCTACTGCCAGAGTCCTTCAAGGCCCTCCGACTTGCCAACAGCACAGCCTGGGAGCCGTGTCCGTTGCCACTAGCGCAGGTACACCACGTCAGCGGGTTTACTGCGGGCTGATGTCCTGTTCGCTGTTGACTCTCCTCTCGCCAACTCTTTTCGGCGGTGGTGGCGTGGATCGAATGCTCTTTGGTCGGGTGTTTTTCAAAGGTGGACCGCTGGTGTGGATCGGTGGATCGGTGCCACGCAGAGACTTACCCCTGGGCCCCTGACCCCCTCCAGGCACCTCCCCGGTTGTCCTTGCCTGCATTGCCAGTCTCTCCGCAAGCTGCCGTGCCTTGGCATTCCGTTTGGACGTCGAGAGAAACAACTGGGTGGGTTGTTGTTCACTGTGCCATCTTTTTATAACTCGCTTGCTCGTCACTCTCTTTCAAGCTTGTGAATACCTTACTCTCGCAAACTCCTAGGACCTTCAAGATCCGCACACTCGCTCCCGCATCTCCCTGTATCTGTTGACTTTTGGACACTCGTTGACAATCGCATCGTTACTCCCCTGCTCTCCTGGATACGAGGTGTCTGTTGATTAAAGTACCCGCTTTACACGACATCATCGACTGCTCGACAGATTCTTTTTAAAAGTCTGAACTGCCTCTCGTTTCCTGTCTTGGAAGCGATTTCTACGTAATACTCAACATCCACCGTATACCTATCTATACAATGCGTTCAACGACAGGTCTCTTGGCCTTTGCTGCCACTTTCTCCTCGGCCGCGGCCGTTTACCAGGGCTTCAACTACGGCTCGACCTTCACGACCGGCGCTGCTAAGCAGGAAGCCGATTTCGAGGCTGAGTTCAAGAATGCTCAGAACCTCGTAGGAGCTCCCGGCGTCGGGTTCACCAGTGCTCGTCTCTACACTATGATTGTGAGTCTGCATACTGAGCCATCTGGATCAGTGCCACGAGCATCAGACTAATTGTCCCTCTTTTAGCAAGCTGGAACGGCTCAGGACCCCATTTCGGCCATTCAGGCCGCCATCAACACCAAGACCAGCCTCCTGCTTGGTCTCTGGGCCTCTGCTGGAAGCGCCGTCATCGACAATGAGATTGCGGCTCTGAAGACGGCCATTTCCACATATGGCTCCGACTTCGCCAGCTTGGTTGCCGGTATCTCGGTCGGAAGCGAGGATCTCTACCGCGTTACTCCCACAGGTATCGCGAACGGCGAGAACCCTGGCGCACAGCCTCTCGAGATCGCTGCCTACATCAAGCAGGTCCGTGACGCCATCGCCAACACTCCCCTCTCGTCCGCTCCTGTAGGCCACGTCGATACGTGGACTGCGTGGGTCAACGGATCGAACCAGGCCGTCATCGATGCATCCGACTTTATCGGTGTCGACGCGTACCCTTACTTCCAGGACACGATGCCGAATGCCATCTCCAACAACAAGGGCCTCTTCAACGACGCAATCGGCGCTGTCCAGGCTGCCGTCGGTGGCAAGCCCGTCTGGATCACCGAGACCGGCTTCCCTGTTAGTGGCAAGACTGTTGGCCAGGCTGTTCCATCGCTCGAGAACGCCAAGACCTACTGGGACGAGGTCGGCTGCCCCTTGTTCGGTAAGACCAACACATGGTGGTACACGATGCAGGATGCCTCTCCCGACACGCCCAACCCCAGCTTCGGCATCATCGGCCAGGACTTGACGACCAAGCCTCTTTTCGACCTGTCCTGCAGCAATGTTGACACCTCGTAAGTTCCTCTCTCACCTTGCTCCTCAGAACGCTCCAAGCCATCCCCCAAAATATATCTATGAACACATACCAATATAATTATCACCACAGCTCCTCCAGCACAAGCTCTGCTTCTGCTTCCTCCACCGCTACGGGCTCCGGCTCCAGCGTTTCACTGTCTGCCTCGGCCTCTAGCCCTAGCAGCACCAGCGTTGACGTCCCCACCTCTCTTGCTGGCGGCAGCCCCGGCGTAGGTACTGGTCTCCCCGGCTCCCAGAGCTCGCTCGAGGCCACACCCACCGGCACCGGCGCTAGCGCCGGCGCTACCGCAACTGGTGGCTCCGGCTCAGGTTCCGGCTCTAACAGCACCGCTACCTTCGGCTCGCCGACACCCAGCGTCAGCCCTAGCACTACCACTGTGCCGGGCAGCGGCGCCGCAGCCCTCTCTGGCTCGGTCGCCGCCGGTTTCCTCGCCCTCATGGGCGCCATCCTGATCCTCTAAGCGGACGTACGGATAATTTCTTTCTTCCTGTAAACTATTTCACGTGCGTCCTATAAGGTATTGGGTGGCGTTTTTGAACCTCCGGGTTATAGAGGGAATGGGATACACACACACTCATTTGGGCATTGGCGGTTATCATCAAGGCCCAGGACTCATAAAAGACTGCATTTCGGTGATCACCTTGGGCGGGTAGTATTGCACCTTAGCGACTCTGGCTTGAGGGAACCGGGTAGTCATTGACCTAGCTGCCCTGCGCAAACAAAATGCATACGATTTTACTTTTGAAAGGCCAGTGTGAGATCGCGTTCGACAATACACTCTCATATACGTACTCGTGATATCCCGACAAGTCTTCTGCTTACTAGAACGAACATCAGCCGTTCTGCTGTGATTGTAGAACGTTGTAACAGCCGGTCGCTTGCCAACCCCATCCATATATGCCCTTCCGCTCACTTGCCTCAAGTGCTAGAGGGCATCATTAGTACACCTGCATCTTGATGTCTAACCACCGCTGTCGATGGATGTGTGGTAATTATCAAGAGACTCCCGAACAGGTAAGCGAACCAACTGCTTCTGGTGCTTGAATGTAGGTGCTCGCAGAAGTTGAGATGCTTTCGTGAACTCTCAAGTATTCCTGTCGTTTAGGATATGTCACCTACAAATCCTTGTCGCTTGCAATGCCCGGCGCGGTGTGCGTACAACGGGGGTAACAACATGAAGGACGATCAAGTCCGTCTGCGTTTGAGACAGTTACGCTGATGTGTCGGCCTCGGAGCAAAGATGTTGTAATCACTCGTCAAGTTGTGGCTGGAATACACATGAGAGACCATGACACATGTCGTCCAGCTGATATCACGACGTATCGGTCTTGTTAAGCAGCAAAGTACACGGGCCATTCCATGCATTCTGTGACGGCCCAGGAGTCTAATCAGACCCAAATGACCCATTCAAGATGTACACGCCAGTTGCAAACCGCCCTTTCCCCATCCCTGGCAACCCAGTAAGCCAGACCACCACTTTTTACGCCGCCTTCTTCGCAAACTCGACGCGTAGGATAAGATGCTTGAAACCCCACCCGTCCATCTTGTTGCACGCCTTGACGGCGTCCTCCCTGTCGGCAAAGCTGATGAAGGCGAAGCCCTTGGCGAGGCCCGTGTCCCTGTCCTTGGCCAGGAACACGCGCGTGACGCGGCCGAAGCGCTCGAACATCTCGCGCAGCTCGTTCTCCTCCGCCATTTCCGAGACCTGTAACACGACAACAATTGTTAGCAAAGAAAGGAACAAGGGACGGACAATAATGTTGAGAGGCAAAGACACTCACGTTCGTAACACGCAGCGTAGCGAGGTCGTCCCGCTCGCCGTACTTGCCCCCCGCACCGCCCATCCTCTCGCCGGCACCAGCGCCTCCGGGACCACCCCTCAACGCAGGCGGGACATACGACCCCTTCTTACCGGCGCCGGCACCGCCCGCGCTCGGCGCTCCCGGAGCGACCTCGTCCGGCAGGCCGGCCGCGACGTCGGCCGTCGCGGCGGCGCCGCCCTCGCCGATGGGCGCCATGGTGTCCTTGTACGGACACCTGGCTGTGAAATGCTCGCCGTTGCAGATACGGCACTTGACCTTCTTGTCCTTCAGCTTGTCCTTCATGGCCACGGCGTTGGGGTCGGCGTCCTCGTTCTTGGCGTCGCGGCGCCAGTTGGTCGACGGCCGGAAGATGATGTTCTCGCCCACCGACGTCGTGTCGGGCGCCGGGCCCGTCGTGTCCTTCGCCGAGGCGCCGAACTTAGCCCATGACTTGCGCTCCGCCACCCGCGGGTTTACGACCTCTTTGTGGGTGATGAGGCGGATGCGGCGTGTCGTCTTGACTTTCTGCCCGGCGTCGTTGTAGCGGTACTCGATGATTGTCGTGCTGCCGTCTTTGTTGTTTATCTTTTGCGGGGGAGGCAGTTCTTGGACGGTCTCGTCCAGGTCCTCGTCGTCGGCCCAGAGGTGCCTAGATGAGCGGGAGAGAGGTTAGTATGGGCCATTGGTCAAGTATGATAAATCGTGCCCAGGCTTAGAAGTTTGAGAGCAACGCACTTTTTCTCAACGCCCGCCATGATGAAGAGATGCTGGATATAGCTCTTAGATAGTCTGTGTGGTCTGTGATGAAGGAATCGGGACCGATCTCAGTGCTTTCCAGGTAGATAGATAACTTCGTGGGGTGGTACTGTTGTTGTGTGGTTTGAGGCTTTGGTGGGGTTGGTTTCTTTCGAGTCGGAACGTTGGTTTTTTTGGCTATCACCTTTGATTTTTCGAGATTTCGGTCA